>VZRS01008284.1:0-97917 GCA_013398055.1 Ifrita kowaldi
GGCTTTGTGGTTTTCTGGGCCCTCACCCTAGGCATAACCCTGAGTCTTAGCGTATCCCTTACCCTTACCGTAGTTTGAGCTGGCAATCTGGCTTCAGTCTGCGGCGAGAGCTTAGTATATTCCCACCATGTCAGCTTAAAGTAGAATTTGGTTTCTAATGTTTTTAGGGAATTGATTAATAAAAGTATGGAAAGGAATTAAAGGATTATTTCCTGGCACTTGGCCAATTGTAAATATAAGTGGTAATTCTGTATTTTATGTTTGTGTATTCAGAGAATTCCCCTCTTTGGCAGGTTCTAATGATGTAGTTTGCATATTTTTATTTGGACTGAGCTGCTGGAAATGTCAGTGATCCTACGTGTGATCTTGAGGAGCATGATTAAAATTTTATTTCTTGTTTTAGGTTGTCCACCATGACCCTTGCCGGGGAGGGGCAGGACAGTGGAACAGCTTGTTTAGATTTAAGCATTTGGCAACTGGAAACTACTTGGCTGCAGAGGTAAGAATGCCAATTAAACAAGTGTTCGTGTGTTGCCCAAGTAAGTCCTGCTGGTTCTGCACCGCTGTGGTGGGTGGGTCTGCAGTGTAGATCTCCAAAAAGATCCCACACTGGGCCCCTGCTGGGTTATACTGTATTGCTGCACCCAGGGATTGCAGGGCAAACACCACTGTTAAATATCCACTGCATTTACACTGAAAACCCTTGGGTTCATTTATCTCTCTGCTCCTGTTTGCCCTTGATTTTTGGAGTGGTGTTGTGACTGTGTATTGGTGTCATGTGAGTTCATTGTGATTATATAAGCTGCAGAGTTCTGCTACTGCAGTCTTGCCTTGTGTCTAAAATTTGAATAACAAAAGAGCTGAGGAAATCTTTGCCCTTTTTGATGGAACATAAGGTCCCAGAGAAGAAGGAAGATCTTGCAACTTGTCTGGTTACTATCTGGTACTTTGTGTTAAGGTAAAAGAGTATTGTGAGTCCCCAAAAGAGTAGCTTAATATCTTTCAAGACTCCTTAAAAATAAAATACAGCTCTTGACAAGCTGCATACTTGCAGATAATACCAAGTGTATGAAATGGTACAGCCTTGGATGTTTTAATGGTTGCAAGAAGCTGTGAACTTTTTGAGTCATATCTAATCCATGTTAACACAGGTCTGTGTCCAAGTTTTATCAATGGAGTCAAAAGTAGGGTTTTTTCCCGCTGATTTAGTTAGGATTGCTTCTTTTGACTTATGCTTTGAAGTATAAGTGCAAAAATTTACTGCCAGAAGAAAGTTGTAAATCATTGTATGTGAGGGAACCTCTGAAAAAAGATTTGCTCTGACTGGGTTGAGTTAGATTTACAGCAGTGCAACTTCTGTATGCAGACAACTCCTTAGTGTTCCCAGGGTGCTGCTTTCATTTTCCAGCTCCTGTCACAGCCTGCATTGAATTCAGAGGAAGAACAAACAGGAGCTATCAAACCTTCATTTATTTCTAATTATGTCAAGGCCACTATCAAAACATAAACGGTGGACTACTAATGATAGCTAATAATAGCTAATTTTCAGGAGGCAACCAGTACTCTCACCTAAGAGTGGGAGTATTTTCCTTTCTGCTTACAGTGAGGGATGCTCCCAGTAGGAAGATTTTACTAGCTAAGCTGATGGAGAGTCATGAAAGGGATTGAGCACACTGATGGGCTTCCTTCTCCCACCAGGTGATCTGTCTGGGGGATTTTTAGGTGAAAAATCTTCAGGTGAAGAGGTGCCACACTGCACTGAATGTCAAACCTGAGCTTAGGTCCTTTCTACCTCTGGAAAGGAAATCCCAATCAGGCCATCTCCATTGTATTATGGAGAATATAATTGGCAACAGTGGAGTGAGAGCTGGAAGAGCTTTTGGGTTGAACAGAGGTGATATGCTGGGACTGGAGAGCTGCATTACTGACTGAAGAGCTGCATTAGGGACTGTGTCTATGAGGTGTAAAATACCTGTGGTGGAGATATTAAAGGTACTGCTGTAATAAAACCCTGTGAACTGTATTTTGCACAGTTCATATGTCAGGCACAACACACCAGCCAGCCAGACACGTCAAAGATTTATGAACAGGCAGGCAGACACTTCGTGTGCGTGACCTAACTTTAAATCAGTTGGGCAAAGCCTACTGAGCACTTATCTGTGCTCTAGCAGCACAGGGAGATTATTCATGGTATAGATTATCAACAGCGTCACACATTGCCATGACCTGATTTTGTTTAAGCCTCCATGATAAAGATATCTAGAGTGGAATAATAAGTAAAACACAAGAAGAAAACTCACAAATCTTTTAAGCATTCTGTTGTTGGCTAATGATGCAATTTGTGGTGCAGTTTGAGCTGTTGTAAATCAGGATTCATCACTGTTTATAACTGTCTTTTTTCTTACTTCATCCTCCTTTAAATCAACTTGATGTGTGCCATGGAGGCTTCTGCAGTGGAGTCTTGCATGGCTCAAGTCTCTGACAAGGAGCAGAATTGTCCTTCTCCTCGGTGCCTCCCTCTTCTCCTCTTGTACCTTGTGTGAGCAGCCTGTGCCTTCTCTTTTTTCCTGGAGTCTTCCTGTGCCAGATGTAACTGGTCAGTCTGGTTTGGGATTTGGTGGGTCACTACTGGGCCACGTTGTGAAGGGATGCCCCTGCAGCTTGGTAAGGCCAGGGGATGATATGGGGACTAAGAGAATTGAAGATACTTGTCTCAGAGAATTAAGGAATTTAGAGCTGATAAAGGTGTTTCAATACTACAGTAAGTGAATGGATAAAAAAAAAAGTGAGGCAATACAGTTGTTCAGTAAAAAAAACATAGGTGAGTACTTGTAAATCTAATTGTTATAAACTTGAGAGGATGAAGTCAGGATGTGTAAATCCTAAATTCCGTGTTCCTTAGAAGTACAATCAGTTGTCCAACTTTTGTTGCCTTTCAAAGACCTCTGATATCTCTGACTTCTGACAAAGTCTCAAGTAGTAGTATTTCCTTTAATCCTCTTTGCACTTGGCATTATTTAGCCTAATTTTAATTACTGTGCTTTGAAGTTCTTTAAGACCTATTAATACCTTAAACCAGCCTAAATCCTTCTCCCAGACTTTGGGCTGAAGGTGAGCCACCCTGAAAGACCCACTGCTGAAGGAATCACAGTGGGAGACACTTGGTGATTCCATAAATCTGCGCTGCCATTCCTCTGCTGCTCTGCACATCCTGGGTCACTCAGATGTCTGTGTGCTCTCACACAATCACTTAAGACACAGGAGGAATATGCTGAAGAAAGGGTTTGATGTTTGGTGATAAGATTTGGGACGTTGGATATCTGGGTAGTCGGTAATGATGTCTGACATTAGGAAACCTTCAGCCACAGGCTTAGACATGCCCAAAAAAGTGGAACCAAATACTCGGCTGAAAAATTGGAAAGAGAAATTGTCTTCTTTGGAGACAGCAGGAGTTCTGCTGTTAGTGTCATAAGGGCTTGTTTGCACCCAAAAGAGCTGAGCCAGGTCTTCAGCAGGAAATTTAGGCACTAAGCCACCAGCTAAGATCCAGGCTGCTGAGTTTCATGCTCAGAACAGAGTTTTATTCTCATCTTCACAGAATCAGCAGTCTTTCAGAAAAAGTTCTGCAGAAGATCCTTTTTATAGCCCTGGTTACAGCAAAATGACCCAAGTTATTTCGAAGCTTTACATTTATAAAGAGAGGCTGCAAGGTTAGATGAAAATTGGATGTTTCAAAGTAACAAAGATTTTCCCAAAAGTCTTTTCAGTGCATGTAGCACATGTAGAAGGCACCCAAAGCTATCTGTGTGTGTGTGGCAGTGAGCTGCAGTTTGCTTGAACAGCCTTGCAGACCCTGCAGGTTGGGACCACACAGCTGTGCCTTTCTCATGAACATACATAACCTTTTCAATATTCTCAATTGCCAAGATAAAAGTCTCTTTGAACGGAGTATCAGCTTATCAATTGTGCTGAGCCACAACATGCACTCTTTATATTGTTCTCCATGTGCATAGCAGCTCCAGTTCTGTGATATCTAAACTGGGGAATTAATACTGAAACTATTAACATTTGTTGTATGAGGCTGTTAAACAGATACATGTGCCCACACAAGAACTGAAGGATGAGTCTGTCATTTCATATTCAACTTTTCAGGTGTGGCTAAAATAATTACAAAATATATATGCATCAATCAAATCACATGCTAGTCTCAGATATTGCAGTAGACAATAGATAAGCCACAGTACGTTGCTTGTGAAACCTTGTGAGCACATACATAATCACAGTGCAGAATTTGCAAGGAAAAGTCTGTGATAATTCTGTTTTTCCCAGCTGAATAGATTAGAGTTACTAGATACCTTGGCCAAAATGTGGCAGTAAATCTGGTGAGGTCTTTAACATCAAACTAGCTCTACTAAACTAAATGAATTAAGATAAGGCAGGTAAAATGGCAGCTTGAATGTTCACATTCTGTGCTTCTCCAGAATTGTGGCCGTAAACAATTACTGCTGTGGAAAACTTCACTGGCTTTCTTACAGAGTTCTCCTTCCTCTCTCTGTAAGAGTGAAAGAGCAGGGTTTAAGCTATAAAATGGATCAACTCTGATCAGAGTTTTGTTTCTAAACTCTGTTCTTAAAATCCCGCATGAAACATCCTTCCAGCTTTAGGATTAGTTTAGCACTAAATACTCAGTGGAGTTTCGTTTGAAGGGGGGAATGATTGAATTCAGTTGGGCTGAGCAGCACAGGGTTACATACACATGAGATGAAATGACAATTAGATGGATATTAATTGAACAGGAAGTCCAGTCCAACTGGCCAAGGCTGTAGTTCAGTGGTGGAGCACTGCAGTGGCAACACAGGCTTCAGAAATGTCCTTTTCCCTCAGGTACTGGATTGCAGTCCTGTGACCCAAGGTGCTGTTCCTGAGGTGGTGTTGGCATGGACTCCAGGGCACGGGGAAGAGGGAATAGTCTGTGCTGGAACAGGGTCACTGAGCTAAGGCACCAGAGCACGAGTATTTTGGGTGGGTTAACAAGAACTGCTGAAGCCTTGCAGGACTGTCAGCTGATTTTTACCACGCTGTGGTGTAAACCACTTGCTGAGAACTCTTGGATCAATGGCAAATAGAAGTTACTTACATTTCTCTTGTCTTTCTTGAATAATTTCTTCCCATATTACCTCACTCTATTCTACTTTTCTGTCAAAATTGACTCGAACTGCCCCTTTCTTTTCAGAGAAGCTTATGTACATCTGTTGGGGTTCTGGGAGTTCCCCTTCTGTTTTTCTCTTTTTCTCTTAAAGAATTTTCCCCATACATGTTGCCAAGGGGACAAATTGCTGGGTGCTTAAGAAAAACAAAAGACCTGGCCACAGAGGGCGGGGGTTCGATTGGCTACTTGTCTTTCACCTGGGGGGCGGGTACAGCCGGGGCTGCTGGTGCTGGCCTGGCTCAGAAGGAGTTCGTCAGAACTGGAGGTTTTCTGCTTTTCGGCTGCTTTCCTTCTACCTGAGAGACCCGGGATTCCCGAGCCCACCTCTCCCTGCCCCGCTGGGAGCCAGGCTATGGCTGCCCTGCCTCCGCCGCCGCTTGGATCCTTCGCTACCCTGTACACCCTTTGCCGGCTGGCACCTCCCGGGGTTCCTGCTGCAGCTCCAGAGCCTGACACATCTCATCTGCCACGTGGGATCTGTGCTCGCCTCTGCTGTTCCAGCCTGCTGTTCCCGAGGGTCCGGCCGTACACCAGGATCAGCTGCCCGGAGGGTTTGGGAAGCTTTTCGTCCATCCCCCCTCCCCGGGACCCCGGGCCTGCCGGCTGTGAGCGGAACTGCACCAGAGGGGAAAGTGCCTGCGGCCGAGAGCGACTGGCACTGGGTCTGTGGTTCTGTTTGCTGTTACTGCTGGAGTTACTGTTGTTTGTTTGCTTTGTTATATATATTAGTAAAGAACTGTTATTCCTACCCCTCATATCTTTGCCTGAAAGACCCTTAATGTCAAAATTATAATAATTCGGAGGAAAGGGGGGTTGCATTTTCCATTTCAGGGGAGGCTCCTGCCTTCCGTGACAGACACCTGTCTTTCAAACCAAGACAACATCATTCACTTTAAATTGAGAATTGCTGTCAAATTTTGCTTTTACAGTCCATGGCAGGGGGGTTGGAACTAGAGGATCTTTAAGGTCCCTTCCAACCCAAACCATTCTATGATTCTGCGATTAAAAATATTAGCCTGCCATGTTATATTGTTATGATATGTTATAACAAGATATATTATATTGTTATATTGTTATGATATGCATTTATGCAAATGGCCAGGGCCATACCCTTCATAGTAAATTTAAGCCTGTTGTAATAATCACTTGATTTGGATCATGGTGAAGATAGCTGAGTACCTGCTCAAATTAATATTGAGAGAAAATAATCCTTTCCTGCCTTCTGAATAGTAAAGATTGTCGCAGGAATCCCACAAGAATAGAAAACAAAGCATTTAATGAGATTTTAAGAAAGATTACATAATTGTATGGGTAATAGTATCCTCAGCGTTAGCTAAGATAAAAGAAATGTAAAAGAGAAATCAGTTCCTGAACTTGAGGCTATAAACCAGGATTAAACTCTTGGAGCCCTGAAAAAACTGTCTCTATAGTTTTATGGACTTTTCTTCCACTTCCTAAACTGCTGGAAAACGGAGTCCTTCATAGGATGTTTTATTAAGGCATCTGAGATTGATTATTTGAAGTCCATAATTTAGGCCTTTTGCTATCCACTTGTTGGAAATTGGACTACTGACAGAGATGTGCTTTATTTAGGAAGCAACAATGGAACCGCTGTTTGCCAGTGTAATTTTGTTTTCTGTTTTGGATGACATGGAAACAAACCTTTGCAGAAGGTCTTGTTCATGCCCTGGTCATGCAGAGAGGGAGAACATAGTGTTAAATGCTCTGTGGCTCCTTCTGCCTTCAGAAGAGTGTGGCAAGTAACAAATAAAATAAAATAAAATAAAATGGTCTTGTTTAACTGAGACGTGAGGCACCTTTTGCTCAGNCCTCCCCGGGACCCCGGGCCTGCCGGCTGTGAGCGGAACTGCACCAGAGGGGAAAGTGCCTGCGGCCGAGAGCGACTGGCACTGGGTCTGTGGTTCTGTTTGCTGTTACTGCTGGAGTTACTGTTGTTTGTTTGCTTTGTTATATATATTAGTAAAGAACTGTTATTCCTACCCCTCATATCTTTGCCTGAAAGACCCTTAATGTCAAAATTATAATAATTCGGAGGAAAGGGGGGTTGCATTTTCCATTTCAGGGGAGGCTCCTGCCTTCCGTGACAGACACCTGTCTTTCAAACCAAGACAACATCATTCACTTTAAATTGAGAATTGCTGTCAAATTTTGCTTTTACAGTCCATGGCAGGGGGGTTGGAACTAGAGGATCTTTAAGGTCCCTTCCAACCCAAACCATTCTATGATTCTGCGATTAAAAATATTAGCCTGCCATGTTATATTGTTATGATATGTTATAACAAGATATATTATATTGTTATATTGTTATGATATGCATTTATGCAAATGGCCAGGGCCATACCCTTCATAGTAAATTTAAGCCTGTTGTAATAATCACTTGATTTGGATCATGGTGAAGATAGCTGAGTACCTGCTCAAATTAATATTGAGAGAAAATAATCCTTTCCTGCCTTCTGAATAGTAAAGATTGTCGCAGGAATCCCACAAGAATAGAAAACAAAGCATTTAATGAGATTTTAAGAAAGATTACATAATTGTATGGGTAATAGTATCCTCAGCGTTAGCTAAGATAAAAGAAATGTAAAAGAGAAATCAGTTCCTGAACTTGAGGCTATAAACCAGGATTAAACTCTTGGAGCCCTGAAAAAACTGTCTCTATAGTTTTATGGACTTTTCTTCCACTTCCTAAACTGCTGGAAAACGGAGTCCTTCATAGGATGTTTTATTAAGGCATCTGAGATTGATTATTTGAAGTCCATAATTTAGGCCTTTTGCTATCCACTTGTTGGAAATTGGACTACTGACAGAGATGTGTTTTATTTAGGAAGCAACAATGGAACCGCTGTTTGCCAGTGTAATTTTGTTTTCTGTTTTGGATGACATGGAAACAAACCTTTGCAGAAGGTCTTGTTCATGCCCTGGTCATGCAGAGAGGGAGAACATAGTGTTAAATGCTCTGTGGCTCCTTCTGCCTTCAGAAGAGTGTGGCAAGTAACAAATAAAATAAAATAAAATAAAATGGTCTTGTTTAACTGAGACGTGAGGCACCTTTTGCTCAGGAGCAGTTTGTAAGCCAGAGAAGATGCCAGGAGATGGCAGCATCCACCAAGGCCTTCACACACCTCACAGATTTCATTCCTTGGTACTGTGGGACCTCCTCACCTGGGGATTGCTTCAAGATCTTCCTTTGGGGCTGTTTTTTCGCAGTGTCTCTTCATTAAACACAGCACTCTGATTAATTTCTGTCTGTTTGGCTTGGTGCTTAAAGGCTCTCATAAGAAAAAGGTGACAGGGTGAACTCAGCACTGTAAGTCTTATTTCTGATTTTCACTGTCTCGTAGGAGTCTGGGTTTGTTTTAAAGCTCTGTAAGGAGTGAAGGATAATTTACAGCTAAGCATGAAGAGATGGAAGAGATCCAGAGGGGATCCAGAGGAGGAGGATGGATTACTGATTTACAGAGCCAGCTTGACCTGTTCTGCAGACTTGGATGTGGCTTTTTAAAGTGACAGATCTTGAAGAAGTCCGTTTAACAAAACCCAGAGCTAGATTTCTCCAAGGTTTTTAAGAGTCTTGAGAATGCAGCTAAATTTCTTGACCTGACTTGTCTTGACTTTGGTGGAATCTGTCAGTGTGCAAATACCTTCATAAATCTGGATCTCACAGGAAAGTTTTTTTCCCCAAGCCAACTAATTTGCAGTCGTGACCTTTGAGAGTGTTCAGCTTTTTCAGTTCTGCCCGAAGTTGGCTGCATTTGGGCCATGTTTGTACATATACAGGCTTTAGGAATAAGGTAGTACACAGACATTAATGCATTTAGTCATATTGTCATAAATACATCTTACATTTTGATGTCTTCCAAAATAGCAAATGTAGACACGTGGTCTGTTCTTAAGTGCATTTTCTTTTTTGTTTATTTTTTCAGGGTCACTTGAGAAGCTTTTATTCAATTGTATTTGTGCCTCTTTATTTGTGATGCTTGATGGAGGTTTCCAAGGCTTCCCTCCTTTGTTTTCTATTGTTTTTGGCGTTTTGCGTGCCTGTGTTTTTTGTTTGGTTGGTTTTGGTTTTTTTTTAACAGTAGAAATGTCAGTCATTTCTAATTCAATCATCCCTAGTTACTCTTGTGAGGACCACTGAAAGGCATATGGGATATTAAAATTTAGAACATCATTCTTGAAGAGATGAGGATGCTTTTTTTGTATAGCACAGGTTGACACGGAGCTGCTGAAGCTCAGACTAAGGTTATGGCCCAGCATCCAGGTGACACTAAAGGATCTCTTAGACATTTTTCTTTCTCTTGACTTCCTCTGCAGAATGGGATATGGCTGAGTGGGGCTGAGCACTGGTTTCAGGTTCTCTGCCCTTGATCCCAGTAGAAGCAATGGAGTTTCCCAGTTACCACTTCTAACATGGAGCTACTCCAGTTTATGCTGCTGGTGTGAGACCTTTAAAGCCGTGCTGACTTAGGCATGGCAAAATGCTGGCCTGCCATTGCTTACACAGCAGCTGGAAATGCCATCAAGATGATCTTTCTTCTGGTAATGAGGGTGAAAAATCAGGACAGGAAGGTGTTGGAGCTGCTTCTCATTCCTGTTTTTGACTAGCAGGGGGGCCTGAAGCAGACAAAAAGGTTCAGCTTTCCCAGTGCTCCCTGGAAACTTGTCTGATCTGCTAAGACACGGCTCACGAGGAAAATACAATCCTGAAAGAAAAGGCCTTTTAAGATTTTGAAACTTTCCTCAAATGGTGATTATCAGGAGCTCTGTGCTGATGCTGAGGCAGGGTTGAATGGAGTTTATCGAGGTAGAGTTGTAGCCAGTCTTTCTCTGGCAAGTTAATAAGATGGCAAAAGTCCTTTGAATGCCACTGGAAGTCTTTGAAATTGTGCAAAAGTCCTTTGGATTTATCGAAAGCTAATCAGTATGACATTAACAAAGAACAAAGAAAGCCTAATGAAGATGAAAGATTTGAAAAGTGGATTATTGTTCCTTTGTCCTGGCTTTTCTTCCCCAAAACCCTTGCCCGTGTTGGCTGGGTAACAGGCTGTGTGTTAACAGGCTGGTTATCAAATGAAATGGGGACTGTTTGTGTGTGTTGAATTAGATTCTTTTATTCTTTGTCTGTCAGGGTTTCCTTCATAAATGCAGGTTTTAACCAAGTCATTAAAATGCTCATTTAGCTGAAATTTGACAATCTAATTCTTCCCCTGACAAGATGCTTTAAATATCCTTTACGTAGTCAACAAAATTTGATTAAAATCAGCGTGGGTGTTTCTTTCCCCAAACTCCTCTCTGTCCTTCTTAATTGGGTGTCCAAAAATAGCTTGTTTGGGTGCTTTCCATGCATTCCTCCAAGAAAATAACATTCAGTAGAAATGTGGAATTTCAAACTTGTTGGATTGTAAAGGATATCTAGCTATGCGAAGATGCAAAAGTAAAATTAGAGCCAGGAATAACCCGTGAGATGATGTTCTGCACAGTGGTAGAACCCCAGGAAATTATTCACTGTGGACTCGTGGGGTTTGAAAACTTGAAGAGACAACTTTGAGTAGCTTTAATGAGTAGAGATGACAGAGCCTGGAACTTCTGGTGCTCAATCTAGTGGAATCCCTCTCAGGATTAGCAGGGCACTTGCATTCTCTGAGCACCAAATACCAGAAGTAACACACAAACATGCAGAGATGAAAGTTGTCTTCTGCTATGCAGACTTCACAGATTTTGTAAAGTCACAAGGTGAAAATTCAGGAATGAGATTCCTTGCCCTTCCAAGAAGTTTTAACCAGAAATAATTAAAGACTTTGTCTGTACCTCAGTTTTCCATGTCTAAAAGCTGACTTCCATTATGAGTTTGTCACACATACTCTCTCCTGGGGTCCTTCTGCTGCTCCCACAGGATGAGGATGTTGATACATGTGTGCATTCAGACATCTAATCTTTCCACATATCACTGTGTACGAAGGCTGAGCCCGAAATCTGTCCAAGAGACAGCAATTTTTAAGCTCAGGAGGGCCACCTGCAGCACTTACCCTTTACCTTCAGGCTCTCTCAGAAACCCTGTGTACATCACAAGTTGGGAATTTGGCTTCTTGCAGAAGAGTGTGAGTAAAGGCTATTTAAATTTAGATTTAAAAGAAGGCATTGTCTTCTCTGTTGTTGGAAATCTATCTCTAAAATCCAAAATTGTCAACGATTTTAGTCTTTAAAAATATGACCTTATGTGGTGGTGGTGGCTTTCCCATGATATTGACTGTCCTTGTCTGCAATGTGTCGTGTTCTTGGTGCATATTGGCTGCATGCACCTTCAAGTGGCATTTTGCAGGAATATCCAGTGCTGTATTTCAGCTACAATTCAGTAAATTGCAACTTCAAGACATCCAATGACACAAAAAAGCTTGAAAACTTGTTGAGCTTTATTGAATGCTATTTTAGCATAGCATTCTTACTTTCTAAACACCTGCAGAAAATTTTACTTGATTTCATTAGTAGTGAGATCAAAATATTAATGTTGTTCTTTTCAAGGCTTCTTTTGTTTTGGAGGCTTATTGAAGAACGTGGAGGTGATCTTACATAAATCAGAAAAAGCAACAGATTTTGGAGTGCTGAGACTGTCACTGTGTCCTTAGGTCATTCTGTGCTGGGATATTGAAAAGGACTCAGAACAGGTGTAATATGACATACAACTCTGGGTGATTTATGCCTTTTCTACCTGAAGAATATAGCATGGGATAATAGCTACTGGTCTGTTTTTTGAAACCCTCAGCACCAACAATCTCAGCTGAAATGAAAATAAAAGTGGCAACTGCTGAGCAGAGCTGAAAATGGGGCCATGGATGTCAGCCCGAAAACTGAGTTCCATTGTGTTTGTGGTTTAACATCAGCGTCTCAAAACTTTCTCTAAACAACATCTTTTTGGTTTTATTATTTCTGTAACAGCAGGGCAAGAAAAAGCATCATTAAGGATGTACGTGATTTCTCACTTGAGCCTTCTGTCTCCATCACCCTCAGTCCACAAGTGAAGTATTTTGGAAAATTGAGGGCAGTCTGTTCAGTCATTTTTCAAGAAGGCAAGAAGTGTCGAGGGAGGGACATTTTCCTAATTTCTCCTGTTATTGCTATATATATATATTTTTTTAAAATCTCCATTATGTTGAAAGTAAACAGCTGAAGGATATCAGAATTCAATTCATGCTGGGTAGGCAACTGTATTCACTTGAGCCCTTCAATGAAAACCTGTAGGATCAAGTCCTCAGTGCTGAGTTCTCTCTGCTGGGTCTAGTGACAAACCTGAGATGACTCAGACTTTTTCTTGCTTGCTTCAACCAGCAATATCTGAAGATAGCATAGAAATTTAGCCTTTCTGTACCTTCTCTGCACCTGTGCTGGAAGGCCACAGGTGCATGGCCAGGACTGAGGGCCACTGCCTGCTAATTTTATCTCTTCTTGATGGGGAACCAAAAGCAGAGAGCTCAGCTTGACTGCTAAAAATGGGACACCCAGGATTATTTTAAGCTGTCAGGTGAACAAATGTCATGCTGAAAGAACTGTGGAAACTTAAGAAGGAACCAAAACTATGTGAAAACAGTTACATGTATGTATGAATTCTAGTTTTTTGGTGTTCATCTCTCATTCCTGTTGCTGTATAGCAGTAGCAAGAGGGACTTGGAGCTGGGAGACTGTGACAATGTCAGGGAGGAGCAAAATGCAAGATTTGAGATAGGCGTCAACTCAAGGAGAAAAGCAGGCACTCTAAATTAGGTTTGTGATGGTAACACAGTGGCTGACCCAAAAAATGGAACGGAGACAGAATAAACCTTTGGTCATTTCTATGTTAGCACATCAAATTGTGACACACACGGAAGGTATTTTCAGCAATTTGACAAAGATTTGAAAGTTTTCGCTCATGGTGTGGAGAGGAGCAGGTTTTTTGAGGGGTTAAGGGATATAAATTATTATTTTTAAATAAAATCCTTATTAACTTAACAAAACCTCTTCACAACAGTTGTCTGTATAATGTTAGATGTATGATAATGTGATATTGAAAAGTTCCACTGGGATTCGTGCATATTGCCCTGTGCAGGTCTCTTCTGGCTCTTCCACACTGGTAATGCCAAATTCAAGCCAAGAAATTGACAGTACTCATCTGTAAGATGCATACACATTGTAATTGCCTAAGAACAAAATTGCCTTATATAACTAATAATCTCACTTAAGCATTTTGAAGGCATAGCCTATGTCAGAGAACATTGGTAAATATTGATGCAAAATTGTTTCTTCATGTAAATCAAATCTTGAAAAGTTTCATGTGCAGCCAGTGAGTGGGTGGGTGTGTTTTTGTTTATTTGTGAATATATCTGCCTACATAATCCCTCGTTTTATAGACTACATATTTCCCTTGTCAAAAGTACAGTCATATTGAACAGCTGTTAAATAGTAATACTTTACATTTATTATTGTATAGCATCTTTCATCCAAGCTTCTCATATTACTTTAGTATTAATTAATGCTTGATAATCCTGATATAACATAGAAAATATTATCCCCATTAATAATGTGTAATTAAATAATTGTCTCTAGTGGCATTGTCACTCCTATTGCAAAGATGTGTTAATTCTGAGTTCACTGTCTTCCTGTAAAATATCAGTAGACATAGAGAACATTAGGTTTTTATCTCAATCTATCTGCCCAGTGTCAATCCTGGAAGTGATTGCATGTGCAAGCGTGTGGGTGACTGTAACTGGCTGCATTTGGAATAGTAACTGTGCTTTCTTCATCATCCTTTTTGGCTTTGGTTATTTGAGATTCCTCTTGAGTTAACAAGCTTGATTGCAAGATGCTCTTTCTAGAGGTGAGGACATAGCCAGCTAAGTCAGCCAGAAATTGAAGCTGTAAGTCTTTCACGCTGCTTCTGAATACTCCACTGTCCTTTTGCAGGGTGGAAACATAACAGAGAACTGAAAAAAAACCCTCTCTCCCAGTTATGAAATGTCTGAAAGCTATCGAGATAGTATTTGACTTCTTTTCTTTTCCAGCTTAACCCACACTACCCAGAAGGTAATAATGAAGGAAAAGCTTTGGTAAGTGGAATTTATATGTTGCATATAATCTGGGGAATGCTGTATCCTTAACCCAGCACAGCCTGACATATGGCAGCCCTTCACAGCTTTCCTTTTCCTTATGTGTTCCAGCTGCTGGGATTGTTTTCCATGTCCTATGTAAGGTAGGATGCATCTCAGAACTGGCAATTCAGAAAGTTTTCCCTCATGTTAAGGCAAATGATAAGAAACTTACTCAAATTCTGCATCACAGTGGCATTAGTTGAAGCTGTTCTGCTTGTTATCTGACTGCAGATGTGAAATGTATTCATTCTGCTCAGCTTAGATGTGTTACTTCATGGCAACAGCCTTTGCCTGGTACAGCATCAAGAGCATTTCAGCTAATTCTGACTAATGAGACGAGGCCAGACATGGAGATTATAGTGTGTGAGGGAAGTGGAGTTAAAACCTTTGGGGGAATCTTATTGTTACTAAGTCAAAAAATATTCCAAAAAAGAATCATTCCTCCTTCAAATTCATGAGGTTGCCTTGGAAAGGCTGAGATCTTCTTCAAAAAACTTCAGTTTAATTTCTCTCTGCTTACCTTCCGGCTTTTGTTCTTTAAGAGGACACATTTTCAAGTTTTTCTCTGCACAGGGAGGAAATTTTTGATTTTTCATGACATGAAACCCAAGATTCTTACATAATCACATGCCTCGAGGACTGAGATTTTAATAAAAATGGAGACTTTCATAGGAGTTGGCAACATTGGTTTTCCATCTTTAGATGGCATTAGATACTGCAATAACAGCTAAGCTGTCTACAGAAATGAGAATTCTCTCCACCAGTTATTTCTATTTTGTATTAGAATGAAACTTGAGGCCTTTGGAACTTTGGAATGGAAATCAAGATCAGTTCTAGAATTCCCCAGTGAGTAGGTGTTAGGCCCTCATCACTGAGGAACCAATCTTCAATTGTACCACACCATACTTATTTATGGTATAGGGTTTCCATCTGTAGCCATTTCAGTTCATCTAGACAGTTAAATATTCCCTGAACTGTGTAATGATGAAGGCACAAGAGTAATGTAAACATGAATGTTAAAGGTGGCTTCACTATAGTTTTGGCTTATTTCTCCTGGATAGTGATTTCAGCTAAAAACTCTGACCAGATAAATCACATTAGAGAAATACTTCCAATAAAAAAACAATTAAGGCTGATTGATGATCAAAACTGATGGCTCTGTGGAAATTTTAATTTATGCAGTCAGCACTTTCCTGTGAGAGATGTTTTGTGAAAGAACTTCTAGCAATTTTTGGTAACACCTCCATGTAAATCCAAGCCTACAGGCTCTATTAGCGTGGTAGAAATCCCTTTGGATCCTGCACCCCTTTACAGTCTTGTTGGAAATGCTGTGAGTCATCAATGGCTATTTAAGCGTTCATTCTGCCCTTGAACAACTAAATAGAGAAACTTCACATCCCCATGCAGTAATTTCTTTTGTGTTACAATGATGCAATATATTGAATTGTCCCTCAAAAGTAAAAGAATGTTTTAGTATTTGGAGTTCTTTAAGAGTCAGCTATGTCAGTCTTGTATCCAATAGCACATAACCTGGAGCACACAGGCTTTCCTTGCTCTGTGGTTATCATCTAGTGTTTCCTCTGCCTGGTCACTGCCTAACTGGCTCACTGCAAAGGCATCTTCTTTTCCATCTTTTGAAGCAATTAATTTTGAAATACTGCCCATGAAGTAAATCTGAGGGGGGGAAGTTGAAGTGGACCTACCCCAGCACAATTTGAAGTCTGAGTAGCAGGGAAATGGGAGATGAATAAACAAATCCTTGTGACTGAAGGGCTGAACCTGTAGCCTGTGCCCTTGAAGCCAAGCAGGCCAATGGTGTCCTGGGATGCGTTTGAAAGAGTATTTACAGCACGTCGAGGGAGGGGATCCTGCCCCTCTGCCCAGCCCTGTGAGGCACATCTGCAGTGCTGTGTCCAGCTCTGGGCTCCTCAGGACAGGAGGGACAGGGAGCTCCTGGAGCAGGGCCAGAAGAGGCTGCGGAGATGATTTAGGGCCTGGAGCATCCCTGACAGGGAAAGGCTGAGGGAGCTGGGGCTGTTCAGCCTGGAGAGGAGCCCCAGCTGAGAGGGGCCCTCAGCCCTGTGTGTCCCTGTCTGCAGGGAGGGCTCCGAGCAGGGCCCAGGCTCTGCTCCGGGGGGCCCAGCAATGGCACCGGAGGAACGGGCAGGGACTGATCCCAGGAAATTCCACTGACATGAGGAAAAACTTCTTCCACAGATTGCCCAGAGAGGGTGTGGAGTCTCCCTCACTGGGGATATTCCAGAGCTGGCTGGACACAATCCTGTGCCCTGTGCTCTGGGATGGCCCTGGATGCTCTGTGAGCAGGGAGATGGCACCAGCTTGACCCACTGTGGTCCCTTCACCCTGACCCATCCTGGGACTCTTTCTTTTCTCTGCTAGGCTGTTGGATGGAAGGGTAGGAGCTCCTTCTCTGTTGTCTGGGTTTTAAAGGCAGCACAGCTGTCTGTGCATTCTGGGCCAATCCTTAACTCCTCAGTATGTGCTGGGGCTGCTTGTGCGTGTTCATGGCCTGGCTTATAAGGCCTGATCCCAGTTTTTCAGGCAACTGAGTTTTGGGAAGCTGCAATGGAGAAGGGTTTTCCATAATGGAACAGTGGGCACAGACACCGGGGTTCTGCCTAAGCGCATCTTTTCTGCCTTGCCTTAAGTGACTCTAGAGTCTGAAAGGTTTTTGGCTCCAGAGAACATAAATATTACTGGAAGTCACCAGGACTTTTGTTCCCAAGCATTAAAGGTATGTTTGGACTGAGGTTCATTGCTTGTTTATGAGCTGCTTCTTGACAATCCAGCTAAATTGTCTTGTGAAGCACTGCTTTTAATTCTGGTAAAATTTGTCCCTACAATGAGTTAATTAATATTCCCACATCCAAACTCCAGAAGATTCTTTTTTTAATGGGAAGACCTTTTTGTTATTTAAGGGTCTTATCAAAAAAAGGCTTCTTCATGTCTTAAAGTCTAGGAGATTGTAGTGTATCGTGCATCAAAATGCAGTGTTCTATGTTACAGCTCCCACGAAACCCCAAATTGGTGTATTTTATGCTGCAAATTAGCATGCTTTTTCTAAGGAGAGAAATGTACAGCATGCAGAAGAGTGCTACAAACATCAGGGAAATGTCAGGAACAGCTGGGAACCTGGCATTTGTTAGTGCCTTTGTGTTAAAGGCTGACTTTGGATGGGTACCGTCTCTCCATTTGTCTGCATTTTCGTGAGAGAGCTAATTCTAACCAGTTCCAATCTACCTTTTATTGTTGAGATTTTTGTTAGGATTGAGACTGGTATGCATTTACTTTTCTTGTAAAGAAGTTGGGCAGTTCTACCATGGGCTGCCAGGTGCAACTTGATGTATCTCCTTTGACTTCTGTTCATTTATCTTTATGAATTCCCAGCATTCTGCAATTCTAACTTTGCCTTCTTGCTGCCAACCCAGGAGATTTTTTTTTCTGATAAACACTGTAAATTAATTTGTTTTGTAAAAAATTTTATTTTATTTTACCTTCCAGGAATGAAGTTTATTGAATTATACATTTTATATGGGTGATGCAGTTTAAACAAGTAGAATAGACAATCTGAAAAACATTGGAAAGAAAAGAGAAAAAAAAAATCATCAGCTTAAAAATGGCAGCTTATATAAAGCCAGCAGTCAGACCACTGGGGAGGCTGGGGGAGAAGGGGAGACACGGATGCCAGCACATTATTATTATTCTGCCGTTGCACACGGGTCTGAATCAGCTCTGGAAATGCATACATTGTTTCTTACAGAATGTCTCTGGCTCCTAACAACAGGATTGCAACGTGATGTCTCTGCTAAAAATGCGATGACTCACAAATGAGTCAACAGTGAAGGTGTTACAGGAGGCTAACTGCTGTGCTGTCTGCCAGGGCTCCTAGCAGGCAGGAGCAAGGCTGGCCATTCATTTACTCCATTTTCTTCTCATAAAGAATTTTGAAAATAATCTAACCTATGGAGTTCTGCTCACGTTACTGCCCTGTGAAAATGCTGGTTTTGTAAGAGTCTCCTAAACTGGGTTAACATATTGAGATACCACGTTGCTCTGGATTTAACAGGCATTTTCAGAACTCTGGCTGCTATTAAATTTAATTTCTGCTGAAATCTGTAGTGCAACTTAATGTATTCATTCAGGAGCAGGGCATTATCCTTGTCTGTCTCTATGCCACAAGAGGTGTCTTCACCAATTGGAATTGTAGATTGGGTTTCTAAAAGAAAAGGTATTTTAAGTCTGTCATGTTTTTGTATTGCTTTTAGCAGTTGAAATGAAGGCGCTTCTGTAAGCAAAACTCCATGTAAATCTCCTGAATTTTAGGTATGATGCCCAGTTGAGTTAAATAAGGAAGGTTTGGGATAGGTAGCAATTAGTAGCAAATTCCATTAAGAGCTGTGAAAAGGGTTATCTGCTGGGCTGTAAGTCTCAAGACAAATCTGATTGTACCTGATTATTTTGTCACTGATTCCAGCATGGGATTTGTCTCTCCTTACATTTGCCCTCCAAATGGCAAACAGTATGTCTGCATTATTTTTTCTCTTTAAGCTTCTTTTATATCATGATGCACTGTAAATCAGCGGTGGTAGCCCAGGAGTTACAGCCTTTGCTGTGGGCCTGGATCAATATTTCCAGTCCTCACCAAAATGGTGGGTTTTCTCACTGCCTAGGACTCTTTTTTTTGAATGCTCAGCCTTTGCTTCCCTAGATGGGTCCCACCTGGAGAAATGCTCTGGCTATATTCCGGGGGTTTGCTCAGTTGCCTTTCCTGGGTGTGATTATTGAGCTTTGCTGCTGCAGAAGAAGGCTGGGGGCTCACAGCCTTCCGTGCCAGTGCACACTGAGGTTTTCTTAGGCTGAAGGAGCTGACTCTGCTCTTTGTACCACTGATACTTACACTGGGTTGTTTGAAAGGTGTGGGTCCAGCTCCTGCTGGGCAGAAGCGGAGCTTAATGTGTCTCCTTCATCCTTGTGAGTGATTTAACCAGCGTACAAGAGTGAAGTGATTGCACCTTCCTCACCTTGGATGTGTGTCTGATGTGACTTGTGACAGCTTGTTGCTCATTTGTTGTAGTTTGGGACAATCAAAGCTACGCACATTTTCCTTCAGTGAATGTACTATTTGGTGATATTGTTTTACCCACAGTTCTCTAAACTCCCGGCATGTAATTCGCCTGGGTTTTTTTTGTTTCTTATAAAGCCTTTGGGGTGCTTTCCTTGGCTGTCACTGACCACATCGCCAACATCTCTGAAACTGTTCTGTTGGCTTGCTCTTCACACTGCTTTAAGTTGAATTTTCTTCTCTCTGCATTTGAGTTCCTTTGCAGTTCTTTTCTTCTTTTCTCTTAATTGAATCCAGTTTTGCTGGCTGCATCTGCTCATATGCCAGTTTCTACCTGAGTAAATGTCATCTTGTTTTCATCTGCTTAGGAATGCAGTGCTTCTCCTGAGCTATTGTCTAATTAATTTAAGCTAGCCTAGTACTTTCACTTCTTTGCACATCCTCACATGGACTTATCTACTGATTCAATAATGGCTGGGTTAAGTGCAGATTCTGATGGCTGCTTGCTAAATTTAATTTATCGTGAGAAGCTTTCTGCTTGCGAGTGTCTGTGCATTCTCTCTCTCCCCCACACAGAGGCATGTGCACGTGCACTGGAACATAAACTGAGCCATAGATACAAATCTATGTTTGTTCCTATCTAAAGGCATCATTTCTGTCTCTCGTGTACCCCTTGTATGCAGCTTGTTTCCAGAGCTGTCAGGTTGGGGATCACTTCTCGTTACGTGGTTTTTTTCCGTGAGTAGTGCTTAACTCCCATAACCCAGGTTGAGTTGTGAGATTCAGATTCTAAAATAATGCTGTAAGGAGAATTCTGAGGTTTGTGGGGGAGTTCAGCCTAGAACTGCTGTACAGCTCTCGTGCAGGTCTGATTTTGCACAGCTAAGCTTGGCACTGCACTTAGCAGTGTTGCAGGCACTGTCTTGCCCTCTGTTGAAGTGGAACTTCTTTTTAGGCTAAAAACCAGATCTTGCTCCTATGTCTCCTTGCCAGCTGCTAAGCCTGGTTGGTGGAATTTCAGACTGGTGAGCCAATTCCATTGCTTAGCTGAATCTATGCAGCTGTTGGGGACACCAGGGAGTGAGCAGGGTCAGCCCCAAACTGCTGGGTGAACTTCTCCACAGAGCTAATGGTTGGTGTGAACTACTAAAACACAGGAGACCTGCCTTTGACTCTGCCTCCTGCCAGCTCACCCGGCTTATACACTGCTCATGGTGTTCTGTGGTGGGGAATATCCCTTTGCCCAGTCTGGGTCAGGTGTCCTGTCCATGCTCCCTCCCAATATGGTTTCATATTTTGGTCTGTATTTTACCCAGAGCCCCAGGATAAAAAGAAAACCATACAATTGTGAAGTGTCCTGTCTTTTTGTATACCAGTCATTTCAGTCTGGAAATTATAGTGAAGTGGGTAGTTTCTGGGAAACCCTAACTAGATTTGAATGTAAGTTGTGGAAAATATAAAAAAGTTTGGATGCTGTTCAAAACTATCCTGTGCTACTCACCTCTTTACAGATCTCTTGAATTTTAAACTGATTATCCAGTTTTCTCTTTTGTTATGAGGTGTAGGAAGTAGTTTTCCATGTAATATTAGACTCTGACTCACACCTGCTAAGCTCTTAGAAGGATTCTTTTATTGTTTCTGTGCCTTTTCTGTTTGTGTCTCATCACGAATATGTAAAACAAAATATGTATGGAAATCACAAAAGCAATTTGCTATTTTCTCAAACCTTGCATACATGCATGCATGTTAAATTTTTTGTGCATTTTTCTTTAGTATTTTTTGGGCATGAGATTCAATAGGATGTGGGGACTGTCAGATGAGTTTACTCTTGTGGAAGTCACAGGAGATGGTTGCTCTTGTCTTAGCAAGCCTTCCTCTCAAACACAAGTAGGCAGTACCATAATGACTAGAGGAGCCTGAGAAAAATTTCTTTCTGTATTTTTTTTCTGCTCTCCCTATCCTTGATAGAAGTCATGGGATGGAAAGCTGGCATTTTTTAAGCTTGATAATGAAAAAATGGATGTTTTGGAAGGATTCAAAAAGTACCTTGAGTTGAAATGAGTTGATGACTCGTTCTTTCTTCCCTAATTTCACCCATCCTTGATTTTGTTGTTCAATCTCAATTGGCAATATGGATAATCAAAGCTTTGTCCTTGATTATCCCTTACTGTTTGGTTTTAATCAAGCTACTAATGCAAACCAAGTACAGCCTGGCCTTTTCCATTGTACATCTCTTCCTTCCTGGCATATTGTAAATCATTATAATAGCATTTCAGGCTTCCAGGGTTGGATTTTTTTCTCTTTTGGCTTTCCTCATTCCTCTTCTCCTCTCCTTCTGGGATGTATTTTGTGTACGTGAAGGGCCCTGGGCTGCCAGTCTCTTAATTGGTTATCAGTCTTTTGTAAGACGTGTAACTCGACACCCCAGAGGAGTAGCTTTTACTTACACCAGTAATTCTGTTGGTTGCTGTGTGGATACGGGCACAGACTCTGAATGACTCCTTCAAGCCAAGAAATGTTCTCAGGAAAGGTGGCATTTGGAGTCTGTAGGCAAAGGTATGTAGGTGACTAAAGAAACGAAGATAGTGCTGCGGGGTCACAAAATTCCAGTGGCCCCTCAGCAGGTGGTGGGAGGAAGATCTCACCTTAGCTCACGTGCCTTGTTTGAGTAACTGTGTCCCTCAAAGCGAACAACTCCTGCCCTTGCAGTGGCTAAAATCAGACCTGGCTTGGACCCAGCCTCGGGTGCGTTATCAGCCTGTGCTGAGATTTGTTATACAATCCAGCTGGGGCCTTGCCTGTCCCCCTTCCCATGACAAGCTGGTCCTGATGGAGCAGATATTCTGGCTCTCGCTGTTTGGAGAGTGTCCACAGGACAAGAGGAAATGGCCTCAAGCTGCTCCAGGGGAGGTTCAGGTCGGACATCAGGAATAATTTCTTCTTGGAAAGGTCTGACAGGCATTGGAAGGGGCTGTCCAGGGAGGTACTGGAGTCCCCATCCCTGGAGGTGTTCAGGAAACAACTGGACGTGGCTCAGGTTTAGTTGACAAGGTGGTGATCAGTCAAAGGCTGGACTCGATGATCTTGGAGGCCTTTTCCAACCTAAATGATTTTGTGATTCTCTGGAAGTGTGCTGCTGTAATTCTACCATCTGAGAGGAAAAAGCCATCGAAGTTACATAAAACAACAGTGGATTTAGGCAAATTACTTACTTTTAAAATCCCTTCCTTGTCTTAAAAAAAAAGTCTAATTTGCATTAATTCTCTTCTTTAAACTGTGGCCCTTTCCAGACCAGCACTGTGTAGTTGCATCTGCTGGGAGTGAGGGGGTCTGCAACTACTGCAGGTTTTTTGAAGTTGTAGGTGTCAAATAAAGCATACCCAGTGCTGCAGTGCCTCTGTAGCTTGTGGCCTGCTGTTGTTCTAATGACTGCCTGAGACCCCATGGGGCAAAGTGCATCCTTTGTGTTACTCCAAAGCCAGTCATGGTAGATTCTTGCTAGAAGGTTAAAAAAAAAAAAAAAATCCAATTCAGATGTATTACTTGTCTGCAAGGTAATTGAAGAATTTCTAATGGGCCTTGATGCAAGCAAATAACCCTTGTGCCTAATCAGCAGAGAGACGGCGACCTTCCTGCTTCAAAGAAGAAACGCCAGGCAGGGGAGAAGATTATGTATACTTTGGTCTCTGTGCCACATGGAAATGACATCGCATCTCTCTTTGAACTGGATGCCACCACTCTTCAGCGAGCTGATTGCCTGGTTCCAAGGTAAAATAAAAAAAAAAGGAAAGGAAAAAAGGGCAAAAAATAGTGCTGCATTGACAGGGTTTCTTCCTGGCATTATGCTTGTGAGTAAAGCAGAAAAAATCAAACATGAGCAAGTATTATCCTTCTGTTAAAATCTGAGGAGTGTTCATGGGTAAATAAGGGATGTATAAAACATGATACTGCTGCTGTGACTGGGTAAAATAATTACGAGGATAAAACAAGTGACACTTAGAGAGAGTATGTGAAGAGAAAAATAATGGTCTAAATATTGCACAGATCTGTTTGAGGATAGAATTGAGCTCTGTGCGCTGTTTGAAAAAAATGTACTTCTAATAGATTTAACTGAATTGTTCCCAACAAAATAATGTTTGTGATGAGCTGGGCTTCTGTTTCCCTGACAGATCATGATGCCACTGAGCACATTTGTTACTCAAATGTATTCAGCAAGTGGCTTCTGGGTTTTAATTGTCAATATTTGAAATTTCAGCTGTGTAGCATAGCTGAGATTGGTTAGATAAGTCACACGGTGTTGGTTGTGACTGAATGGGCTTGCAGACACTTGGGGCTGGTTGTTATGAGGGTGGATTTTAAAGCTGGGTACCCACAAATACTGATGTATGTGGCTTTGAAGTGTGTTTGCTATGCTAAGTTCTGCCAGATAATTTGCTTACTTGAATACTCAAAAGCCCATCAGCGTGAAAGGGAGAGCGTGAATGGAGACCACCGTGAATATATTTCAAAAGTAAAATTCAGAGTTAAAATTGTAATTGATTTCTCAGCTCTGCTTTTTGATAATACCACAGATTATCATATGGAAAGAATTTAGAAGGATCTCATATCTGCTCTTTGTTCACTTGATTTTCAGTTGAGAACTGGTACTGTAAATGCTTGCTCTGGAACAAGGGTTTGCAGATCATAATGATGAAGCTGTGAAACCATGGTCAGCTTTACTTTCTGGCTTTTGTGCTGTGACAGCTTAAAAGGGCTCATTATTCTGCAGAAAAAAAAGAAAATAAAAGAATTGGGTTTATTCATGAAATGTATTTCTATTCAGATGGGATTTTATAACATCTTCCTTTTAGTTTTTTTTTTCTTTAAAAAATATTTTACTCCTAGACTTATATAAATACTTAAACCCAGCATTCTGCATAATCCCAAGATGCTGGTTGTTCTTGTTGCAGCTCTGCTCTGGGTAAGAAAGAAGGAGTCAAGGGAAAAGGGTACTGCAGTGTCTTCTAGGTTCACCTCCCCCTTTTATTGGTGTGGCTCCTGCTCTCCAGCCTCATGGCTCGGGTGGGTGTTGCAGGGCATCCCACCTTGCCCACACGGGCTCAGGACTGATCCATCTCACCTGCTGTTTGCTCTGTCCCCCTTTAGGAACTCCTATGTCCGACTGAGGCACTTGTGCACTAACACTTGGGTCACCAGCACCAGCATCCCGATAGACAGTGAGGAAGAGAGGCCTGTGATGCTAAAGGTAAACAAAATCCCAAACGCCTTCCTGAAGCTGTCTCACTTCTAACATATGAAATGGGCATAATAATTAGGATAAAGGTAAGAGGATTGCTCACCCACTTTAAACCAAAAACTATTGCAGATTGGGACGTGCCAAACCAAAGAGGACAAGGAAGCTTTTGCCATTGTATCGGTTCCTCTGTCTGAGGTCAGAGACTTGGACTTTGCCAATGATGCCAACAAGGTTTTAGCATCAACTGTTAAAAAACTGGAGAATGGCACAATAACCCAGAATGAAAGGAGGTTAGTGAGTTTTATTTTTTCCCCTGCTAAATTGTTGTTTGGTTAGTTATGATAACGTAGTCATGGACACAGAGGCAATTGGGAGAGGACACTTCAGTGCTGAGAGTGCCAGCCTGAGGTTAGATTCCACCTCTGTCAGAGCATCCTTGCTGCACCTCAGGCTGGTCCGTGTATCTCCTGTGTAAAAGTGGGGTAAACAGCACTTCCCCAGCTCACTAGCCATGTAAATAAATGGGTAGTTCCCTGGGCAAATGTCTTTGTCTGGATTTCCTTTGATAATCTGCTTCTGAGATGTAATATGAGGGTGTATTGCATCTGATTTTTATATCCAGGAAAGCAGCACGGCAGGGCTCTTGACTTGTGTGAAGTTCACCACACTGCAAATCTGCAAAAGCCTTGGAAGGAGATCTCAGTGTGACTGAGAAGCTGCCCCAAAAATCCCTTTGCTTTCTCATTTCTATTTTCCCCTGTTCTGTTTTTCTATTTTACACCATTTTGATGTTTACCCCTTGTATTCATCCCCATTTCATCTGCAGCACAATTAGAATGTCTGCTCCTCACACCCACCTCTGAATCAAGGGATTTTGTTGTACATTTGTTGTACATTGTAGCCAGATATATTCCACTGCCAATGATGTAGTTCCCTATTTGTCTTCAACTGCCTGTGGTTAAACTGAATATAAGACAGCATTTCTGGCAGTGTGAATTCATAACCTGTAATACATCATATACAGCTTTTTCTTTTCTGAAAATGGTAATTTTTGGTGATGAAACTGAATTTTTGCAGTCAGTTTCCAGTAGCAATTAGGCCAGATGGTTTAATATCATAACAGGCAGATTTTTTAATAGCCAGGGTGTTGGTACTAAGCCTTGAAAAGCTGTGGGGCCATTTCATGATTGAGTTGACCCAGAGAGGGCTACGACAGTGTCCAGGTGGGACATCCCTGTATGAGCTGTGTGTCACTGTCAGTATTGTCAGGTCTTGATGTTGGCGGATTGGTACAACAAACATGAAAAACATTTCAGAGCTGTTTCAGAACAGTGCTATTATTTGTTTGTTCTTGTGATTTCCTTTGGAAAAAACCCCAAACCATCTTTTTCCTGTCTTATTACCTTCTAGGGTAGAGAAGTAGAAGTCCCAACAGTTTATTCCTCATTGCTCCATCCTACAGCTGCCTTTTCTACTTTATTTCGTGGGGGTGACACACACCTTGCTGTTTTCCACCACTGGGCTGAGGCTTTTCGAGCTAAAGCTCACTCAGAGGGTTTAGGTGAGCAGCCCAGCTCACTTGTGGATAATGGGAACTTTGTGCCTGGCTCCCACAGATGACTGAAAATCTCTTGGGGATCTTCCTGCCTCTTTCAAAGCTGGCAGATTTGTTAGTTATAGACTAGACATTGTCCAAATTGAGATGATGCCGAGTTTTTCATGTAAAAGATTGCTGGTGCTGTTAAGGGATATTCTTTGAAATCTGTGGACATCTGTGTTTCTCACTGCACGCCTGGCAAGGTGTTAGTAACAAGGAGGCAATGATGACTTTTTCTTTTTTTTCCCATTTATATTCTGTCTTTTTGCATTTTCTGAAGGTGGGAGAGAAGGAATTACTAGTGCCTCTGTTGTTTCTAGCACCTGCTTCTGACAAATCTTTTATTTAGCAAAGAACAAAACAAATACAGTTTCTTGGGTCAGTATATATAGGAAAACAGTTATATATGAATATATATATGAAAAAGTATATACATGAAACAGTTTCATGGGTCAGTAGGGAAATTATCTAGTGGCAGAATGTTTTTATTCCTCTAGTGAGTCCATCATCTTGTTTCATGGACCCATGATAAAGCATAAAAATCCTTGCTAGGCTATGTAAGTTACTTTTTACTGCTTCTGGGCCTTGAGGCCAGCTGGTATAGATTTTGGGTCTGTGAATACCATGTATCAATCCAGCAGCCTGTATTTTTCTCTTGTTTTCCCTCTGGTTGTTGTTTAATGCCTCGGTAAACAGCCCTGTGATTGATTTAAACTTCTTCTGAACCAAATCTTGGAATCCTTAAGTACATGTCAAACTAAACTTTGCAGTGATGGAAGTTCCATTGTGCCAGGTAAAGCTTGGCATAAACGTGATTTTCGTTCTGAATGGATCCTAGCAAGTGTTGAGTGACTGTTTATAATAATGATTTGCCTATTCATTCTAGGTTTGTGACCAAGCTACTGGAAGATCTCATTTTCTTTGTTGCTGATGTGCCCAATAATGGGCAAGAAGTTTTGGATGTGATCATTACCAAGCCAAACCGGGAACGGCAGAAATTAATGAGGGAGCAAAATATATTGGCTCAGGTATGTCCTACTGTGTTAATAACTGAATTGTATTTGCAAACGGATTGTAGGAGAGAGTGATGTGAGAAAAAGTTATTTTTGGGCAACTTGGCTTATGCCAGGTT
Organism: Ifrita kowaldi; assembly: GCA_013398055.1. Lineage (NCBI taxonomy): Eukaryota > Metazoa > Chordata > Aves > Passeriformes > Cinclosomatidae > Ifrita > Ifrita kowaldi. The sequence continues at coordinate 27,395 of VZRS01008284.1, forward strand.
GGCTTATGCCAGGTTGGGTTGGGATTGGGTAGAAATGACACTACTTTGTCAAAGCTCATCTCTTAGCCCTTAAATCAGAGTGAAACACAAGGGGCTGTAGAGGGCTCTTAATTTCATGTGATTCTGATAAGATTTAAGACCATGTTTGAGAGCAAATTGTTCACAAAATTTGAGACAAACAAGGAGCACAGTCCCAATCCTGCAAGTGTTCCCCACACAGTGCCCTTGTGGAACTCTGACCCTGTTTGTGTGAGGGCAAACTTGCAAGTAAATAAAATTAATGTCCTTTTTGAGAAGTCAACTGAAAGAAATTTTAAAAAAGGGGAAAAGGATGAAACTGGACAGCAGCGAGTGTTATTCTCCTTTTTCATCATTAAATTATCCAAAGTTAAGACATGTAGCTAGAACTATTTAAAGCTGGGGATAGCAGTAAAGAGAAAGCAATGTCAGTCAAGTTGGTGGGAAATGTAAATTGTAACCCCAAATGCATAAAGCTGTGATGTCTCAGATTGTGCCCCCACTTGTGTTTAGTCAAGGCTGTTGGGCTGATCCTGTCAGAGGACATTTCCATTGACTGCCGTAAATTCAGCAGAAATCTGGATCTGGTTTTCACTCTCAGTGATTCTGATTTTGAACAGATATTCGGCATCCTCAAAGCTCCTTTTAAGGACAAAGGTGAAGGATCGATGCTGAGACTTGAAGACCTGGGTGACCAGAGATATGCTCCCTACAAATACATGTTAAGATTATGTTACAGAGTTCTAAGACACTCCCAACAGGACTATAGGAAGAACCAGGTCAGTGGTATTGAGGATAATTTTCCTCCTGATTTCTATAATTATATACCCTGGGTTTGACATGCCTCTCTGCACTTACAAGTGGGTTTCTGTGGTAATGGGGAAAGGCCTTTTTTTGTGTGTGTAGCTTAGTAGTGTGTGAATTGAAAGTTCAACAATGAATAATATCACAAGTTCACTTTGTACTTTTGCAGGCTCAGACTGAGACTGGGGTTCATTGCTTCATTCATGAGCTTTCTGTTATTAAAAATATGTTCTTGGAGCCTGGATTGTAAAGTGGGAAATCTGCAAAGCTGTTTCTCTTGCTTAAATATTTGTAGAGGGATGGCAGTGAGTCAGAGCAGAGGGTGTTATATCAGGTAGCCTGATTTCCCACTGCTGGAGACTCCCTGTGAGCAAGAGGTATTTCAGAACACGGACTAAAGGGACTGGAGATAAAAGCCTGAACTGCTGTGTGGCTTCTTTGTTTTCTTTCCAGTGTTTTACAGAAATATTTCTGTCCTGAAGGGAGAGAAAAGGAGGAGGGAAGATTCAGGAAAAAAGCTTCTTAAACATTATAAAAACCTTTCAGTTTTTCCTTTCTTTTTAAAAAAAGGTTGCTATTTCTTGAATTTTGTATATATTTTCATGGATTCATTCCTTTGGTTTATGAAAGAATAAGAAGAGTTTGTCATCCCTAATATGGAACCTGTTTCTCAGGGTACATATTTTAGGTATTCAGAAGTTCTTTTGTTCAGGCCAATTCAGAGAGGAAAGTTTTGAGCATTATTTTGATTGCTAAGTGGGCTGGATGCCTCTGGTTCTAAAAGAGAAACCATTACTGCTCAACTGGTCATCATGGGAATCTTTCCTTTTTTCAGGAATATATTGCTAAGAACTTCTGCGTCATGCAGTCCCAGATTGGTTATGATATTTTGGCAGAAGACACCATCACAGCTTTGTTGCACAACAACAGAAAACTGCTAGAGAAACACATCACAGCTAAAGAAATAGAGACATTTGTGAATTTACTCAGGAGAAATCGAGAGCCAAGGTTTGAAGTGGTCCATTTTGGCAGTAGCTGTGAATTGCATGCTATTCATTGCTTTGATGTCTCTCTCCCTGTTTTGACCTGGCAGACAAAAAGCCCACCTGTACAGAAAATATTAGAACTACCTGTAATTCTTGGAATTTAACCACATCCACATTGTAAAACTAGAGCTTACAGTAAAGAGGGCTTATACTTTACAGGACAACTTTGAAAATTTGGTCTCAGTTCAGATTGGGGCAAAGAGAAATGAAGAGAAAGTTTAGTTTCTCCCAGCTCTGCAGCTCCTCTTTGAAACTGCCACTTGTGTTGGTTCCCCTGCTAATAATCCTGGTGTAAATTATACACACGTGACAATCTTTCTAAGCTTTTATTAATATCAGTTTTCCTGATATTTTATGTTTAAATATTATATTTTATATAGTTACATAAAAATATAATACATTTATATATTATAGATGTATATTAATGTATTTATATATATGTGTAATATTTTATATAATATTTTATTAATATCAGTTCTGATTCCAGGTCAGACCTGAAAAGGCCTAGGGCAGTGAAGGTCCCATAAACATGTCTCCTAGACCAGATTTTGTTCCAAATTAAAAATTCTGGCCTTGAACTTCACTCAGCAGATTTTTTTTTTTTTAATAAGCTGCAGGACAGAATATAAAAGAAAAGGATTTCTTTATTTTTAAATGGAAAAATCTCTTTATTATTGGATTTTCAGTTGGAAAATTAGGAAAGTAATACAAGTATAAGAAATGAACGTGCTGAAGGCCAAATACTGTCCTCTGTAATTGTGAATACCATTTTCCTGGTAGCGATTAATGATATTGCTCAAGGCCTTGGTGCTTCACTGCCTCAATTATTTTTTATATGCCTGTTTTGCCTCACTCTATAATCTCATTGCCTCTCCCAGGCTCAGCTGGGTTGGGCTTGGTCAATATGAAGAGGAAACCACGAGATCAGCTCTGTCTCTGAAGGGTCTGTGTTTATTGACAATTGCACATCACGCTTCCTTGTGGTGGAGGATGTCCTGGAATTGGTGCCATAACCACATCATGCAACTGCTGTGTATCCATTTGTTTGAGGAGCTCAGGAGCAATAAATGTTTCAAAATTACCCCTTGCCAGAATGGTGTAATCTGAACAGTAAAGACTTGATCTGATTTTCATGGAGAATCTTGCAGATTTTCACAGCACTGTTGGTGTGAGTGAGAATTCTGTCATTCTGCTCTGAAACACATGAGCTACAAAACTAAAAACCTTCCTGAGTTTTGGCTCCAACCACATGGCTTCCCCAGAATTCTGTGTATTTATGTGCTGTTTGCTTGGTTTTATCTTTTTGATTGCTGTGCACTTTTAATTATTGCCACAAAGCTTCATTTCAGTTATCGGTGGATTTTTTCCTAAGTCTACCCTAAAAATGCTGTCTGCACTCACCCCGTACAGTTCCCAGATTTTAGTGGGGATTGCGGTCTGTGCTAGAACTTCAAACTGTTGGATCCTTCAATGCCTGATAGCAGATGGTCAGTTTGTACCTGGATTTCTAAGGAAGTGCAATATATGGTCCATGTGTGTGTGTGTTTGTATGCCTGCTCACATCTGCTCCCCCACCAGCTCTTGAGCACCTTGCTCAGTTTTAGCTACATCTGTTAGAGGAGTGGTGGGCTCAGAGATACTTAATTCCTATGAATATTGTGGAGAGAGAAAACTACACAGAGGGAAGAGGCCCTTTTTATATTCCAGCGTGTCAACGGCAGCAATATGGATTACTGTTACTGCACACACAGCAATCCCTGAAAAGAGACAAACCCACGTACCTAATGAATGTCCCAGCTGTGAGGAAAGCCTCAGCCTGAACCTTGTTAAACATCAGAAGACCTAAATTTGAGAGACAAATTCATAGGAAACTGAATTCCCTGCAAAGCTTTGTTCTTTCTGCTTTATGTGGAATGACCTCTCTGAATGCAGAGTCCTGTCTGCAGGTCCTGACAGAGCTGCATTCTTCTCTGGTAGCCCAGCATTCCCTGGCAGTGTTCAAGGCCAGGTTGGACAGGGCTTGGAATAACCTGATCTAGTGGAAGGTGTTGTGAGTTGCAAGAGTATGAAGTGGCAAAGATCATATGTTGATAAATATCATGATACAGAGTCCCTCTAGTCTACCCATCCTCTAGTGCTGTGCCAGAGATTTCTACTGCAGCTCCCCAGTAGTAGTTTAAGTCTCATGTTCTGCTGCATCTGTGGTTTTTGGACTGCAGGTTCTTGGATTATCTGTCAGACCTGTGTGTATCCAACACCACAGCAATACCAGTAACTCAGGAACTCATCTGCAAGTTTATGCTGAGCCCAGGGAATGCTGACATTCTCATCCAGACCAAGTGAGTATCTGTAATTGGAACATGCCACCTTTTTGTTGTCTGCTCTCCTAAATTCCCAGCACTTTGTTCGTGGCTTCACTGTGAATGGTTTGTGTTTGCAGGCTGGTTTCAACCCAAATGGACAATCCCTTGGAATGCCCAGTCATCTCAGATGACATTGATGAAGAGGAAGTGTGGCTTTACTGGATTGACAGCAACAAGGAACCTCATGGCAAAGCCATCAGGCATCTGGCTCAGGAGGCAAAGGAGGGCACGAAAGCTGATTTAGAAGTTCTTACCTACTACAGGTAAAACTGCTTATTCAAACAGAAGAAAATGTAAAGTCTCTGAAGACCCCCAGTGCTGTTCTTACCCAGTTCATTTGCCAATATCAAAAAAGGAAACCAGGTCAAGCCAGAAACTGAGACTAAAAGTTCATTTCAGGTTTTTCTTGTGGGAGTCATCACAGTCTCTGCTGTCTATTCCAGGCAAATCTTGAGTTTCCTTTGCTCCTCACATCTCTTTGCGTCTATTTCTTATTTTGCCTCTTACCTTTAATTTATTGGGCTTTAATTTTAGGTTGTTCTGCCCTGGAAGTAAGGCACACTCTGAGGACAAAGCGTCCTGAGTGTCTCAAGGATTAGAGAGGAAATGGGATCACGGAATAATGTTTCATACTAATTGAAAACGAATAGTTTTTAATGTCAAGTTGCTCCCTTGCTTAACAAAGTCACTCTTGTTATTGTTTAGGATTTGTATCAGAAAGGCTCACAAAAGGCTTGTAACATGAGATTCTGAGGTGTGTTCTTTCATTTCCAACCCGTTTCCTTGAATACCACGTTATTACCTTTTTTTTTAAGGTACCAACTGAACCTCTTTGCAAGAATGTGCCTGGACCGCCAGTATCTCGCCATCAACCAGATTTCTGCCCAGCTGTCAGTAGACTTGATCCTCAGGTGTATGTCTGATGAAAGCCTCCCCTATGACCTGCGGGCTTCCTTTTGTCGTCTGATGCTGCACATGCATGTGGACAGAGATCCTCAGGAGACTGTGGTGCCTGTCAAGTACGCCAGATTGTGGACTGAAATTCCTACCAAGATCACAATTCATGAGTGAGTTGAAAGTGTTTCAAACTAAAGTACAAAAGCTCTTTGTAGGGTTAGTCTCAGAACAAAATGGTTGTAGGTGTCCAATGTCCACAAAACATGTGTGTGAAAAGGTGTTTTGTTGCAGAGCACAGAACTATTAATTATTGCTACTCTTGGAGACTTCCATGGGCAGCTTTCATTCATTGAATATTTAAATTTTATTTTTCACTATGTTCTTTTATTGAACAAGCTGGGGAAGATGGAATGGCCTTTCCTCAGACCAGCTGCACTCCAAGTAATCCAATTGTGTCTCACATGACAGGTTTGCTAGGCTGGAACTTCGTTTTATACCTTAAGCTCAACAGAAAGCCACAGATGGGAACCGAGAATTAAGACACAGCTGCTGTCCAGAAACAGCTCACAGAGGCTTTGGCCTTCATTTAGTGAAGGACTTAAGCATGTGTTAAATTTAATTTTAAAGAAAGGACCATTGATTTCAGTGGAAACCCTCTCTGGCTCCACTGATTTGATGGAGCAGCAGCACTGGCATGCTCCCAGCTGGGGAATATCTGGCTGGAGAGACAGAGGAAGAAGCATAGCAGTGCAGCAGGCAGTGTTAGTGACCTTGTTGAATTGCCACAGCCAGATTTAAGAGTCCTATCTGCCACAAGAGTGGTATTATGCTGTCTGTGTTCTTCCCATTCACTTCAACCCTTCCTGGTATTGTTGGACAGAAGGTTTGTGCATCCACTTTCCACATCTACAAAGAGCTGAACTGAGTAATTTCAAAGGATCATGATCGGTTTGTTTTTTCTTTAGTGGCAGCTGATCCTGATATTAGAGGTGTTTAATTTTCCTACTTTCTGTGCTTTGTATTGTAGGTATGATTCCTTCACTGACTCTTCAAGGAACGAAATGAAGACAAAGTTTGCACTAACAATGGAATTTGTAGAAGAGTACTTGAAAGAAGTTGTGAATCAACCCTTCCCATTTGGAGACAAAGAGAAAAATAAACTTACATTTGAGGTACTTCTCAGCTATCTGCGTCCTACTTACAGTATTCCTCATTTCAGATAAGCTGACGTTGGTTTTTTTCAAAATAAAGCCAGTTGCAGAATAAATGTGGGTGTAAAATAGCCTGAAGAAGCCCTTGTTCCTAATTCCAGTGTTCTTGGTGATGGCTGGTACTGCTGAAAATAATATTCTTCTCTGCTGTATTTTTCCAGCCTTTCCTTCCTTCTCCCGAGGTGGTTGCATTTCAGTGGAGGGAGAGGGGATTTGTGGGGGGGGTGAATGGTTATAGTCCTGCTCTTTCTACATTAGTGAAATAACTTGTAAGGGTTCTTCAGTATACGTAAGTGCTGTTTTCTGTGTAGGGAAACTCTAGATAGGCCTAGATTTTCTAGATTCAAATAGCAAAGAATAAAGGGGAAATGCTTACAGCTTTTGTAGTTCTTCCTCCAGCCTACTTCTTGTTGTTGCTTTTTGCCTCTGGTCACCTGAAATCACCTCTGTGCAAACTTACCACAGTCATCTTACTCTTCTGCTGACTTCATCTTCCCCAAAGCTGCTGCCTCTTTAAATAATTTTCCAGTCTTTCTTCTTGATCTTACATATTTTCACAGATGCAATTGCATCCTCTCAAGCCTTCCTAAATCCTGCCTTGGTTTTGCTGTCTGCTGTAACCTGACTGACCAATTGCTTTGTCTAATCCTGACAAACATTTAATGTCACTGGCCTCAGTCCAAGAATCAGTGGGAAGACGTGTGCTGATTTGAATGCACTCAAGATCTGAATCTCTCTGGAAGCTGCTTTGTGAAATGCAACCGAAAACCGCAAAGGCTGTCAGTACTTCCTTCATTTTTAATTTCTTTTTCTCATAGGTGGTACATCTGGCTCGAAACCTCATATACTTTGGCTTTTATAGTTTTAGTGAGCTTCTCAGACTGACCCGGACGCTGCTGGCAATTCTAGATATTGTTCAAGTTCCCATATCGTCATACTTCGAAAGGTTGAGCAAGTTTCAGGATGGAGGTGAGATAAGCAGCAAAGACTGTTATTCCAGTGGATAATTAGCTTTTAAAGTTGGAAATAATTTATGGAACATCACATTACTCTTTCAAGGTTCTGTATTCACACATAAGCCACCTACAGGAATGGTTTGCAGGGGACATTAAGACGATCAGCTAAAAAGGAACCCTTTTGAACAGAGCTGCATCCTTCATGACTTGTGGGTACTGCATTGGTGTTGCTGCTCCTTTGCTTATCTGGAACTTTCAAATTTGGTTCTAAACTTCAGTGCCCTTTGCACTGAACATCCTGAGGAAGTTCAAGCAGCATTTGCCTGGGCACAGGGATTATGGTGGCTAGTCTGAGGCACAGGTGTTTGTTAGTCTTCTTAGCACTTCACCGAAAGGGAGAATGAGATGGTCCTGGTCCCACAATGGCAGAAGCAGCGGATGGAAGTCCAGAGGAGGCCGTCCTCTGCCTGTGTTTGTCAGCTTAGAGTATTCTTTTTTGCACCCAGACCACAGTGCCTCTCTGACAACCCCAGGACTATTCTGTGTGTCTCACTACCTTTTCTACCATGGTTTAAAACTGGGCTGAAGAATGAGCATGCCAGGAAGGTGCTGAAACGTAGCAGTTTAGTTTTCCTGTGTGAGTGGAAGAGAGGTGTGGCGGTCGTGTGGGCTGGGGGTGCAGGAGGCTGACTGATGGCAAATTCTGTTTTAATATGTAGCTAGTGTTGCCAGCCAGCTGGCTCACAGCACCAAAATGGATGAGCTGTCTTGTTGGAAACAATTATTTTGTGTTTTCTCTGGGAGGCCTTTTCCCAGCCTTGAGTTTTTCTAATCATCATTTTGCTCAGTCACTCCCACAGATGCCCTGCAGGAGTGTGCTGTCCTTCACAACTTTTCTCGTTTTTGAGGTTCACATACTCTGGAAAGGTGTAGACTGTCATTGTCATCTCTGAACCAAGAAGTCATGTGCTTGGTTCTCTTGATCTTCCCTCCATCACTGCCAGCAGACTTTACTGAAACCCTCTGGAAGTCTTTCCTGCAATGCAGTGCACACCAAGTCATGCTGTAGCTGGCTGCAGTCCCTCCTCAGCACTAGAGAAAAGACAGTATGCCCAGACACTTGGAATGATGTTTTCCTTTTTTGTCCCTGAAAGACTGCATTGCAGACTCTCTTCTTAAATGGCTCTGGACACTGTTTGACTCCAGACACAATCTTGGCATATTGAAAACATGGGACATGCAGATGTGGTTCTTCTGCTTAGTTCTCACTCTGCTCAAGCCTTTAATCCTGATTATACATCTTGTGCAGTGTTTTTATTCACATTCATTACCCATAAAATCGTGTTTCATCCTTAATTCCCTTTCATTCCCTTTTATTAGTTGAAGGGGTTCCTTTCAAGCTATGTAAGAGAGGAAGGAACCACCCATTAAGTGCAAACAGACTTGCTCTCAGTTATATGAATTTCCTTAGCAGTTCCATGCAAATCAATGAATTTGCTTTGAAATAAATGAGTGTGAAGGAATGCTGCAAATGGCACCACCATGCAAATGGAAGCTCAGTAGCCCTTTTAGTAATGCTCAGCCATGTACTGGAGCCTTGTTGGAAACTTTTTGTCAGAAACCTGGTTTTGTCTCATGTTCTTTCAGCAAAAAAGGCACAAAACAAAGGTGTGATTTTTTTTTATTAGCTTCAGCCTTTATACAGATTATTTCAATTTCTTTCCTGCTTGTAGCTGTCTCCATGGCTGTTTACCTTTCAAACACTGTCCAGTTCAGGTCAGGATGTGACAATCCGTGGATATTCTTTTGGTTATTACCCGTGGGTTGTTTTGGCTTGTTTGGTTGGGGTTTCTCCCATTTTTCTACTAACTCTGTGTCTAGAAAGCCCATTGCTTTGGAGAGGTTTTTTTTGCTGGTGCAGACTGTTGTCAGTCCTGTCTGCAATCTTACAGGAGTCTGGAGGTATTGGCTGTGCTGTCTAGACTGAAAAACAGGCATTGAAACTTTGCTGTGGTGAGACAAGGTGTTTTTATGTAGAAATAGCTGTAAGACTTTCTGGAGAGGCCTTCTACAGTCTTTGTAAAAGAAAAGGATGTCTTTGGATGGTCAGCTCTTCTCTTCAACCTCCCTTTTCCTTTCTGATTGAGAAGCTATAAATCACATGAACAGTGCATTCACTTTGCACTTGAGACAGAATGATCCTGAGTATTTAACTGCTGTGTCCAAGCATTTTGCCTCTCCTCCTGCTCTTCCTGGAGGTGCAAACTCACCTACTCATGAGCTATAAAGACACGTGTCGCAAGGATAAAGTTTAAGCAATTTAATAACTCCTGTTCACTATTTTTGAGCACTCAGCTCATAGAACTTCACGTTCAAAAACATATTTCACATCTGAAAATCACATTACTCAAGCAAAACAGGGGAGCGCTTTTCAGTAAGGAGAACCACACAAGAAACAATCATCATCACTTTAGTTGCACATTGCACCACTGAGGGGTGGTGCTGGGCTGGAGCTTCTGGGCCTCTGCATGTGTTGGACTGTAGATGATCCTAAGGGTGAGTCCAGAAGTACAGGTGTTCCCTAGGTGCTGTGGAGTCTGGTTCCATCTTGTCCAGGATCCACTAGGGATCCTGAGGAATGAACAGGCAAGCATAGAAATAAGTCTTGGGAATTTTTTCTAGATCTCCCCTCACTCTGAGAGTAACGACTGTTCACCATGCAAAGCTGTAGGTTTACACTGGTTTTCAATTTTATCATAATTATAAGACCGTACACCAAAGGTTTTCCTTCCCTTTTTACACAGATATCCTCTCTTACAAAACTGTGTTGCTCAGAACATGTTAGTTGTTTTATTAGTTACCTGTCCTGGCTTCTTATTGTCTCTTTTAATTTACAATACAGGTCTCTTAGGCTATTAAAAAGGATTAAAGTAGAAATTATCTCAGTCTAGGCTTTTTTAGACTTTGGAAAATGTGATGGCATTTGCTAAAATTAGAACGGTCTGTCGATTTTTTCCAGCAGATATTTTCTTATTCATAAATTCCATTAAATATAGACAGATGGATTGTTCCCTGCCCTCCTTCAGGATGGTGGGAGCCCTCTCTCCAGTGAGGTAGGGCTGAGGGTGAGTTCTTGCCTTTAGAGGAGGTCAGATTCCACTCTCCCATATCCCTCCAGACTGCAGCATCCTCTCTGGCAGGTCCAAAACTTACAACATTCATACCAAACCTTTGCAGAATATTGCAGATAGGTGTCCCTCCAACACATTATTACTCTAGGGATGTGCAGGTTAACATAGCTCCTTTTTAAAGTAAAAATAGTTTCCTTGGGTTGCAGAAATCATTACATTCTTTAAGCAAACAAGCAAAAAGATAAGATTGTTTCTCTTGTGATTTTGTGCATATATTGTGAATGTATGGAAGTAAATGATTGATTTTGGAGTTTATAGAAGTTGTGGGGCTTTGTTTGGGTTTTTATGTTTGTTTGTTGGTTGCATGTTTTTTGAAGCTTCCAGTCAGGGATCACAAATGTCTAGGCATAAGCTTTAATTCAGTAAGAACTTGTATTTCATTCCTTGAGCTTAGAGCTTTGAAGTGTAGCTCTAAACTCTGGTTTTGACAAACACTGAAAGCCAGTCATGATGCCTGAGACTGACAGTTTATTGGTATAAACAAATATGTTTAAATTTTATCAAGCATTAGGGGCGTGATCCTGTAAATCTTTTGTAGAAAAAGTGCTACTGAATACCAGCTTAGGTTCTGTATATTTTAATTTTCATCACTATCTAAGTGTAAATTTGCATAGACTGATAGTAAATGTATATTTAACAACAAGATTTTGTCAATAGTTATGCCAATTCAGAAATGCAGTTATTTTCAGGTTCTAAGAGAAATGACTTGAAAAGAGGTTTGCCCAAATGGATAAGTCATGTAATTCCTATTCTGCAGCTGTAGTAGATAGAAGGTTGCCCCTCTGTAGAAGTTAAGAATTTTGGTCAGGATCTATATATGTCACATGATAAGTTTTATATTTTAATTTTCTTAAAATGTATTGATTTCTATGAGAAAATCAGTGCTGAATAAATCTGGGGACAGATGGGTTATGCTGCCTTTCCTTTGTTCCAGGTCAGTAGCAACAAAAGCTTCCAACATCTGATTCTGGTAATGTGAAGTTGTAGGGAACTGGTGAACTGGATTCCTGACTGGTTTGACCAGTCCACATTGTGAAAACTCTAGTCAGGAATCTGGGAAATATATTGATGATGGGTGGAAGAATGTGGTGAGTCTTGGCTATGGAAAGCTTTCCTGTAGGTGTGCAGCTCAGAATTGAAACAACCAAATTTTCAACCAGCAGTCTTGAGTCTTCTTCCCTGTTTAATATTTATTTCTTAAGTACACCCACTTATGTCAGTAAAACTACTTGTTAAGTAAGGAATTATATATGACAAGTGTTGAACTGTTGAGGCAAGTCTGCAAAATGGGATGTATTTTTAGGCTTAGTGGAAGTTGCATAAAGACTTAATTAACCTTTTACTTTAAGATGTCCTTTTCTATCCTTTGCTTAAATTTGGAGCCACCTTGGTGGCTGAGGTAGTCCTTGATGTTTTCTGTGGGTTTCTCTGTCTTGGTTTGGCAAAGATTCTAAAAAGATCACAGAATCATAGCATGGCTTGGGTTGGAAGGGACCTTGAAGCTCCTCTTGTTCCAACCCCCTGCCATGGGCAGGGACACCTTCCACTATCCCAGCTTGCTCAGAGCCCCATCCAACCTGGCCTTGGACACTGCCAGGGATGGGGCAGCCACAGCTTCTCTGGGCAACCTGTGCCAGGGCCTCACCATCCTCACAGGGAAGAATTTTTTCCTGTTATCCAACCTAAACCTACTCTTATCAGTGTGAAGCCATTCCCCCTTGTCCTGTTGATCCTTATATTATTGTAAATGTTAAGCCTTACTTCCTTTAGAAAGCTTAATTTTAATGCCACTGTAGGTTACTTCAGCCAGAATTAAATTTAATGTGCATGTAGTTTTCATGTGTGACCTTATTTGATGAAGACAGATTGGGGAAAGTTGGCTAAGAAACATCTATGAGACAAGATCCTGTAAAAAGTAAGGATGTATATTTTTGGAAATTCTTCTTATCTAGATTGCACCCTAAAAATGAATTGACTTGAAAATCTTGCAATTAACTTTTTTTTTGTTGTTGTTTTGGTCAGTGTGTCTTAGCTTTGAATTATTTTTGTGGATATTTGAAGCTGTTTTCTGTTTCTTTTTTTCCCCCTTTTAGATTCTAAAAAAATGTATGGGCTATACAAAGTATACTACCTGTAACCTAAAGAGGCATTTTTTTTTTCTTAAGGAGAAAATGAGGATTTCATTTAGTAGTGCTGTCATTCTGGCACCTTTCAAGAACATTATAATCTCTTGCAGTTTTAATTAAAAGGTAAAGTCATTGCTTTCCTAGTAAGTGCACCCTGCTGTATCATTCCAGAGTAAGGAGCCAATCTGCCTTGTCCAATACTGCTAATTTATTCTCTGTGAATTAAAATGCACATCTTTCTCTAGGTGCTATTTGCTCTTTCAAATAGCTGATTTTAGTCAAACCATGCAACTACGGCATATGTCAGGTCTGAAAGAGGAAGCAACGTGGTAGTAGCAGCAGGTAAGCTACACATTTGCCATGCAGCTCAGTGCTGTTTAGTTACTGTTGTTTGGGAATGAGAATAATGACATGCCAGGAAATACATCCTTGAATATGAGCTGCGTGTGTCTTGGAGTGCAGTTCACAGTTCTGGGCACCAGCTTAAAAAGCCCTCAGTGGTACAAACCTGAGTTATCTGCAGAGTGTGTCTGTCTCTCAGGAGCTCTACAGTTTTCCTGAGCCAGTGTCCACCGACATCAGTGGGTGTCTCTTGGTTTCCTTTGCTCAGTCTTTTTGCAAAAACAGGTTTTAAAAACTGCCTATAATAAGCTTAAATTGCCCCCACCTCTGTGATTCTCACGTTAAATGTGTTCCCCACAACTGTCTGAGGAGATGCCTCTTTTTACCTGCTCAAACCGCTGGTCAGATATCCCAGCTGCTTCATGTTGTGCCTCGGTCTTTATATTGGTGGTGTGTTCCTCCTGCAGACCGAAGAGACTCAAGATTCCATCCTGCCAAGGGACAAAACAGGGGAGGCCTCGCCTTCTCCTGGAGTCTTCAGTGCTGGCAGATCTGCTGCCTTCTCTCTGCAAAGGAGTGCTTGTGTTTCTGTGTGTCAGGGGACTCTTGTCCAGACTTCTGCTGCTGTGACAGCTCCAGCTCCAGTTAGATCACGTTTTCTTCCAGCCCTTTTGGCTGCAAGTAGAGGTGCACAGTGACTGGCAGCACCAGTGAGGCAACTGAGGGTTGAGGACAGGGCTGCACCTGCCTTTTCTATGGTCTCTGTGGGTCCTCTGTGTCCAATAAGGACCAGGTTTCATCCAAGCCTATTAGAAATTACTGTTTCTCAGGCCTGCATTTGTGTCTGTTACCTGCACTTTTGTCTAGTTAACAATTTGCAGTGTCTTCTTTGAGGCATACTTTGATTAGCAGGGCTAATGAGGCAGTGGCTGCCTGGCAGACTGGAGCAATAATTTATACCAGCAGTTTACAAGAAAAGAAAGGTTATAAGAGGAAAAAGGAAAGTTAACTGTGTAAGTCGCAGATATCTACAGAGAAGAAACTGCTGTTCAGTGCAAAGTATTGCCAGACCAAAGGGGAGGTCAGTCTGAGAGCTTAATTCTGTGGCATGAACCATTTCTCTTTCTCCCTTATTCTTTCCCTCATCATAAGACCCGTGCATTAATGGGTTTCCAGAGACCATTGCTCTTCTAGGAATCAATATCTGTCTTACAGATGTAACTCAGCTAGGAAGCTTGATTCCCATAGTGCTTTTTACCCTCAAGGCTAGCATGCTGGTACATGGGGTTTTTTTATCTTGGACTAATGTTTGTGGCATGAAAGCCATGCTTGACACTGCTTTGTGGTTTTGGGGATAGGCAAAAACCTGCAGAATGTCTTGAGAAGGTGAAGTTTGGTGGAGTTTCACCATGGCTGGGCACCTGAGAGTTCGTATATAAAAAGGGAGGGCTTGTAGATATGTTGTAGCTACGTGGAGGCTGGAGTGGCCAGATTCACTCAGGGGCTGGGTAGCAAATGCACGTGCATAGCATATTTTAATTTTTTTCCTTTGTTTTGCCTCATTACTTCTGAGGACTATAAAATATAGAAGTGATACCTCACCATGTGTCCTTAATGCCATGCATTAGGTTTTCTGTAAGCGTTACCTGAGGTCAGCTAGTTATTGAGCGATGAAAAATGGCTTAATGAAGACATAAAGTGTGATTCTTGGCTTGTTTATGGTAGGTTCTGAAGTCTTTATGAAGAAATTCTGTAGAAAACCTGTAAAAATTAATACCTCTTTCACAAACAGAGCTGTAAGGCTTTAGTGCTTCTGGCAAATAATATGCACCTCTAAAGAGTTTGAAATAAAATGTGTTCCTTTAGGTAGTGAAGTGCTGTTATTATATGTCCTTAAAATGGCTGTAACTTTTCATGCAGAAAAATTAAATTGCATGAAGCAATGTAGCCAAATCAGCAAAGAAATGTAGAGCTAAAGCTGCCACTGGATTCTTAATCTTGCCCTTGGTATTTAGACATTGCTGCACACATGGTTCCCTGCCGGAGGATCCCCGAGGACTGGTGGTGTTGTGTGCTTTAGGATGGTGCTGAAGCTTTCTTTGGGAAGCTTCTGGTGGAGCAATAGTGTAGATCTCACTGCAATCCACAAGGCAAGGACATTTGGAGTTTTGCTCTTGTGAATACTGCCTTAAAACCTGGTTGAACGCACCTACACTGACACATGGGTTGAGACAAGGTCCTGTGTGCTGGTTTTGGCTGAAGTGTCAGGTGTCCTAATCAAAAGCATGCTCGGGTTTGAGGACATCAGGGAGTTGTTTCTATAACTTAAGAACTACATAGACCATGTGAGAATTGTCACATTTTTGTAAAACCTTTGATTTCTTCCCCCACCTCCTTTTTTTTTTTATAAGCAAGATTGAATAATATATTTGATTTTTATGGACAGGTTAATGAAGGTTGTTGGGGTAGTGGATGCACATACATTTGTCTTTTCTGGTCATTAACAGATGTCCTGAAGAACTGATCAGACCTTTCAGTACCTGAAGGGAAACTACAAGAAAGATGGAGAGGGTCTGTTTACTCCAAGGGCATGGAGTGACAGGACAAGGAGAATGGCTTCAAACTGACAGAGAGAAGTTTTAAAAGGGATATGAGGAAGAAATTGTTCCCCTGTGAGGGTGGGGAGGCCCTGGCACAGGTTGCCCAGAGAAGCTGTGGCTGCCCCATCCCTGGCAGTGTCCAAGGCAAAGCTGGATGGGGCTCTGAGAAACCCCATGGAAGGTGTCTTTGCTCAAGGCAAAGAGGCTGGAACTGGATGATCTTCAAGGTCCCTTCCAACCCAAACCAGTCTATGATTCTATGTGGCAGCTCCCATTTAGGTACTTATTTTCCAGAAGCATTGAGCATCCAGCTGGTCCAGTCCCTAATGAAAGCTGCAGGGTGTAAAAATCCTTTTGAAAATATGGGCACTTTTAAAATTTCCGTGTAGGGAGATGGGCAGGGTGGGAAACTGTTCAAGCTGAAAATAGCTGAGCAGTTTTCATAACGGAGTCTTAGGGATCCATCTTTCATCCCTCTGTGTTGAGGAAGACTGAACAGCAATGGTAATAAGAGCAGGCTCTGTCCCTCCATGGCAACTAGGGACCAGATCAGGTGCCTGTAGTTAATTTTTAAATAAACAGGGCTGCATGTTGGTTCCCTGGCATCCCTTGGGGATTTCTGTGGAGCAGAGGACTGCTGGCTCTGAGGAGATCTGTCAGCCTTTGAGACTACCACTGAGTATTCACCCTCAGCTTCTGCACAGTTCTCTGCACTGTGCGTGAAATATCCAAAATTCTGCGGGTCCTGTAGAGCAAACTGAGGATGTTCCATAGCAATGGGCTGGGAACAATTGGAAGAAAAGGCACGAATTGCCAGCTGCCTTTGACAGTTGTTTTTCTTACTGAATATGGTATTTTGTCACTTACCATCCATACTGTATTGCATAGCAGATTGTTGTTTACTTCTATATTCTGCTTTTAGAATTTTTGCAACCAGTAAATGACTTATCAAGAAAATATGTTTATGTAGAAAATGAAGTGTCAAATTATCCACTGTTTCGATTACTTGGGTGGTTGTTATTTTTTTCCCATAATTGACTCCTCTGAAAAGCCTTTCTTCTCAGAGAGGCCGCTGTGTTGTCAATCGTGCCAAATTGTATGAGATTATGTGCTACAGTTTTGTGACAGAAACTGATACTCATTAGGAAGTTGTGATCACTGTAATAAAAAGTAATGAAAAGGAGATGCACAGTTGTCTATTCAAAACATGACAAGCATTCTCTTCTTTTCTCTTCTTTCAGTGTCTGTCAATCTGCAGCTCCTTTAAATTACCACTTGTGCATAGCGAATTCACTCTTCCATTGACTAATCTTGTTGAGACTGTACATTCAATAGGAGACATTTCTAATGGGTCCACTGCTTATGGAAGGCTTTTGGCATCTGACTTGTCTTGGCAGAGGGAGGAACAGAGAAGAAGGGAAAATTGGAAAAAGATTCAAGGAGATTTCCTCGCGTTCTTTTCCTCTGTTGGTCGGTCACGGCTCTGAGCACTTCTGCAGCAGTTTGCTGCTGAGAGAAGTGGTTGGTTGCACACATTAGCACCTCACAACATTGCAAGGACTGTTCTCTCCCTGCCATGCTTCACAGCCATATATAAATGTTTGTACCTTGACCTTGAAGAAAACAGCCCAAGATGAGGTCAGCAGGTTAAGGGTGGCAGTACCATATGGAGGCACAGCTCAGGCTTCTCTTCACTTATCTCTAGCAAAGTGCACATAAAAGTAACCTGGGTTCACACCTACTTGCTCTCTCTCCTGTTTTAGCTCAGTTAACTAGCTGAGACAGTAAGTTAATTTTTCCTTGGTCATTGGTATTCAGGAAGCACGTTGGAGATGTGACTAAGATCAGAGCTCCCTTATTTTAGTCATTGTGCGCACATGTACTAAGAACTTAAATCTCTTTTATTGAGCCAGTGTATTTTGTCTTGCATTGTTGCAGGCTTAGCTGACAGAGAGCCAGTCCCTTTTTAAGCTGCAGTAACCTTCCTGCATGCCTTACCTCAGGGAAGAACACCCTTCCCTGCTGGGATAACTGTGTTCAAGCAAGACTGCTGCTGGCCCCTCGTGCTTGTGAGTGACAGATTTAAATCTATGCTTAACACAGTCCAGCCTTCCAAGGCTGGAAGACAACACTGAGCATCACCAGTGCTGATTACTGGGGGATCTTATGGAAGAGAAGTTTCTGCCCACTTCTTATGTACATGAAAGATCTCCATGGCTTCTTTCACAAAGTAGAGCAGCTCCTCTCAGTGTCGAGACACATCAGCTGCTTCACTGCCATCCATGAATGTGCTGCTTGACTGCTGCCTGCTCCTTGGAGAGGGTTGCATTTCATCAGCCCCCTGCAAAACATAGTTGTTGAAATACCTTTCCTGAAAAGGAATGCTGAATTGCTCCAGTTGCTGCAGCATTTTAACTCTGGGAATGTTCTCCCCAAGCCTGCTCTGAATTAACTGGAAATTATAGTCAGCATCAGGCAGTTGGTTAAAAAGTTTTCCAAGATGACACCTTGTCTCCCTGCTGTTATTGACAGAAATAACGCAGTATTGAATCACTACCCATTTCAGTTGTAAATACTGAACTGGATTAAGTAGACTTTTCCTAAAATCCTTTCCTATGCATTAATGAAATGCTGTTTGAAATGGCAGGGATAATAAGTACCACCTTAATCCTCCTTCACTTTCCTGCCTCTATCTTTTGAGATCAGTTGCATGAAGGTCAATAGTGAAGGAATGTAGTGGACGGAGGGTTTATCCTTATTACTGATGCTGTTGGGAAGCAGCTTCATAGCTGCCTCTCACTGGTTTGTGTCACCTTTGACCACTGGTGTTCTGTGGGTAACAGGAAAGGACAGCAGTCACCTCACTCCTTTTTATTTCTTAGATGCTTTTCTAGGCTCCAGTAGCACATTAGCTGAGTGTCTCACAGTCTGCTTTTGCAGGCCTCTCACTGTCCTTCCTAGAGGTGGAAAACGTGGTCTACTCATTTATGGAGGTCATCCTGAAATGCAGAGACAGTGACTAATTCTTTTTTCATGGAAGGAGTTGCATCCCATCCTCTGCCATGCCTGTGCAGTGCCCCAGTAATAGCAGAGAAATAAGCAAGATATGGTCTAGGCAAAATCCCAGCTTTCTTTCTCCAAGAACATGAAGTCCACCCAAGATGTTGTCTGATTTCTTGTCCAAAAGACACTAACTTTTTTGTTAGCTTTACGCCAGGTAGACTTCAGTTTTGAAGGGTGAGCAGGAACTTTTCAAGACGAAGTGGAATGCTTCTGCCTCATTTGGGACAAACTGCAGTTGTATCTTGTTTTTGAGAAGAATATCTTCTGGACTTGTCTTAGACCTAAGTGGTTTCCTTATCATTAACCCCATTGACTGAAGTTGTTTTTTAAAGAATTCCTGAGCTTTCCAAATGCCCTCTATTTATATTTCCCTCTACACAACTGAGAAAAAGGGATTTTGAAACGATGTTGTGAGAGATGATGATAACTTCTCAGCTGAGGTGTATGGCAGGGGTATTACAGGCCATGATGTAGCTGCCCAAGCTACAGATCTTGTTGTGGGCTTATCTGTCAGCATTAAGGACAGAGTGAAATGGATGATGTCATTTATTTCATGGTTTGAAGATGAAGAAGATGCAAAATGTTGGTTTTACTGAAGGTGCTTTCAGGGTTGAAAGTCCTCCACGTAGTACTGTAGCTTTGCACAGGTGCACTGAGTGGTGATCAATGCAAATAATTGTTTAACACACTGGGAGAAAGGGGTTGGGGATTGGGAGAGAAATATCCATCCTATGTTATTCCCTATGTTATTTTACTTGATTTGAAAGGAAAACACACCATTTTCAGTTTGTGTCATGAAGGGTATTTGTGATGATTTTATTTGCTTTATGCCTGTGTAAGCAGCTAGAACTTTCTGTGCCTGCCTAATGTGACGATCCAGCCTGAAGTTTGACTTCTAGGTTTTTTTTCCCTAACATCATGCAAAATCAGAAGTACATTTTGTCCCTCTCTTTTGTAGGGATTTGAAGTATTATTTTCAAAAGATCGATTCAGAGTGATTGCACACCAGACCAGATGCGGAATGGGACCTCAAACCTGACACTAATCTGCCTCCTTCACTTTGAAAAAGCGAACTCTTTGTGTGTTTCCCTTTTAAAGTCAGGGCTGAAGGCATCCTCTTTCCCTACACGCAGTAGTTGAGCTATATGGATTGAAGAAAGAAGGGAATAAGAGGAGGATTTTGCCAACAAAATAAAATTCAGCCTTGGCTTTTTACAGCAGATTATCTGGGAAGAGGGTCTCTTCAGTGTGAGTAAAGCTTGGCCGTGGCATGGTGATTAAAGTGTACTAAGGGACAGACAAGAACTATTCAGGCTTCTCCCAGCAAAGCTATGTTTCCTTCAGTCTTTTCTTTGCCTCTAGGGTAGTCTAGGTTTTGGCACTCTTCCTGTGAAGAGATGCTGTCATTCCTTTCCTTTCCTTTCCTCCATTCATTCCTATCTGTGCTTTGCAAGAGAGGAAACTAATTCATGTAGGTAGGTAGCACGATATTCTCATGCTTTGCTGTCCCCACCCTTGCAAGGAAGTCACTGATTCACTGAGATGCTTTTCCCTTCAAAATTCACTATAAAGACCAGTATAATATGTGGGAACAGATGGTATTTATTGGTAGATTTTGCAGCGACAGGTACCATTGCAACCAGACTGGACAAAGGTTTCATCACATAAGTGTAAAACAATTTTTTTGCTCATGAATAACTTACAAAGGGCACTGTGATTACAGATACCATTTTGACCTTCAGGACAGCCTTCAAGCCTGGCATTCTCCTGGGATTTTTTTTGAAGGGGGATGGTTGGCTGGTTGTGTCAGTTTGGTTTGGGTTATGGCCCAAAGAGACTGATCAGACTGGCACAGCCTCATCTCTTTATTCTCTTTCAGTGTGACATATAAAACTCCTCCCATGTGTCTGCAAATTGCAGGAATAGATGATATTAATAAAATACCAATAAAAGTTTTCTAATGATAAACATTTTCAGGTAATGGAATTGCTTGCCTAGGGATGCTCTATAATACTGGATATGCAACACTCAGTTTGCAAATATTCTTAAAAACAGGTTAAACAAACCTCTTTAAGAAATTGTCTTAGATGTGGATAATACACCTTCAGGCAGAGGAATGGGTGAGATTTCTTTAGCTCTACTTTTTGTCATTTGTTGAATTATTAACGGAACTCTGCAAATGTTTTGGTGTATTTACCATCTTTTGACCTGTAAGAAATGATGCTTTGGAAAATCAGCATAAAGTTTCTGCCTAACTGGGTAATTCGAATGAATTCAGGAACTGAGGGCTTCTTTTTCGATATGCCTCTTGAGACTGGAAAGGAGTTTGACAACACGGGTGTGCGTGTGATATTTAGCTTTGTAAATGTGCTTTACTCCTAGCAAATATGTCCGTGTTTTTGTTTAATGCACAGGGAACAACGTCATGAGGACCATCCATGGGGTAGGAGAGATGATGACTCAAATGGTGCTGAGCAGAGGGTCTGTATTTCCCATCAGTACCCCTGACATCCAGCCAAGCATTCACCCAAGCAAGCAAGCCAGCACTGCAGACAGTGAAGATGTGATCGTAATGGACACCAAACTGAAAATCATTGAGATTTTGCAGGTAATAATGAGGGGTGAAATATTACACAGCAGTCATTTCACAGTTCTTTATTCACACAGTGGCCAGTTCTGTTACCTGCATTCTTACTATTCACTGGGCTGCTCATTGTAGAAATAACTCTGATCTGAAGAAAGATACTCCTCTGTGTGAACAACTGAACAGTTGTGGTCCTCACCCTGTTGTACCAACTTCACTTTTGAAGGAACGAGATGCCGCAGAAACTTTCTCTGTGTAACTGTGCAACGACAGAACTTGTCCTCTAATCTGCCTCACTAATGTTTCCTGAAGACAGCATGTCTGTTTCCAGTTTCTTTCACACACATTTTACACTGGGGTGGTTGCTTGATTTAAGCATTTGATCCCTCTGTTGCAGTAGTTGGACAAAGGGCAGAATTGGCCCCGGCCACACTGAAGTTGTGCAAGGCTGCACACTTTTGAGGCGCATTTAATGCGTTTCAGATTTCCACTGTTGGGCTGAGAACAGTCTGTGGGTTGCTGTGATTTTCTCCCAGCTGACCTGACAAGCTGTGTGACACCAGCCTGCCTCCTGAGATGCAGTTTTCACTTTGTGCTGTTAATGAAGTGGCACACGTTTGCTCTGTATCGAATCCTGGTTTCCACAATGCTTAGGCCCTGAAGGAATGTTTCAGTGTTTTCTATAAATTCTCTGGATTTGTTGGTACCAATGTCACTTTTGAAGGATTCCATTTGTTCTGACTGCTCATAAATGATTTAGATGACTCTAATTACTTGTCATCTGAGAGGCTATCAATTGTTAGAATATATTCAATACTGCGTTCTTTGATTCCAGGCCTCCTTTAGGTTAAAACTTACAGTGAAAGATAGAGTGTTATGAAGTTACATGACCTAAATAACACCATTCATGTGTATTGCTTCTCATTTTCATTTGTTTTTATGACTGAATTTCTCTCCATACTGCCCTGCTTTACTGGTCGATGCCTAGGAGGATGATTCCAGGACCTTGCCCTGTGCATTCCCTGAGGGGATCACATTTTGTCTCATCTTTCCTTTTTCACAGCACATTCAGTGCAAGAGCGCTCAGGGTTGAAGAGCACTTAATCCTAATTTCTTACTTAATCTGTGGTTTGTTAGTTAAGGATTAGTCACATGGTCAAATTACTTCAGAGAAGCAAGTTGTCATATGCTGGGTGAATCGCAGTAAATGTACATTTATACGATCCTAGCCCACAAGAAATAGAAAATAATTCAGTTTCATTTAAAATGCAATGAAGAAGGATTAATTTAAATCGTGTTACCTTTCATTACCGTGTTATTAGTCTCAAAGGCGAGTAAGAATATTTTAGATTTATTGTACTAACATGCATAGCAAGTACAATGGTGATTAAAGCTATTCTATTCTCAGAAATATTTTGGTTGATAGTAATTTAATTCTCAACATATCATCCTATTGCTTTAAGTAAAGGCTTTTAAACTTGTGATTTCTATTCCGCCCTCAGCCAGAATTAAACAGATGGTCTGATAGACTTAGTCAATTGTGCATGGACTTGGGAAATTTTTATTTTTAAAAATCTTGCTTGTACCATGCTGGGGTAACTTAATCATGGAATCAAAATAGACAAATCATATTACAGTGGGTCTGGGACGCATGTTTGGCTTTAGCTGTAGATCAAAGAAACAGGTTGCCACCATTTGCTAAGTAACCTTTCAGATCACCTGTCACCTCAGCCTTGGAAACTCAGCATATGTCTTTCATCCCCATTGGTGGTAAAATATGTTAAATTATCTTAAAGGTGTTTGATTATGTGCTTGCATTTCCTGTGGGTAAGAAGCATCCATGTGTGTAAGTGTCAGCCCTTAATTTGATACTAATGCTTCCAGCCTAGTTATTTTCCTCACTAGTCCAATATAAAAGCAGCACTTCAGCTCTGAATTAGGATTTTTCCTGCATGAATTTCCAGTTTCACAGCTGAGGAAAAAAAGGGCATTTGTCAGGCATCTGAGAGGGTGAGCCTTGAGCCTGTTGTGCTTGTTCTCTATCCCACTCCACTCCTTGCCTTCATGGGCCACTGGAAGCCCAGGTGAAATGTGAAACAGTTGGTGTCTGCATGGGCTTGAATGTTCTGATCTGGCTCTCAGGCAGTGAGGACAAGGCAGCGTGTTGGAGCCCCTGGACACACCCAGTGGTACTCAGCAATCCATAGAGTTCAACATGTCTCAGGATGGGCAGGGAAAAAAAAGAAATCACAGAAAACTGGTGAATGTAATGGATTGTTTTTTCATAGTGGACTTTTATTAATTTACTTAACTGTTTCTTTTTTCCGTGTAGTTTATTCTCAGTGTTAGACTGGACTACAGAATATCCTACATGCTGTCTATCTATAAGAGAGAGTTTGGGGAAAACACTGAAAATGTTGATTGCTCTACATCATCCCCACCTGACACGCCAGGGACTGCCTCAGGTAAACCTTGCTATTTCCTTTCAATGCAAAGTAATTCTGGGTAGGCGACTGCAAACACTGAGCTTAACTAGAGCACAGAGACACAGGCTGCTGCAAGTTGAAAAGCTTGTGGAAAAAATAAAAATTTTAAGGAATTCCACAAATTTTTTTTTGCTGGCCTGTCCTCCCCTAATTAAAAAGTGATTCCTTTTTCCCCACTATGATATTTTGTTCTGTTATTTGTGCTCTTGCCAAAATACTGCACGGTGGCAAATGGAGAATGGGGATGGATGAGGACAGGTTTAAGTGAGGTGAACAGGGTACAGGAATGATTTTTCTGGTACCCTGTGTACTGGAAAAATTCCCATGCACACAGAAGTGCTCAAAAGGTCTGTGTGAACACCTGCAAGTAGGGGAGAATTGCTTTAGCTGGAGGTGGGCACATGTATAATACAGGGGTACTAAAGTCTTAAGTAATAAGTTATATTAAAGCCATTTTAAAGCAAAATGATGGTGTGGGAAATAATTTGGTTTATGGTAAATATTCTAAAGTTCATGTGTATGCTTTGCTGGGGTTGGCTCATGTAACAAAAAATGTAAAAGTTTGATCATCTGTGTCATTTGTGGGTCATTGCTGGTGGCTAGTACAGCTCCTAGCACCATGTGGCTTTGGTTCATCACTACAATTCTCTTCCTCAGGAGCAGTAATACACAATTTAACTCTGCCCCATATCCTGTTTGTTCTCTGCTACTCTTGCAGAAAGCAAATTTTGCGTAGTTGGGGAATGACTAGGTAGACCTTTACTTGATACCATCTGCTCTAAAGAGGAACAGAATTCCATTTTGCTGTGCAGATTAAATGATGATCACTGGCTTGCTTTTTTTTTTTTTTTTAAATTTTTTCATCTGATTTTTTTACAGCAATTGTTCCTGACATAGATGAAATTGCAGCTCAGGCTGAAACCATGTTTGCTGGCAGGTATATTCTCTGAAGATTTACCTCTATGTATATTTATATATCTTTTTGTTCACATCGACATTTCTCATGGGCAATCTCTGTTTATTCTGTGCTTATTTTCATAGCCCTTTCTCTTCCTTTGCCTGCTTGTTACTGCATAAGCTGTACTTGAACAGAAATGTGCCAGGAAAGGCCTGGATTTCAATCAAGCAAACAGCCCAGCTGGCCTGGATGGCTGTGGGATTGGCAATGACCACCCTCTTAGTTGTAAGAGAGTTGGTAGAAAGTTTTTATCATGTTCCCAAAGGCCAGCTGGGGAATGGTATATTGGGCTAAACCACACTAATTTTCTGCTTATCTTATAATGCCTCACATGGGTGCTAAAAAAAGATTCCTTTTCTGGTGTACCTTATGGCTGCAGCCCCAAATTTCCTGGATCAGCAGCTTGCTGTTGACCCTCAATATTTGTCGTAGCCCACAGGACCTGTTGTCGTTGCACTTGGTGTTCAAACTCACTGGGGAAACCGTGTCAGCAGTAATCTCTCCTGTGACTCCTCAGATCAGGAGTGGACCACTTGCCATGATCTCCTGGACCACCAGAGGCCTGTAGATGACAAGTTATGCTTGCAGAGTTTTGGAAGGGATTTCAGCTATGCTGTGAACAGATTAAAAAAAAAAACCCATGGAAAGCACTCACACTGGAGAGTTATTACCATTATCACTATATTGGTTTAATTTTACGGGTATAATTATAATTATACCAGTAAAAATTAATTCCATTTAGACAAGGCCGTAGACTTTAAAGTTTTTCTTGGAGCTAAGGAGAAGGATCTGCAATATGGGCACTGTGATCTTTCCTCTGTCAGTCCCTCATGCATTCTCAATCTTTACCAGCACAAGCAATGCCTCCAGGCCTCTCCTGAACTCCCATAACGTCAAACAACACACAGCCTTTGGCATCTGCATCTATAAAATGAACAGAGAGACCAAATGGTTTCTTGGAAACATTATTTCTGCTTTGATATGTTAAGTGTAAATCTGCTTTCTGCTGTTCCACATTATGAATATGATTCCAGAAATATGGTGCTTTTGGCAATTCTTGCTAGTTTTGATCTTATTTTTTCTTAAGTGAAATTTTAATAGCAGCTGAAAAGGGAAGGAATGAAAAGGAAAGGGTCAAATTCATCTCTGATGGAATGCAGTTTACTTCATTTAATTTGGATTGGGGATGAGCCTCGCTCGACTTATCCATGACATAAGTGAATGCTTTTCCACTATAGATTTTAATCACAATGTTTGGCACATTTCATAGATGCTTACTTCTGCTCCATAGTGTCCATTCTGCTACAAGATTGCTGCAACAGCAAATAACTGTAGGAGAGAAGTCCTTATAAAATATATTAAAGTCATATTTATAATTTCCTTCCTACAGCGTATTTGATTTGATTTTAAGAGCTCTGTCAAGTGAAGATTGTGTGTAGAGGCATATTTATCTCAAAAGCTTTTATTTTTTCTTATTTACTTTACTTTATTTGCTCCTTTCCCCCCCATTTCTGTTGCAGAAAGGAGAAGAATGCAGTTCAGCTTGATGATGAAGGGGGCAGAACTTTTTTACGGGTCCTCATTCACCTCATCATGCACGACTACCCCCCATTGCTCTCAGGGGCTCTGCACCTGCTATTCAAGCACTTCAGCCAGAGAGCAGAAGTTCTGCAAGCATTCAAACAGGTATGGATGGGCTGAGTGTTATCCCAGGAAACTGAACGCAGGGAGCCTTTCCAAAGGCTGCTCTGCTGCTTAAATTGCCATTTGTTGCACGTAATTTCCATGGAGGCCCAGTATCAGCAGACATCTTTGGCCATATGTGCTGGTGTATTATTATAGTTCTGTGCCCCCAGAAGTGGTTATTCCTGGCACTGCATCCCTTAGGGAAAATGTAGGTCCGTGGTGAGCCTCTCACAGTGATCCCTCAGGGACAGAGCCAGTGCCTCATGTGTGACAAGCAGTGTCCCCGTGTCAGCAGTGAGACTTCCCTGTCTTCTGGGCCACTTAGGCGGGGCATTGTTATTTTGTTATTCACCTGGTGCTAATTCTAATTCAGGTGTGTTTGCACGGGGCTGCCCTGCCTGATACAGCTATGCCCAAATAGCAGGAAGGCAGGGATGGAGCCAAGCCTGTTTTCAGCTTTGATTCTTTCTCTCTGGTGCATGTGCAGGCTCCATGTGTCCCTGGATTAGGATGGGGAGATCTGATGTCATGGGGCTGCATGACAGAGACGCCTGTGTTACGTAACCCTTTATAACATATGTTGATAAGACCATCTGATGCTTATTTCAGGAGCTCCGTAGTGTGTTGTCTCATCGTTATGTAAGATGGGGAGGTTTCTCTCCTGTGCAAATAGATCAATGATAAAGACCTGAAAAGCTTTTGTTTAATGTTTTTGTTGTGCAGCATAATGGCCTCCCACCAGGTATTTAAAGTTAGGCTCTGCTGGTTAGTTGCATAAATAGCTGTTATTCCCAGGTAAGCAAGGACTGAGTTGCTTAATGTGTTTTTGTGAAGGATGGAAAAGGCTAATTGAGAAATAAACAAAAAAGACTGTAGAGCACATGGAATAAGAATGCCTGCAGTTGAGTAGCATTCATAAATTCTGTAAAATAACAAGGTTTTGCCACGCCAAGAGAGATGATTATGGTGAAAACGTTATATTACAAAGTAGTGAATAGTTGCCTGGATGTGATGTGGTTTTAAAAAGAACATCCATATCAGTGTTGTCAGTGACCTTAATCTTTTACATGAGCATGATTTCTTAATAGTGTTTATTAATTTACTGTAAAGATTGCTGTTAGTTTTTTGGAATATTATCTTCATTAATAATCTTGGGAGAACAGAGAGTGTTACAAAGAAAGAAAATGTGTAGGTCATGCTAAATCAAGAACTACACTTAACAGTGAAAAAAAACCCCCAGATAATTTGAGCAGTACAGAAAAAGGAAAAAATGAGATTAATCTTAATAAGTGGCAACGACTCGGATAGTGAGAAATTCAGTGAACCTGAAAGTCAGTCTGTCAGCTATATCCAGAGAAGGTTTTCTAAGCTGGCCTAACAGTGTTAAAGTCTGTTATTTTTCAATATTTGATTATGGTGGTGTAGGAGATGATTAAAATTGCTGGCCATTCTGACTGTTCTTTGGGTGCCCTGATCCCTTGTCATACCATCCTTCTTTTTTCTTTTTCTTCTGAAGTACAGTGCTGAAGCATTAGCTATTTCTAACTATTGCTTTAATAGTGTGTAACTGTATTGATTTAATACCATGAGCATCATAATCAGTGCATCAGAGCTCACTCTGCACAGAACTCAAGAGAGTTCTGTAAATCTCCTGTGCTGAAAATGTTTTGCAGTGTATTCAAGAAGGTGAGAGGATGTTGTGAATGTTGTAACTATCCTGTTTTGGGCAACTACAGCCTCTGGCTCTGTTGAAGGTTTTTGATGAATGGGGGCTAAAAGCCTGCGTGTGCCATGTTTCAATTGCATAGGGAAGGTTGCACAAAGCACCTGGAAAGAGAGGCTTAGAATGGGAACTGTCAAGAAAATTACCCAGCCATAAGTGCTGGTGCTACTGCTGTAATAGCTTTACAATTTTCTCCGTTTCCAGGTTCAGTTGCTGGTGTCCAATCAAGATGTGGATAACTACAAGCAAATCAAGGCTGATCTTGATCAGCTACGTCTGACTGTAGAAAAATCTGAACTGTGGGTTGAGAAGAGCAGCAATTATGAGAGTGGAGAGGTGGGCGACAATCAAACCAAAGGGGGAGAGGAGCCAATGGAGGTGAGTTTAAAGCCTTTGCTATCAGAATTGTTTCAATATTGGTAGGCAGTTTAATGAACAGCTGCAAAACCATGGTCTGGTTGAGCAAAGTGGTGAAGCGAGAATGTGAAGTATCCTGGCTGAGCTTTAGGAACTGACAGAAAAGGAAATAACACCTCTGTTACCAATGTGTTCAATATTCTCTCCTGCTGCTTTCAGTAACTGCATTCTTATGTCACAGAGCTGCCTTCCTTTCTGGGTGCGAGCCACAGTGTGCAGCAGCACTCTGGGAATAATCTGGGAGTTGTGTGCTGGCAGTTGGGTTGACTTGCTGGAAGAAAAGAGGAGCAGACAGTGTCCTGCAACTAAGGGAGAGGAGCACAATCAAACCCATGTTTTCAAACATCACAAGTAATTCCACTCTTCACCAAACATGAGACTGACCTAAGAATGTTGAGATTTTCGTAGGTGAACTAATGTTTGAGTTTCTTTGGCCCTTGTCATACCACTTTCTCAGGACATACTCTGATTTGATGTAGAACTTGAATCTAGGACCATAAAGACCTTTTTAATTTTTTATTTATTTATTTATTTATTTTTAAGATTTCATTGTTTGGATTTTTTAAATTTTGCTTTTCAGTGCAAACTGAGGTCACCATGTATTTATTTAATTCCAGCATGAGCTTTTAAGAAAACAGAAAATGTTGCTGTGATTGAGGTTTGTGGCATAAGAGTAGATAAAGCAGGCTTTCCCACCAATATTTATTCCCACTTTCCCATTTTCATCAGAGGAGCTGAGGAGAGATCAACAGCAATTTCTGACACAGCATTTTCGTTGTTCTCTTTCCTGGTGTCAAGAAAGATGGGTAAGGAAGCCACCAGGGAAGTAGAAACCCAAGTAGAAGTTGTGTGTTGTGAAGGCCACACATGAGGAAAAAGCTGGAGCCATGGAGAAGAGAGAAGATGCTTGCAAATGTCTGTGGCACACACGGGGCCTTTTAGATGAAAAAGCAGATTTTTGGTGGCTTCATGCTGGGGCAAATCCAACAATTCAAGGAAGAATCCCAAATTCTTGCAACAGTGTAGGTCCTACTCTTTCTCTGACCTACCTTAGCTGATGTTCTGGCACCACATCTTTAGTGGTGGCAAAACTAGGGAGGAATCTGGAGCTGGACCTTAATTATATGGTATTTCCTTTTTTCTTTCTTTCCTCAAGCACAGCTCTAGTAGGAAAGATGTTCTTTTATGTATTCAATGAACTGAAAAGTTAATGGGGAAACAGAAAACAAGATTGCATCAGGATCACAAAGTTTTTTAGCTGTAATACATTTTAAAAGTGTAATTTATTCCAATGGGTAGCTCTGATAGCAAGGAAACTCCCGGAAAAAGGGGCAAAACAATGTGTTTGAAACAGAGGCATCTCTCCATGGGATATTTTGAGTAGTTTTTTCCCATGAGGCATGTGTGGGTCTGTATGGATTAGCAGTGCTTCAGTAGATGCACAATATTATCTCTAGCAGATCAGAGAGATTATTGTATCAGAGCAGTAATACGTAATCTGCTGGTTAGATCATCTGCTGGTAATTCCCTGAGAGCTCTGCCAGGTTACCATAGCTCAGAATCTTGTCCATCATTTCTTTCCCCTGCTAAATTCTTCTTTAACAGCGAGGAGGTGTTTTTACCTGGCAAAAAAGTAATATTAGATAGTCAGTACTCTCTTTGAGGCCTTAAGTCAGCTGTAGGAGGTGTGATGTTGGGCATAAGCTACAACATGTGAAGCAGGTGGCTAGCTTTAAGCAGATAAAAATCCCATGAGATCCACGCTTCCTTGGAATGGATACTGGGTATTCAGAGCTGGATGAACCTCTAGGTCTTTAGGGAATATGCTTCATTTGCCTGTGTTTAATTTTTCCCAAACAACATTAAAGTGCACACAAGGACTTAAATGATATTCCAGAACACTCTTACGTTAAGCCCCAGTTTCTGTTGTCACATGAAGCCTGTTGAAATATGTGCATAAGAGTTTAAAAATATCAATTTTTTTTGCCTGAGTCTTCCTGGGTAATTGTTTTCACCTTCCTATCATAACCTGTGGGCCTTTTTTTCTTCTTTTTTAAAGTCGTGTGACTTCAGAAATGGGATTTGTAAAAAAAAGGCCTTGTTCTTATAAAAGTATCCAGAGTTCTCCGCAGGAAAAATGGCAAATCTGACATCCATGCAGGACTGCCTTGATAGGGACTGGAGATCAGAGCTGGAAAGAGTACTTGGAGTCAGGTCAGGCATAAATGAGACACCAATAGGTTTAGGAAGAAATGCTGAAATTGAGCTCACATAAGAGCCCTTCCTGAGAAGGGGCAATCAGATAAAACCTGTTCACTTGGTTCTCTCTAGCAAGGGTGTTCTGGGTCTGTGTAGATACCACAGACCACGGAAAGTGTGATTTTTATTGTCTTGTCCCTGGAGGATGCTTTGGTGGTGTAGCACCAGAAACACAGCTCTGAGGAGGAGAAACAGGCTCAGCAAAAGGACTTTAAGGTGAGCTGGAATAGTGGCACTTATGGAGTTCCTCATCTTTGCCATCTGCTGAGAAAGTCCAGCGAGGTTTCAAGTGGTCTAAACTTTCAGCACCTGTAAGCACCTGGTGTTCCCTTACTTCCTTTCTTTTGTGGTCTGTGGCACCTTGCTTTGGTTCTGGGAATGTTTGAACAAACATCATGTATAGGTTGAGGTTGTGAACTGAGAATTCTGCGTGTCCCTCATTCCCCTGGTAAGGAAATACAGCCTGTGGAGGGCAAAGCTGTGCCCTGGGGACACTGACAAGGGCCTTGCACCGCTGTCCTGCTGGCATGAGGGACACTTTTCAGTGGTGGGGAACTGCTGGATGCTGGAATCTGGGTCTCCACGAGGGCTTAGCAAGAAACGATTTAAGACTGATGCAC
Source organism: Ifrita kowaldi (assembly GCA_013398055.1). Lineage (NCBI taxonomy): Eukaryota > Metazoa > Chordata > Aves > Passeriformes > Cinclosomatidae > Ifrita > Ifrita kowaldi. Next base: position 58,745 of record VZRS01008284.1, read on the forward strand.
AGTGTTATTCCAGGAATTTTACGGAGGGAGGAGGCAGCCTCTTTCAGAAAATATAATTTCCTAAAGGTGGGGAACTCGGGTGAGAATCTTTCTCACTGAGATCTCTATGCCTGCCTGTCCCCTGTGGAAAAGTGTGACAGAGAGTGTCTATCATGGGGCATAACGAGGCCAGATATGCAACTGAGTGTCTTTGGGATCCCAGTGGTGTGATTATCTCTTGGTAACTACATCCCTGGCATACTCTTACGGGTTCAATAAACAATTTTTTAGTTTGTTAAGAGAAAGGACAGATTCAGCAGTTTCTTACTGATCAGGACTTCCAGATAAGACATATAGTTCACATGGATTATAAAACTACTTTGATGGAGGAAGAATGCTGATAAAACTAACAGGTAAATTAATCTTGGTTAACCCACAATCCCAGAACGGAGGAGGGTGGTTAATTATAGCGAAAAGCCTGAAATATCTCCCAAAGTATTGATTCAAACAGCTAGAGAGATGGCAGCCTGCATACTAACAAACCTAAACAAATAAAATCCACCCTTGTTACATAGATCAGCATGGCTGAATAGCAGTGCTGACACTCTTATAAACAGCTTCCATGGCCAAGTGGTGCAGCTGTTCTTACCTCACTGGAAATTACGACCAGATGGGATTTCTAGAACTCCTGAACTTCACCATCAGCTAAGAAAGTTCAGAGAGAGGTTTCAGGACATATAAACATTCAGCTTGGCGTGCCCATGTTTGTTTTAGTGTATTTCTCTTTTCTAAAACAGTAGAAAGTTTGAGGACACAATGAAACTCAGAAGTGCACCTGCTTCTTCTTTTTTTTTAATGCTGTTACACTGGTTTACATCCTTGTGGTCATACTGTGAGTCAGTCTCAAGATCTGCTACAGTTTTTCTTCATGCTTTATAACTTCAGCATCCGAAGTCCAACATTTCAATTTTTTTTTGTTTCCAGCTAAGAAAGTCTTACCACAGCTGACAGCAGAAAAGCCCCCAACACTGCCAGTATTCTTAGTGGCAGTATTTGTGTACATGTTCTCCCTTGTTTTGATTGAGAGATATGCATGGAAAGGTGCGTGGGTGTTGGCAGTTCCTCGCTGACTTGATTTCTCTTATTTATCATACCCAGCTGGGGCTTTCCAGGAGCCAGGGCCCAGAGCATACGGCGTCATGACTTGATGCTGCAGTTTAACATATGGTTCCTATTTGTTTTCAAATCTTTTCCTGCATCATCCAGAGATAGAGGCAGAAGCATCCCCTCCGTGGGAGGAACGTCTCTAATTTCCACATGCTACTTGTTCCTGTGCTGTTGAGAACTCCACCCTGCTTAACTGCAGAGTTTGTCTTAAGCTCTTTCTCCAGATTTTTTAGTGTTCACATACACAGATTTTGTAATCTTTCCAGCTGTATTAACAGATTCTTGGAACGTGTGATCACTACTGAAATACACTTTTGGTCCATGTTCTCGCAGTATTTAAATTCCTTGGTGTGTCTAGTCTGCGATTCAGGGACATACTCTCAGAATGATCAGAAACATGAGGACATAGAGTAATTGCCTCAAATTATGTTGGAAATTTGAAACAAAAAAAGGACTTGAATGTAAATCTTTTCACTCACTGGACCACTGGATAAAGAATAAATGAGTCTTTCTTCATTATCTTTGTTATATCAATTCCTTATGAGCTGCTGTAATACTTTGTCACTTGCTGCTATTAAATGCAATTAGTTTGTGTTGAGGAAATTGCAATAAATCTCCACTTGTCATGTGTTCTTTCTTACAGGAGTCAAACATTTTGAGCCCAATACAGGATGGGACCAAAAAACCCCAGATAGACAGCATTAAAAGCAATAACTACAATATTGTTAAAGAGGTTAGTACAGCTGCCAAAAAACTTGCTTGACATACCTGTTTGATTAGTAGATTTGGTAATTATTTTGAAAGAAAGTGTCTTTGTTTGGTTTTGTGTGATATGACGGGTTCTTTTCTTGCTTGCATGCTTATTTATTTGTTTGCTTTTTTGTTTTTGTTGTTTTTTTTTAATTTATAGATTTTGATTCGACTCAGCAAACTTTGTATTCAGAATAAAAAATGTCGGAATCAACAGCAGCGTTTACTGAAAAATATGGGTGCCCACCTGGTAGTCTTGGACCTCCTGCAGATCCCCTATGAAAAGGTTATTTTCCTAATTTTAGTGGTACAGAACATGAACTCAAGGAAGGGAAAAGCCTCGGCAGGCATAGAATCAATAGAAATATTTTTTAAAAGCTGATTTGTCAGCTGTGGTACAAACATGAAATGATGATGTCATTTTCTACCTTAAGAATAGTGAGTTTGGGCTCAGTTTAAATACAGCTGCCTGCATGGTTTTATTTAAAATTTAGTGTTTACTGCCTTGGGTTCCTGGATGTCACAGCGCTGTCATTCCTGTTGATATTCCTGAAGCAGGCAAACCTTAGGACCAAAAGCTTTCATGGATCAAATCCGAAATAACTTCTTTGTTTCTGTGATGGATGTCTCTAACCTAGTTCCTCTTGCCATTTTGTTCACAAGATAAAGTTATTTAGTACTGATTTGGTGGAATTGAGCATGCAAATGAATGAACTAGATAGACTTTGAAAGAGCACATCTTCCTAGGTCTTCTAGGAAGATGAGGAGAGGTAAAACCTCTGCTGAGAGGAGGTAAAACCTCTGCTGGGCTATGTTTTCCTGTGTGTTATGTTGCAGGCACTGGGTTCAGCTGTCGTCAGTAAAATAGTGCTTGTCCATACAGGTGGCTCATTAAATCACACTTAGAATCCTCCGTGAGAAGAATATAAAATGGGGATGAAACTAGAGATATATTTGTGTGGGAGTACGTGTATGAACACATGCACACATACATCTGTTTCTGTATGTAGCTATAGAAAAGCCAAACCTTTGCCAAGGCTTAAAATTAATGCAGAGAGACATTTTTGTTTTGGTTTGGTTTTTATTTAGATCAAGCACCTTAGCACTTTTTTAAACTAGGATATTATAACCACACATGAAGAAATGTTGCTTTGATTTTGTGCTCCTACCTGTGACTCCCTATGGTCAAGTTGATTCAGAGTAAGCTTCTAATGGACTCTGAAGGAAACTACATCAGTTGCTTTTGCCAGAGGGAGAATTCCTGCCCTGTAAAGGCTCAGGAGAACTGGTTTGTTCCTGACTGAATTGATGTTGTGTGGTTTTAACAAGTATGTTTAGGTACAACCAGCTGATTTTGTTTGTCCTTTCTTCCTGCAGAGTGATGAAAAGATGAATGAAGTTATGAATCTAGCCCACACTTTCCTTCAGAATTTCTGTCGAGGAAATCCTCAGAATCAAGTTCTCCTCCACAAAAATCTCAACTTGTTCCTAACTCCAGGGGTAAGTATTCAATTTGAAGTAGAATATGATAATTGGAATTTAATTTGGGTTTGCTGAAACATCCCAGTGCTAAATAAATAATTTCACTAAATTATGCCTCCCCTCCTCTTTCCTCTCTCATTTCCCATAGTGTTGCTTTTTATGTCATTGGCTTTAATGTTGCCATTTTAAAAGTGGAAAACAAAACCCAAAAAACCTGTGGGGTTTACTGGAAGGATCTATGAATATGTGTCACATCATTGTGTTGAACTTGACTCTGATTTTATTCATCCTGACTCACTCGCTGATGGACTGTAAAGTCAAGGTAGAAGATGCTGTGGCTGCTGTGACCTTGCGTGACAACAGAATCAGACCCAACTAATCCAAAGTTTGACCTTCTATTAAATCATTGTCTTTACAATACACCTTTTTATCACCATCCCTTTGTATATATTTGTGTGTGTGTTTACAGACAAATACACATAGAATGACACTTGCTCAGTGGATCTACTGAGCAACACATGCTTTTATTAGAAGGAGTTGTGAGTATGAGGATTGCAGACCCTGGCCTGTGCACATTAGGAACCATTTGTCTCGTTGTTTTTCATTTTTGCTCTTTCGTGGCATTAGTGAACAGCTCTGAGCTGACCGCAGTGGGAACCAGAGCCCGGATTCCATCACATCCAACACTGACACTTAACTTGGGTGCCAAGTGTGGAGCCAGCTTGCCCTTGTACTTCTGTTCTTTTGAAGCTGATTTTCTGATGATCCATCCCAGTTATTGTGCTTTTGTGCACATTGTGGAGCAAAGTCAGTGTGGATTCCTTTCAGATGACACTAAACAGACACGTATACTGTAGGAGCACACCTGACCCTCAGGAGCCTTTAGTCCAAGGGAGAAAACTGGACCAAAAGCCCCAAGAATGCACAAAGTCTGGGTGCTGTGTCCTCAGCAGCATCCCTTCTTGCTCCAGATCTGTTCCTCTTGTTCCATGCTGCTCACGGATACACAGCCCTAGGCTCCCTCTGGAGTTAATAGGGAAAGAGACATTCTCTTTGAGACTGATCAGGCTGCATGTGCAGGGATTTGCCTGCCGGAAATGCCTCCTCTGTGAGCCCCAGAGAGAGCCAGAGCAGCTCGTCGTCTCTCTTTTGGTGGCCTCATTGCAAAGTTTGGTGGTGGGTGGGACCAGTGTTGTCTCAAGTGTCTCGTACTCCAAGCCCCTGCAGAGTGCTCTAGCAGTGTAGAGTGTGTGTGTGTGTTCACCTTCCACATGGTCACAGGTTTGGTTTATGCCCCACTTTAGGACTGTTTGTACTCTTAGGGAAGTGTGGAGAAATCCCATCGAAACTGGAAGCTGGACCCTGAGATCATTGAAAAGGATTTCTCCAGTTTCCCTTTACCAGTGAGCCTTCCTCTACTCGAGAATCCCGTGTCTCTCTCAATCTCAAAGCAAATCTGCTCTTTTCATGAGGCTGTTTTCGATCTGTTCAGCTCCTGGAAGCTGAGACCATGAGGCACATCTTCATGAATAATTACCTCCTGTGCAACGAGATCAGTGAGAGGGTGGTGCAGCACTTTGTGCACTGCATCGAGACCCACGGCCGGCACGTGGAGTACCTGCGATTCCTGCAGACCATCGTGAAAGCAGATGGCAAATATGTGAAAAAATGCCAGGACATGGTAATGACAGAGGTAAGCAAAGGCTTCACATGTTAATCACTCGTGTATTTTGAGGCTGTTTTTCCTGCTCTTGATACCAACGAGATATAATGGCGTCCTCGCTTTAGAATTTTAAGCAGCGTCACAAATAATGAATATTTTAGCAGACGTTTTTGGGAGTTTGATCTAATTTTGTAAGGCCATCTGTATAACTACTAGAAAGAAAACATGAGTGTTAGCATGGTGATACAGAGATGTCTATTTGTAGATGATGTAGCATGGAAATCTCAGAGTTACATAAACCTTCATTTTCCTGTAATGTAATTTAGGATCACTTTTACCAACTCTTGTGGCATGGGTTTGCCATATGAGAGGCTCTTATCTCTTTGGATTTGTCTAAATAGTGTTGTAGACCTTTTTCTTTAGCATGTAGCAATTCTAAATTCTAGTTTCTGCCTTTTTTGTTTTGTTTTGTTTTATTTCAGAGCTTTTCTGTGAGGGTCAGTAGAGCTGCTCTAGCTTTAACTAGCTGGATTCAGAGTCTGACCCAGTAAATTCCATCAAGTGGTTTGTGGACAAATCTTTATGCCAATAAATTTCCTAGGAAAATACCTAATTGACTTTCTCTGCAATTAGGATTTGATATATTGTGAGCATGATAAATGAAGTCTTCAACTTGCAGACACTTGTGCATTTAACTGTAATTATGTTAACAGTTCCTTGAGATTAAAAAGTGGGTAAAGTTAAATATGGTGAAAAGTCATGGTAGGACTGGAGTCCAAGGAACATTTTTATTTGCTTTACAAAGTGCTTTTTTTGGGCTTGGTTTGGTTTTTTTAGGAGATGTTTTCACAAAGAAATCAGGGATAAGCTTTAGTTTTTTGTGGTATGAACAAAACTAAATCCCACTGAAATTTTATTCCACAGCAAAAAGAGGGAAAACTTCTAATTAAGAAAGTAAAGCTCCTGCCTACATGGATAACCTTTAATGAAATTCACCTCAACCTTTTCAATTTGAGTGAAGTATTTTAACATGCAATATCAATTACAAGCCTTTGATTTACATAATTCAAACACTTCTTGTGCCTTTGTGGTTTTAGATTTTTCTGCTTCCACCAAAGGCTCTTGTAGAGGGTTTTTTTTAATCATCAAACAAAAGTTATAGATTTTTCTCAATTTAAGTATATTTTGCTATTGACCTATAGCACCACAGAGATAAACTGTCATATTGCATTTTCAAGCTGACTCCATGATGAAAATAGAAATGAACTTGGGTATGGCATCCACATCACAAGTCCTGCAGGAATTTTCTGGGGGGAGGGAGCAACCCTGTTTTGATGAACCAGGGTAAGACAATGATCTGTTTTACAAAAAGTAGAAAATTACAGGTAAGTAATTATGATTTCTTAGAAAAGGATGCTGATTGTGAAACTTGAATGGCACTTGAATGGCAATCCACTCGAAAGGGAACAAATGGTTGGAACTCGCCACAGAGTCGGGACAGTTTCTCTGTAGACAACTGAGATGTACCTTGTGACCTTAAACAAGTGGCGTAGCTTTTCCTGTGCCTCCAGATGGGGCACATAAACAATTTACCACAAGGCAAGACAGAATATGACTGTGCAGCTTGCCTCAGCTCCTCCTGCATTTTCTTTCACCCACAGGAAGTATATTGTAGCTTATTGCTGTTTTCTGGGAGTGAAGGATAAACCTCCTATTTCCACGTTCTAGAAAGTGCATGCAGATGAAGGAGCACCATGGCAAGAGAATACTGTCATAAAATACATAAAATACATAGGACATCCCCAGTCTGGCTGATCCCCTTGTTCTCGTCTCCTTGGTCTCCATGTCTGCAATGATATTTACCAACCTGAAAGGTTCCTTAGGGCACTTTTTCTCATTACAAGCAGGCTTTGAGGTTCCTGCAAGAACCCTGCCTGTCAGTGCAAACACTATTACAGAAGGGAAAGCAGAATTTACTTTGAGCCCGATCAATGTGGCAGCAGAGTTTTCTATTACCTGTAGTATTCTGGAGTAATACTCTGCAGAGCATCAACAGCTTCTCCAATACTGGCCAGCTTTCTTATATTTCCATAGAATTCTTAACTTGCCGAAAATATACTTTAGTGGCAGAAAATGCTGCTGGGTTGTTTTGTCCTAAGCTCTTGTCCCTTTAATTTTATTTTTTTTCTGTGCTGTGGATTGTCCAGAAAATGTCTGGGAAGTCATGGGTATAGAAATATTTTAGAAACTCAAAGATAAATGAGAAATAGGAATTGCAGGAAAGACTGAATTCACAATTCAGTCCAGCCAAATGTCAAAGTAAAAATAAGCAAGCAATGGGGAAAGCACAAACAGAAAAGCTGTGAATTCAAAATTTGAAGTGTTGAAACCCTGGAAAGTGTAATGAAATGTTTCTTGACTTTTCATTCTGGGAGACTAATTTTAATTCCTGTTCTTGCTGCTTTCCCATTTCTTAGCAGCTCCAGCAACCTTTATGACTACTCTTGAATTGAGTAAGCTGAGATTTCATGTCACGTATGGACTGGAATAGGTCAAGTGCCTAATTCACAAAATAAGTGCGATTTTTGAGCTGCCAGGGTGTGTTCTGTACTAAGAGGGGTTTTGTGGGACCTTATTTTCACCCACGTTGAGAGTGGATTGTGCTTCACAGGACAGGGGTGGAGAGAGGATTCCAAACAGGGTTAGAGCACAACTCTTCAGTGAGATGTGCTGAGATGGGGTTGCCAGCATCCAGTGCCACTCTGGATCCTCTTGAGATGAGCAGAGCACTTGTAGCAGAGTCAAATATTTATCACATACACCAGTTTTCTGTTAAATGAAAGTGCTGGCAAGACACTGACAAAGTCATGACCCACCTGCCAAATTTGCACAGGGTGGGAAGAATCCCCCTTTATTTCCAATACTGAGCAAGGGTGGGGAAAAGCTGGATTCAATTCTGGGTGAGCCACAGGTTTTCTGTGTGAGGCAGTGTGGAAGATTTAATCTCACTGCACCTCAAGTGCCTATCTATGAAACAGGGATAATAATGCATCCTGGCCTCCCAGCAGGAGGTGAGGATAATTAATTAACTTCACACAAACATTGAGATGGTAGGAATAATAAGGATGGCATGCTGTCTTAGGTAAAGACAGAGCTACAAAGAAATTAAACTTCAAATTCACCTTGCATTCGTGCATTCCTTGGTGAGTTATTCCAGATTTGCACTTATGTAGATAAGAGCAGAAGTTTGCCTTGGATATTGTTTTGACATGTTCATTTGGCAAAACACATCAGAGTAAATTTTGTTTCGTTGTTTGGGTTTTAGCTAGAGAGTCTTTGCTTACTTAAAATAAGAAATGAAGAAAATCATAGAATCATTTAGGTTGGAAAAGACCTTTAAAATCATCCAAAACGATTGCAGCGCAGGGTGCTCAAAACCTTGTGATCTCTTTCTCAGCTGATAAATGGCGGTGAAGATGTGCTGATATTCTACAACGACAGAGCATCCTTCCCAGTCCTGCTGCAGATGATGTGTTCGGAGCGAGACCGAGCCGACGAGAGCGGGCCCTTAGCGTATCACATCACTCTGGTGGAACTGCTGGCCGCCTGCACGGAGGGGAAGAATGTGTACACAGAGATCAAGTGCAATTCACTGCTGCCCCTGGATGATATAGTGAGGGTAGTGACCCATGATGACTGCATTCCTGAGGTACGATTCACGGCAGGAGGAAGCAGGCTGAGCGTTTTTAGAAACCCAGACAATGCTTTGTTGTTTATAATGTACTGACAAGTTGAATATTTGCACAGGAAATGGGCTGGAAATGGGTGATGCTTCTTATGGTGAATAAGTGAGAAAGGATAGACAGTATTTATTCCACAGAAAATTCCTTGTCCTTAATGCTTTGTTTATCAGCTTTTCAGGCACCTTTTTTTGTTTTGGGTTTGTCCAGCCACTGTCAGAGTTTAATGCTCTCGTAACTTCTGGCTGAAGCTGTGAAGACCCAGCTGAGTGTTGGGTCAAGCCAGTGTTTTGCCACTGCCTGAATTTCTTGGAAATGATGGGTAAAATTCTGTCCATGCTGAAGTCAGTGAGAACTTAGGTGAAGTCTCATTTTATGAAACTCAATTGCAGTCCCACAAATGTTTTTATTTACTGCATATGAAGGCACAGTTCTGCACGTGTCATGCTAAAGTAGGACTGTGATATTACCAGGTGGAAAAATGGGGCTCAAAACAACAGAACTGGGGCCTGCAGGAGTTAAAACTCCCTCTGTGCCATGAAAATTGCCCTTGTGATCAAATGATCCTATTAATAAAAAGAATATATTTGCTTTGCCTAAAAGTTCCCCTTAACATTAATTTCAACAGATGGTAATTAGAAAAAAAAGCCCAAACAAATGAAACCTAAAGGTCTGATCTGAGTTTTCTCTTCACTGCATTAAACATATGCAACTATCTCATCTCCTTTGACCGTGACAAGGAATTTTCAGTGTATATGCATATGTTTATATTTAATCTATACATTTTGGGCACTGGATATCCATTTTTATGCTGTGCACATGCAGACTTGTCATGCCAGAGAGGAGTGCAACTGCAGTCCTCCTCCTTAGCCTTGTGCTGTCATTGCTGCAGTCCCAGTGCTCCACAACCTTTCTCTGCCATTTGGATCCCAAATGCAAGTGCTGCATTAGGATTGTGGAAATATAGGGACTGCAGTCCCAGCTCTGCAAAAGACTTTTTATTTTATATTTGGCAAGCCTGTCACAAGGCTTCAACCCACTGCAGTCAACTGGCAAGTGCAGGGGTGTCCTGCATTTTGACAGCCCCTGGCTTTGGAGCCAGGCCTTGCTGGACCTGATATCAGTTAAATACCAGAATCATTATTGGTTTGTTTTGTGGGGGTTTTGTCATTAGAGGAAGGATGTTTGCAAAACCTTTTCAGTTTTCCTCCTGTGGTCTTGCAGGCATGTGTTGCCCTGCTTCTCCCTAAATCTTCAGAACCAAACATATGCATTATTATGGTTATGAATGTTTGTTAGTCCTGGAAGGTTCATCTTTAATGTTCAGTATTTTTGCAGGTAGAAAACATTACGTTAATTCTTTTTACTGTTCCATTTCATAGTGATTGTGTTTTCGCTGTTCCTGCAGGTGAAAATTGCCTATGTTAATTTTGTTAACCACTGTTACGTGGACACTGAAGTGGAAATGAAAGAAATCTATGCCAGTAACCATATCTGGAAGCTATTTGAGAACTTCCTTGTTGATATGGCAAGGGTAAGCTTCACCAGGTGTTAAATATCACAGAATAGTCATGGGTGACAACTGAACTGGCAGTCACCTTTTTTTTGTGCACTTCTTTTATTTTGTAAACTATTTTTATTCAAAGTTGACAATAGGATAAGTGTGGTTGGTTTGTTTGTTTGTTTAACAGTCATTCCTATGTTCTTTATCATCATTTAACCTGCTAATTACTAGCAGCCTTCTTTTTCTAAAAGGGCATCTTGGAACCCTTGTGCCTTTCTCTTTTCTTCCAGAGAAATAAATTGGGTGTGTGTACATGGTTGAGAGCCTGTGTACATCTTTTGGGAACGTGTGTTACACGTCATTATGGCGCTGACTAAAAAACCCCCACAGCTGTAATCTCTTCCTTTATTCTGCTGTTACAGTGAGGATCAGGGATCAAGATCTTCTTTGGCTCATGTTCCTTCTTTAGTCTCTGTGTTTTATTCTCCTGTCACTGCATTCTCATTGCTGATGTGAAAGGCGGGGGTAGAGCTGTGGTCCCTCAGAATACTGATTCAAATATAAATTACAGCTGAGAGGTGACAGGGCACAGTCAGTACCACAAGCCTGCCATTCCTGTGCTCCTCAGTGAGCCTCACGGTGTCAGTACTTGTTGAAATAAATTTTAAGTTCCAAGTTGAATTAAACTTCCTTTCCCAGGGATTTTGAAGGCAGAAAACAAGAGAAATCTTATGACTTCCACAGGGATTAAATACAATAGTATAGCCATGAGGGGAAGCTAGTGTGATATAATGATTATAGCCTGCACTACATATCCTTTTCTAGGAGGTTAATGCTTCTTGTAATTATAAATAATTGCAATATTAATGACAAGCAATGGTGTTGCTCTTTCTGCTCAAGAAGTAGAACCATGAGTTTTTGGGTTTTTCCAGTCCATGGTCCATTACATTTTATAGTACTTAAGTTCTCACTCCTTACATTCTTCATTTTGTTGAAATGAAGGAAAAAAGGTAAAGAATCTCAGTTTGGTGCTGCAGCAGACATTGACCACAAAGTAAGAGTGGGCCACAAAATAATTCCTGTGAGACCTATTGGGAGAAAATATCATGAATTCTGGCTAAAAGAAGAAGGAATGCAAAGACTTGTGCTGTACAATAGGCACTGGGACCTGTTCATTTCTCTGTGAAACAGAAACCTTATAAATGGTCAGGTTTTTTTCTTTTGTGGTTTTTTTTGTGGGTTTTTTTGTGGTTTTTTTTTTCCTTTTTTTTTTCCCTGGGAGCAGGTTAAGACAGGGATGTTTGTGTTCCCTTTTTTTTGGTGGTAGCCATTTTCAGCAGTAATTAGTTCTCTACAAATCCTGTGTTCTTGCTGTTTTGTCTCCGAGGTTGTGTTACAAGGTGAAAGCCCTTCTGGACAAAACAACCTGGGTTGAAAATTAAGATGAGAAACATCCTTGGAGGAGCGTTCTGACTTTTAACCTTACTGGTTTTACCTCGAGAAGTGTTTTCTTCTAGTTAATTCCCTTTCTGGGTTGCCCTTTCCTGACGTGTCCTGACCCTGACTTTCCAAACACACTATCCCTCCTCCCTAGCCCTTGAATGTGGCCAATTTTCTGTGCCCCTGGGCTAGAAGCAGACAAGTAGAAAGAGGGCTCTGTCCAGGTTTCCTCTCATGAGCCTGGAGACAAACTGCACTGTGCTAAATGCTGGAGGCTTGTCCTGATGCTGGTGACCACTGAACTTGTCTTTACATACCCCTCTCCTAAGAGAAATCAGACCCCGGGTCGTCAGAGGTGAAGAGGGAATGATTAACACTGCATTTTGTGTGCGGGTGCTGTTGGCACCAAATGGCAAAATGCAGGTTTATTCTGCTCTCCTGCAAGCATGTCAGAAGTGCTCTGGCCTGTCCTGCTCTCCAGCCATGGATAGCCATATTTTCCAGGTTATGGAGTGTATTTGTTCAGATTTGGTGCTGTGGGGCCCCGACAGAGCCCAGGTGTTATAACTGCATCAGCGTTCTGTAGCTATCAGGACAGTTAGAATGCTGTCAGCCTCATGAAAGATGTTACAATAGCTTTCAAAGCATTTAGAAAAAGAGCCCTTTGATCCTCTGTGTTCCAGTGAGCTAAAAAGGATGCTTTTGCATGGGGGAAGGGGAAAAGCTTTTCTTTTAGCTGCTACAAATGCTTGTCAGTGGGTGAGTTTGTGAGCTCTGAGTCTGTTATTGGAGAGCACCAAGGTGAAAGACGGAGAGTGTTATCCTCAGGTTGGATTCTTTCTGTGTTAGATATAAATTAAAAAGAAAAAAAAAGTAACTGATTTTTTTTTTTATTATCTGTTTCTGGATTGAGGAAGGAAATATTTAGTCCCCAGCTGTCATTTTCCTTTCAACAACGTGATACATTGCAAAGCAGGCATGAGGCGGATCTGTGTATAAACTGGGTTTGCCAAAAGCCGTTGTGCTTTCAAAGACACCCTGTTTCTGCAGCTTCTGCCAACCTACTTTCTGCTGGGTGTGACTTACAGCCTTGTGCTGAGCAGAGTGGGTGCTGCTGAAGGAAAGGCTTCCCTTTCCTGCGTGTGGCCCGGCCTGTAGTCTGAGCAGGATTAAAGAAAAGAGCCGGGATCTGACAGCTGTAAAGTCATCCTGGCTTTCTCTGCAGAATTTTTGAAGTATTAGTCATGTGAGTTTTGGTCCCAAAGCCTCTTAAGGGGTTTTTAAACACTGCTTTCTCAATCCTCATTTCCATTTCATGCATTTCAGGTTTTTTTTCTTCCGTGGAGGAAGATCTTTCAGTCCCCAAAGGGCAGAGGGATAAGAACAAATGAGAGGATTTCCAAATTCCTTCTACGCTGGGAATTTTTCAGACTGGTATTGAAGCAGAGTGGCATTCCCACATATGGCACTGTGTTTCAGGCAGCTGAAGGGGAAAGCTTAAAAGTGTTTTGGAATTTAGTTTTGGTGATTTCTGCATTCACTGTGCTTGCACTGCACAGCTCCCTGTCTTCCTATTGGGATTGCAAGTGCTGAGCTCAGAGCTACTGATTCCAGCCAAAATCGGCATGCAGATTAATTAAAAGCAAAAGAACTTCCAGATGTTTTTAGTTCTATGACCTCTTTTTTTAAAAAAGAGATTTAAATAAGTTTTGATTATTAATGGAATCATTTACCTTCATGAGGACTGGGAGTGGTGGTGGCGTCAGACATTTCCCAAAACAGAAGGGCTGACGAGTTTGCCGTTTCATTTTAGCCACTGTTGCTTCTCTGACCAAAATCTTTCCTGGGCTGATAAAAAATGCACTTTGTGGAGGCATGACTGGTTTACCTGACACATCTCAGATAAGCAGACAAGCAAACTCCTCAAGATGCCTCATTTGTCTAGGTCTCAAGTTATCTTTGGTTATTCCTCTGCCTATTACATGACAATGCTTGTGTGCTAGACCCAAGGTGCTTCTGTGTTCCCCTGAGCTCAATCACACCCTGAACACAGATGCTTTTGGATGTCACGTCAGTGAACTTCCTTAAAACATTCCTGGTGAAATTGCTGTCTTGTGGTGACAGTGGCAGTGTGTAATTGGGGAGAATCTTTGCCCTGTGTGAGATTCAGGTGCTGTGGATTATTTCTCTGTCGCCTCTGTCGCCAACTTTTCCCTGTGACCTTAAGTAATTCACTCAGCTTCTCTGGACTCCCCATCCCTGAAGAGATGTAATGGTAAGTGTGTACCACTCAGGTTTGGGATTTTGTGTCAAAGGCACAGATGGCGATGAAAAGGCTACCCCTGGAGTCTGTATACAAAATAAATTCTGCTTTTGCATCGATTCCCTAGAACATTGCAGTCGTCTCTGGCTTACGTAGGTGAAAGAGAAAACAACTCTGCCTTCATTTCTTGTTAAACATGACTGCAACTGCTTATTTAAAGGCTGTTGAAGAGGTAGTAGGGCTACAGTCTGTATTACTTGTTTGTCCAGTCTTGCCTTTCTCACTGTTCTTGGCTCTCTGTAGACTCCTTTCAGTACTGTGTACATTGACAGATGCAAAGTCAACATGAATCTGTATAGATGTCCACAAGTGTTGAAGAGAAATAAAGGAAATACTGAAGGATGTAATCCACCCCAGTAATTTTTCCCTTTCTTTAACTGTGACATCTTTACGCAGCAACAAACTTTAAGTGTCATACCAAAGGGAGTCTTCAGGAACCTTTTGTACAAATTTTCCCACTTCCTCCCACCATTTAATCATCCTTCTGTGCTCCAGAGATGTCCTGGTATCATCCATTCCTTTCTTTCATTGCTTTAGCTTGGCTTCTGTATTTTCCCCATGTGGCTTCCCAAAGAAATGCTGCCTCTCTTCCAGTACCATCCTAAAGCCTGTTGGTATTGAGTGTGCTGTTTCCCTTCTTTCCCTCCTTTTAAACATTTTCCTGCAAATGAGCTTCACCTTTGCCACCCAGTTCTGGTGATTAATTGTTGAGAGAAGCTAAATGTTGTATGAAATCTTTCTAACCTCAGTTGTTTATGTCTCATCTGTCTCTGAAGCATCTTCCAACCAGCCCTGCAATGGGAAGAAAGGTCCATTTTCTTCTTGAATCTGTCTAAATGTGTAAGTGGCATGCAATGTGCTGATTTAGGGGGATCTTTTCTTCATGGTGTGGGAAAGAATAGGCAGGCAGCCAGAAAGAACTAGTTCAGAAGAGAAGGGTATGGAAAAGACAACGTGGACCTCCAAGAAGAAAGATAAGCTATAACAAATCCAGCTTGAACTCTAACATAGTTATTTCTGATAGATACTATATAAAAATCTTTTGTTTTTACATTAAGAAGAAATATCAGGTGTGTTGTAATAAGTACAAAATAATGAAGCTTGCTTATTGAGGAGAACTAAATGTCGTTGTTTCCTCCTCCTTCCCTGCAGGTTTGTAACACAACCACGGATCGTAAACACGCAGACACATCTCTGGAGAAATATGTCACTGAGCCTGTCATGAACATTGTGAGTGGCTTCTTCAATTCACCATTTTCAGATAACAGCACCAGCCTCCAGGTAAGGAGAAGAGACACAGACAAATAAGTTATCCAGCCCGTTAATGAGATGCCTTCTCCTACCTGCATAGGAATGCTGTCTCTTTTCATCCTCCTTTAATTTCTCTGTCCCCTCTCATGCCACTGACTACCAGCTTAATCCCTCTTTAAAACACTTATTCTTCATTTTAATCACTTATATCTCTGAACCAGTAGACAGCTCAGTGTGGTCAGAGTTACTTCTGGCTCTCATGAATTCATTGGAGGGGGTATCCTTGCAGAAAAATCTTTGCGTGAGGGAAAATGCTGTGTCCTATGACAGAAGGGACACACGCCTGAGAACGGGAAAGATTCCTCTGTCCTTCTGGTCTGTACTGTGTTTGCTTGATATCAGTGGCAATCTGAGGAAAAATTGCATGATTTGGCCTTTTTAAAGGTGCAGCATTGATTTCTGCTCCTGCCAGACCTAAAGATCAAAGAGAATTTAATGGAGCTATAACTTCAGTCTACAAGCTAAAACCCCCTTGGTTTATGTTGTGTCAAACCCTAGGGCAGCTGTGAGGAGATCCTTAAGGGTAAAATTCCGTGTTTGTTTTTGTTTTCAGACACACCAGCCTGTTTTTATTCAGCTGCTGCAGTCTGCTTTTAGAATTTACAACTGTACCTGGCCAAACCCAACGCAGAAAGCCTCAGTGGAGTCCTGTATCAAGACTTTGGCTGAAGTGGGTAGGTGCCAGGTTTTACTTTGGTTATTGCTCTTCGTGTTTAAAGATCAGACTTGAGGTTTAACAGTTTTTAATTTGACTCTACCATCTTGAAATTGTGACAGTGGTGATTTCAGAAATCCCACTTTCTGAGGCTAAATTCTTCCTTCTTTTATAACCCATTCAAATCTGCCCCATCAAATAAGGTTGTTAGGGTGAAATGGGTAGGACAGAGGGATGAGCTTGCTAAGTGAGTGATGGTCGAGCTTTCAGCCATCAATTTTAATTTGATGGTTGAAATTCTTGATGATTTTAACTTTCTAATATCAAGCAAGTTATGATATTAAATCACAACATAAGCAAAGGTGTGCCTGTTCAAATAATTTTTTTAAAACTTCTTCTCCTGCCTTAAAAGAATATTCTTCACCAGAACACAGCTAAGACTGAGAGAAGTTCATTAAGTTAAATTTCTGTAAATACAATTTTAAATACCATGACAGAAGAAAGGATTATTCAATATAGTTTCCAAAAGTCAGTGATACTGATTGCTTGTAGAATAAGATTCTGCTCAGTGTGAATGAGAGCTGAGTAGAGGCAGAGATACATAGAAACTGGCTAAATGCTATTGTTGATACATTTATTAAAAAGTATTAGTAATTAATGATAAAACAATATGAGAGGGTCCCAGAGCCATCTGCAGCACTGTAACAATCAACTCTGAATTTAGATTTTCGGAATAGCTTTACAGAAATATCATTTAACATTTCAGCCAAAACATCTCATTAACTTTCTGTGTGAATGTGAATAAGCAGTTACCTAAAAATTTAGCAACCTTCAATTGTTTTATTTGTTGTGCAAATGATTTAATTATGGATCCATCTGGCAAGAGAACTTCGGAAGTTGAAGACATTTTATTTCCTTTGTGCTACAGCTACTACAGTCTCACATAAAGCTCCATCTCTACAAATCCTTGTTTGTGTGTTTAACACTTATGTCCTTGCTCTTCTCTGGCATTTCTGGAAACAGTCATCAATAAATTACTTCCTTTGGGAGTTTGGGGAAAGGGTGAGAAGTAGGGCAGGTGAGAGAATGTTTGAGACCAACCATGCCCTCTGTGTGCTTGTAGACAGCTCAATGTCTTCATTTCTGTAGAGCTGCATCTAAAATCAAATTCTAGCTCAGAGAGGTCATTGTGTTATCTCATCAAGATGAGACTGCTTGGAGACATCTGAGCGTGGGTTTATTTTCCATTTGGCTACATGCCCATAGCACACAGCTGATTCTGGCATGAAAAATTCCCAGCAAAGTCCAGCAATCCACAGCTCTGCTGATTGCCGGATGAGCCAGGCCAGGCACTCACTGGGCTTTCTCTTCTCCCAAGGAGCATGTGCTAGGACAAGAAGACATGGCCTCAAGTTGCACCAGGGGAGGTTTAGGTGGAGTGTTAGGAAAAATTTCTTCATGGAAAGGGTTGTCAAGCTCTGGAACAGGCTGCCCTGGAAAGTGGTTGAGTCATCATCCCTGGAGGTCTTTAAAAGACGTGTAGATGTGGCACTTAGAGACTTGGTGTAGTGGTGGACGTGGCACTGTCAGGTTACTGCTTGGACTCTATCTTAAAGGTCTTTTCCAACCTAAATTATTCTATGATTCTGCCCTGATGAGACAGCCAAGCTGAACTTGTCCCCACCGCAGCTTGACAGGGAAACCACAGGTCACTCTGAGGGGATGGCAGATCCAGCTTTGTGCCAGGTGTGCCAGCACATGAGAGGGCTGATGGGCTTTGGTGGGCAGTCTTCTATGTGCCTCTTGTTTCTGGGGGCTCCAGGAATGGCTGATGTCTGGACTTTGCTTCAGATATGTGACTTTATTCCCTGTTTGTGGAGTTTAATTCCTACCTCCACTACAGTCCTTTCTTTTGGTCTGTTTTCTTTTTTCTGGAGAAGGTTTACAGTTGTTGGTTCAGTTTTTTTTAAAGTAAGCTCTTGGGCCATCCTATGAGTCCAACCTTCTTCTTGCTTCTTCTGGCTTCCCACCCATGGGCCCCCAACCATGCCTTGGGCAGTCTCAGGCGTGGCAGAGCAGAGCTGAGCTGCCGGTGAAGGGCATCACTCCGTGTCCTCCTCTGGGACTGCCCTGCAGCAGCAGCAGGAACAGCCAGGCTGGGAACCCCTGGGGTGCCATGGGCTGGCAGCCTCAGAGCAGCTCCCTGAAAGCACACAGCATCCCTATTGCTGATTTCCTTGCCCATATCATAACAACTGTTTGGGGATTCATCACTAATAGCAATATCCAGCATGGTAAAATTGTGTCGTGTTGGACAATTGCCACATGTTTTTATTGAGTGTTTAATTCTGACAGTGTAGAAAGGGAGAGTAAGGGAAGAGGTGAGGGGGATTTCCCCAAAGAGCAACTTGGCTGGAGAAGAAGTGGAGTTTTTGACAGACATCCCTGTGCCAAATTTGCCTGGCCAGCGGAGATTTTAACCACAGGTGATATTCGGTGTTTTTAGGGACGGTGACAAACATGTCTTGCCTGGGTTAATGGAGTAGGCCTGCTCTTCTCCATGGAAATATTTGGAAAAACTGCCCCAGCTGGGGATACCAGAGGTTTTTACAGCCAAGGCCCTTCTGTGATTGCAGTGGGTGCCTGGTGCTTTTCTCTGTCAGGTGTTCCTCTGCCCAAAATGATGCTTCACTTTGAGAAGCCAGAGGCACATGCCATAATACAAACACAGCAGCCTTCTCATGCCTCTTTTGCTGGCTGCATATGTGGACCCTTTTTTGCTCTTCTGACTTGAGAGTCTGACAGCTTTAATGCTAGGGCCTTCGTGTTTCACAGCAGGGCTTTAAAAAACCTCTAAAAAGATTTTTGCCTTTATCAGAGAGATGGAGCATTGGACAGATTTACAGCAGGGACCAAAGACTTCTGATGGAAAATAAGCGTAGTATAGAGCTGAAAGAACAAACATGATTTTTTTTTTGTTGGTGTGTCATTGCCCTGGACTTACAAATGGATCTCAGAGGGAAGAAAGATCATACACAGATTTCCCAAGATATCAAAGATCCATATAATGACACACTTTTAAAAGACCCCCTTCAGAGCAAGTTTAAGCACCATACACTATGCTCAGTCCTTCCTGGTTTGCTGCTGGCAGGTGGATGCAAGCACTGCCTCAAGAGCTTAAGATCATTACATTTGCCTTCTGATGAGCACTGTAAGAATGTGCATTACCTTCCAGGTCAACAAAAGGATATGTTGCAGCAGCTTATTTCTTATAACCCTGGTACTTCAACTCCACTTCACCACCAGGGAAAAACTGCATAAGCTTTTCAAGCCTCACTTGCTGCTTTGACTCCCGGCAGTTTCCTGCCTTCAGTTCAGCAGGAAACATAGAGGCTTGCTCCTCTTCTTCAGCAGACCCTTCCGTGGCTCCAGGAAGTTTGGAACACAGATACCAGTGTGCACCAGGTTTTTATTGCCCAGGAAACATTTGGCTGCTTGGCATGAATAGAAACACTTGTGAAACTATATATATATATAAAAAAATATATATATAAATGTGACTTGTTCACATGGATTTCAGAAGCAGGTTATCACACTGGTGAGAATGACCACATACATATATCACTTTTGCCTTTTTTCTTTTATTACACAGGACTGAGCTTTTGCTTGAAAATACAGTCCAAAAAATGAATGATCAAAACAGCTCCCATCTCCCTGGTAAAATAGCAACAAATGAAAAATGCTTAAAAGGTCCCCAGAGCTTTGTGAAAACAGAAGGAATAAGGCATCTAACCATTTAATTTATTTCAAATGAATTCATTATCAAAGAACTTTCTGTTCATGCATTTTATGATCTTTGCAAGGTTGAGAAGAGTGGAGGCCAGTCTCAAAGTCTGCATTTTAAACCAGCTACTGTCTTTCTGTAAAGATTGGGGAATATCACCTGTCCTCTCAACGAAAGATTGTATATCTTTACATATCCTATATACATATAGGATATGTAAATTGCATATCCTAAATGGTATTGAAGCAGGGTCTTTCCTGACCAATCCTTCAGGGCCTATGCAAAGAACTTTGCTTCTTAATTAAGCAGAGATTCTTGTATCTTCACCTCTGAGCATCAGTTTTCTTTTCTGTTACAAGGGCAAATGCAGTTGTCTTACACTCTTTTCTCTGTAGTATCCATTAGCTTTCTGCCTCATGTTTTTAAAAATTGAATCTTTCCTTTGGTACTGTGTCTATCCCAAGGATGTGGTCTGTCTGTGCCTGTGCTGCGACCACCAATAATGAAATAATTGGAATTTCCCAGATGAGTAAAGAGTGCCAGATAGGAACCTGCATTCTGTTACACGATGTCTCTTGGCAGACCCTTTAAAAAAAAAAATCTGTTAGCAAGCCAAATTGCATTAGTCACTATCAGATTATGTTCTAGGATGCTGTGCAGGAGAAGCAAAAGGAGAATTGTTGTTTCCATTCTACAGAATCTGAGGTGAGCCCTGTAAGATTGCTATTTCCTAAGTTCAAAGCTGGAACAGGTACAGAGGAAGCACTGCTGTGGTGGTCAGGGGAAAGGAGAACTGGGAAGGGAATTCAGAACCTCCACGTGTTTTACCTAGCAAAACACAGACCTGTGTTATTACTCTTTAAAAGTACTTAAGAAGATAAATAGTCACAGAGATGGCTAAGCTGAAGGACAGTGCTGACCCAAAACCAACTAGACATAAATTACACTAGGTTGTAAATAACCTAAATAAATTTAGATTGTAAATCAGAGGATTGGAACCAACTTTGGAAGGATGTCCTTGGTCAGTGGGCTGAGAGAAAGTGGAGAGAGGAGGGATGGCAGATAAGCTGCCTTCATTTTAAATGGGGCTCAATAAATTTTTTGGAAGATGTTAAAGAGCATGGGTTGTCTGTAACAGAGAGCAGATGGTCTGACGGTGTAATGAAGTCCTTTCTAGTTGAGTATTTATTCCCTAATTTAAAGTCACCAATACCTCCTTGTACAGAATCCAAAAAAACCTGTCCTCTGGTTCTTCTTGGCCATGCTTTTATGCCCTCTAAAGCCCTTTACTTTTCCCTGACAAACTACAAATAGGAAACATTAAACATAAAATCTAGGTCACATTTTATTGCTTCTTTGGAATTATTATGCATATTTTAATGTCCATGTAGATGAATTTTCATATAACAATTTTTTTCAGTCCTGAAAATACGTTTATTTCACTTCCCATTTGAATTTTAAAATCTTTTTTCCATTTTATAAAAAGCTAGACCTTCATTTTCAATTTTTAGTTCAAATAAAATAATTATCCTGTTGTTACTTTTTTGACAGCAAGAAGAATACATTTCAGATGAAGCACATATTTTATTCTATTTTAACTGTTTGTGTTTCCCTAATTGCAAGAAAAATTCAATGATGATCTTTTTACAGGCTGATAAATATTTTAGTGTAGATTTTCTGTTGCAAAAAAACATCCAAGTGAAGGGTACAAGATTGGCAAGTTTGTGTCTTGTCTACACAAAGCTTTTATTTCCCTTAAAAAGTCTTGCTGTCGCTAGCATTAGTGTCTCTCCATCCAAATTCATCTGTTAAGCAGTCAGCAAATGATTAAGGAGCTGGAGGGACTGATTTATGGAACGAAATTAATTGAACTAAATATGCATCGCTCCGTTACGTGACAACTGGGAAGTGTGGGAGAACATGATAGAGCTGTCTGCGACTACCAGGGGGTGTAAACTGTGAGCAGAGCAAAGGATTCACAGCCAAGTGCAGCTGAGGCTTTTCCCTGCCCCAGACTGCCCATCACACTCCTCCTCGAGGGGCTCTTAGGGATGAAATGCCTGCGTGGCCCCCTGAAAACCCACACCAGGGATGCTTCAGGGTTAATTAGCTGTGAAGCCACCCCACACTGGTGTATTCTGTGCCTACTGCAAAAGCTAATGGAGTGAAATTTAAAATTAGGGAGCAGTAGGTGGAAATAGCGAGAACAGCGAGGTTCCTTATGGCAAGATAGATTATTCTGTAGAATAGGCTTCCAAGGAAAATTACAGGCAAGGGCCACTTCCTGGAAATCCTTAGGACTAAATTGGCCCTCAGGCAGCAGCACAGTGAAAGGATGGTGCTTCAGGAGACATTCCTGAAATAGGTCCAGTTGCTGTGCTTCTGTGAAGAGAACTACATGCAGGTAATTTAACAAAATAACACTGCCCATTTCAGCCTCTCTGGGAGCAGCTGGACTGTGCTCCTGGGACTGTCCCTGTGCTCCTGGGACTGTCCCTATGCTTCTGGGACTGTCCCTGTGCTCCTGGGACTGTCTCTGTGCTCCTGGGACTGTCCCTGTGCTTCTGGGACTGTCCCTGTGCTCCTGGGACTTTGCTGGAGCCTCGCTCATTCGTTGAGAGCGGCTTGATTTTTACCTGCTTGATTCTTGACATTGATCGTGCCCTTTTCTTTTGAGTCTTCGAGTACTTTTTCATTGTTTAAGCAGTAAGGGGGAGGAAAGCTGCTGATCACTGGATGCCTGCAGAACCATCCAGCATGGGGCAGGGCATTTTGCTGTGACCTGGCTGAATTTGTGGCACCGTGTTTCTTACCATTGCCACGGGTCGCGTTTGCTTGGCTCCTCTTGGCTCTCTTGCTGAGAGATAATTGGGAGCAGCAAATTGAGAGTTAGGAGTTTAAAGGATTTTCCAGAAATTCCATCTCCTCTGACACTGGCAAAATGATGTTGTGTATTCAGGGTGTAATTAGCCCCATGCACAGTGGCCTAGGTGGGAACTGGGCACTGTATAAGCCTGGGACATGCCCTTCACTGCAGGGCAGAATTTACCTGTGATGAAGATATCACAGAATCACACAATATTCTGAGCTGGAAGGGACCCACAAGGATCATTGAGTCCATCCTGGTAAGTATCCTGCTGGATACTTACGTACAGAGTGCCACGTAGCTTTTCCCCAAGTTCACTAGTCAGATGAAAGACAGAATTTTACCCCCTCTTGGCTCCTTTGTCTACCAGCTCTAACCGTACTTTGCAAGTTTGAGTGCTGTCCAAAAGTATTTCTAAGTGGAACAAAAATAAACATGCTTTTAAATATTTGATGTTGATACTTTAAGGGAGATTGACACATTTTGAAGAGGAAAGCAGCCTACAACACCTAAATTAAAAATAAATATTTATGTTCACATTTGTTCATCAGCTTTCCAAAATGTAAAAATATGTTTCATGTTGTTTTAAATAATGAAATGTGAAACAAATGAAAGATAAACTTTCTACAAGCTGAAAAGAAATAAGAAGACAAAGGCTTTGTTTATAGCTCAGACTTCAACAGTGCCCTTTGACAACCAATACAAATCTTAATTACAAATGGAATTATACATGTAAGAACTGCTCAAAACAAAGGAGTATTTTTTTCTCTCTCTGGTTTTCTTTGTGATAGTTTTAATTAGCTGCAACTCTTTGAACAATCATAGTCCTTGACTGCTCCTCAGACACTGATGGAAGTTGTTAAATTCAAATGGCATCTATAGGACTGCAGAAGTCTGGGTTTTCCTCTGAACAGTGTGCTCCCCATTGCTAAATTTATTCTTCGATATATCAGGATTCTGCATACATTCCACTTAATTGAGAAGTGAGCATTGTCCAGTAGCATTCTAGTGATTGACATTAGGACACAATAAATTGGATTAATAGGCTGCAGCACCCTACCCACACTGGCAGAACGTTAATGGACTTCTCTAGTAAAGTAGGCAGCAACAGGGCAAATGTGTTTTTAAAAACAGCCCAGTGGAATTATATGGAAAAACAATCATTAGAAATAATGGCCAGCCATACATGGCATTTTCCACATGTTAATCAGGAGCCTGCCTTCAAAACAAATGGGAAGTGGAAAGGAAAAGTCAATTTGTGTCTTTCCATCTTAACCTAATTTTTTTGTTTCCAATTCTCTGTGGCCAACCATTTAAAAGAAAGTGCCTACCAGAAATGGAATTAGAGAACTCTCCTCCATCCCTGTGGAACAGCCTGATCCGTGGGGGGAAGCCCCAGTCCTGCATCAGGATTCAACCTTGCAGTGGGAAGAGAGGAGGGTGCCCTGAACCTGCAGGATCCATTAAAGGGAAGAGAGTCCCCCTGACAGAGCGCCCTTGCCACAGTCTCTGAGGCTGGGGGTTGAGGTGTCACAGCCAGATTTAGGTTTGTAATAAAAGCTGTCATTTAAATCTAGTCCTGAGGGGAAGAGAAAGTTTGTGCCTGGGATCTGTGACTCACTGTGCTTGGCAGCACTGCAGCCTTCATTCATCAGAGCTGTGTGGTACCTCTGCCTGCACGTCCTCCCGTGGGGCTGGAGCATGGGCTCTTTGGGACTTTGGGAATTCCTGCAAGTCTATCCTCATTTTTTTTTATTCTGATACTCTCTACTGTAATTTCCTGCCTCTTAAGAGGAAAAAAGAAAAAAAAACTAGCATTTTTTAGCTATTGGTTTAATTTTTTAAACTATCCATTTGACTATCAGATGTTTATTAACTACTGGATATATTGCAGTGGCACCCAGGAACCATCCAGAAGGGCTGCTGCTGACTTCACAGGTTCAGGACCTAAAGCTGTCTATGTTTTAGAGCTGGGAGGGAGAGGTAGAATATTTTTGATGCCTTGCCCCACTGTGGAAAGCATGTTAGTGTGGAAAGGTGGGGAAATGCCTCAGAGAAACGTTGTGCTGAACTGCAATTTGGGCTAATGGTTTTTTAAAATTCAGCTTGTTTCAATAAGGAAAACTGAAAAATTACTTACTATTGGTCATTATTACAAATGGATTAGAACTGCTCCATTTTACTTCTAAGTTTTTATTAAACATAAGCTGTGTCACAGAAATTAAGTGAAATGTCATGGAATAGAGAGAGCCTAATCACTGGAACATGACCTGATCTTTCAGATATATTGATGTATTGATGATAGAATCACAGAATGGTTTGGGTTGAAAGGCACCTTAAAGCCCATCCCGTTCCACCCCCTGCCAAGGGCAGGGACACCTTCCACTATCCCAGGTTGCTCCAAGCCCCATCCAGCCTGGCCTTGGACACTTCCAGGGATGGGGCAAACTCTTGTTTATTGGTTGAATTTCAGACAACTCATGCTGAACCAGAGAACAATGTCATTCTGATCTCCAGTGGAATGGAGAGGAGCAGCTAACACAGAGATTTCACTGGGGGAGAGGGCAGATCCCTTCTAACATTGCCTTTCCAACTTCCCTTTCAAACAACAGTTCAGGAGGCAATAGTAGTTCAATAGTGCATGCCCTGTAAGAATTCCTGCAAGTCTGTCCTCATTTTTTTTTTATTTTGATACTCTCTACTGTAATTTCCTGCCTCTTAAGAGGAAAAAAGAAAAAAAAACTAGCATTTTTTAGCTATTGGTTTAATTTTTTAAACTATCCATTTGACTATCAGATGTTTATTAACTACTGGATATATTGCAGTGGCACCCAGGAACCATCCAGGAATCCAGGGTTTAGCAACCCTAGCAGTACAGGAAACCCAGAGAGAAGAGGAGACAGTCTTTTTCAAATTTAATTTATATGCACTTGGCTGCTCAAGGTCTTCTTAAGAGAAATACACAGTAAAGCAACAGAGAGTACTTGGCATAAATTGGATAAATGTGCATATGTCCACTAGAAAGAAAACTTTCAGGACTTGCTTCTGAATAGAGTAAAACTAGCTGTTGAAATAATAACACATGCTCCTTTTGTTACTCGTTAAAATCTCTGGATTTTTTTCAAGTTAGTAGAAAAATTATTCTGTTTTAAAAAATAAATGTCTGCGTCTATGAAAATATATACTGGAAATGATCCTCATCTCATTTAAAGCAGTACAGCTTGCTTTCTTTAACTAGATTATGGCTGATTTCTATCACTTGGATATCCATATTTTTAAGTGTTTTTATTTTTAGGATCCTTATTTTTAAGACCTGTTGAAGTGTTATCACCCTACCCCTTAACTTCAACAGGATCAGGCTTTTGCATGCCATGATCTCTGTAAGATTTTCAAGTTTTTGCCACTGTAAATGTCTTGGTTTTTTCCTTCCTATTAAAGCAAAGAACCGTGGGATTGCGATTCCAGTGGATTTGGACAGCCAGGTGAACACCTTGTTCATGAAGAGTCACTCCAACATGGTGCAGAGGGCAGCCATGGGGTGGAGGATGTCAGCCCGCAGTGGACCTCGCTTCAAAGAAGCTCTTGGCGGGCCTGCCTGGGATTACAGGAATATCATAGAGAAGCTACAGGTACAGAAATAGCAAAAGGCTTGGGCAGCAGTGGGAGTGCAGTTATCTCACATGTGCCAAATGTGGAAAACACCAGAGACAGGCCCTGTGCATTTTTGTGCCGGATGAGAGGAGCCACTGCACTTCTGTGTGGGGGAGGCTGAAGGCTCAGCTCTTCTCTGGTGACTGATCAAAGCAAGGCCTTTTGATCCAGGATCAGCATTCAGCTCCTACAGGAGTCAGAGAGGGGCAGGAGGTATCACAGAATGAGCTGAGCTGGAAGGGTCCCATGAGGATCATCGAGCCTGTTTCCTGGCCCTGCACAGGACACCCCAACAATCCCACCCTGGGCATTCCTGAGAACACTGTCCAAACACTCCTGCAGCTCTGGCAGCCTTGGGGCTGTGACCATTCCCTGGGGAGCCTGTTCCGTGCCCCAGCACCCTCTGGGGGAAGAACCTTTTCCTGATATCCACCCTAACCCTCCCCTGACACAGCTCCAGCCATTCCCTGGGTCCTGTCCCTGGTCACACAGAGCAGAGATCAGGGCCTGCCCTTCCCCTTCCCCAGGTGAGGAAGCTGCAGAACTGCTGTGAGCTCTGACCTCAGCCTCCTCTTCTCCAGCTGAACAGACCAAGTGCCCTCAGCCGCTCCTCGTGTGGCTTCACCTCCAGGCCCTTCACCATCTTCATGTCTCTCCTTTGGACACTTGTGCCCAAAACTGCACACAATAATCAAGTTGTGTT
This sequence comes from Ifrita kowaldi, assembly GCA_013398055.1. NCBI lineage: Eukaryota > Metazoa > Chordata > Aves > Passeriformes > Cinclosomatidae > Ifrita > Ifrita kowaldi. The sequence continues at coordinate 85,763 of VZRS01008284.1, forward strand.
CTCCTCAAAGTGCTCCACAGAGCAGCATCTCCCATCTGCCTTTTTATGGCCGCATGTCCTGTTCGGGCTGCAGAGGAGCCACTGGAGATTTCAGGAGCCGCTGTGTCATGCTTGTGTCACTGGAGATTGCCATGAGATGGAGATCACCTTGTGCATGTAGAGCCTAAACAGCATCAGGGGTTTATGACCCGAGAAAACAGCAGCACCCAGACAAATAGAGGGGCCTTAAACACCAAGGACACAACACCTGAGGCGACACATTAACTGTGTGTGATGAACATTGCTTTTCCAGCACACCACACCATCCTGACTGTTGCCACAGGTTTTGTGAGCAGTACTGCAGAGGAGAAATTTGAAAGAGAGTAACAATGGGCACCTTCTCCCCTTTGCCCTGCATGAGGAGTGCCATGAAGAAAGGCTTGAGGTGGCTTTACAAGCCCAGGTTGCCCAGGGCTCTTGCAGCTGGGCATCACACTGGGTCAAGCAGTGCATCACACCGAACTGTGCGACTCCACAGCGATGTTGTTCCCTTGCAGTTATGGATGTTCTCCTGTCTTCCCCAGGACGTGGTGTCCTCCTTGGAGCAGCAGTTCACTCCCATGATGCAAGCTGAATTCTCGGTGCTGGTTGATGTGCTGCACAGCCCGGAGCTCCTGTTTCCTGAGGGCAGCGATGCCAGAATAAGATGCGGTGCTTTCATGTCCAAGTAAGTGCAGAGGGGCCTATTTGCTTCTTTGGGAAAGATGGCAGGGTTTTAACATTTTCAACAGCACTTACCTCTGGCTTTCAGCAGAGACTTAAACATGCAGGTGTCCGAGTTCACTGTTGAAAGCTTAAAGTGAGGTGTTTTGCTCCATATTTTATATTTCTCAGCAGTTTTGTTGTCTGGAGAGCACATAAAGAGAGGTTGCTTGCCTTACCTGCTAGAAATGGGATGTCAGTGGCTTGTTAAAATTGTGGCAGGCTCAACCTACTTCTGTTTGCTTAATGGGCTACTTTTGCTATTACATTTCTCCAAATCTACGGCAGAAACCTAGATTTTCCATAGTAGAATTTTCAAGAATTCATAATGAAGCAGTGGGCTGCTCAAGGGTCGTGGGTTTTTTGTTGGATTTTTTTTGGTACAGCAAATAGATATTTTTGTTTTAAACTGCCAACAGCTCTTTGAAAATACATTTCACTGGGACCCCTATCTGGTCTTGAATTATTACTTGTTTTATTTGCAGTCTGTGCATTGGAATAGAGTCTTGCAAATTTTTTATTAGTCCTCAAGTGAGATGCCCTCCCCGCCCTTGAGAAACTATAATTTAAACAGAGATAACTTGGGGGAAGTGAATGCATTTGGCAGCTCTCCTGATTCCTTGGCTATTTCCATATTCTGCAGAGGTGGCATTATAACAATATACTTTATGTGTTCGGAAAAATTAAAAAGAAAAATTAAATTTTGAGGGTGTCCCACTCCATGTCTGCTGTCCAGTCTCCTGTTCGAAGCCAGCATCAAAATGCAAAAATACCCAAACCTGTTCTAGGCCTTCAGATTTCCTCTTTTCCTGTTTTCACAAACATTTCTATGGCAATGTGTGAACCAGTGCATGGACCTGTGCACAGATCTGTTCTGCACAAAGATAGAAAGGCTGCTTCTGGCATCAGCTTCAGCTGACTGAAATCCAAACTGCTGTCACAGTCATAGCTGGAGACAGAAATGTACCTTGTTTTCTGGCTTGTCAAGTGGTTGTGTGAATAAACAACGATTATGTTTCATCCAAATGTCGCTATTTTTGAAGGCTTCCATGTAAGGTTTTTTGGAAATCCTTTTGGCTGAATACCATTTGCTAATCACATCATAAATATGTTATAACCATCATAGAAGTTGGAATGGGTAAAGGTTGTAGCTTTTAAAGTTTGCAAGATGCATGGTGAACACTGGTTACCTTTAAATAATGGTTCAAATAAGTTACCTTTAAATAAAGAAAGGATGAAATAGCAAGTCTGGATCTTAATCTGGAAGCCCTCATAAAAAGCAGATGTAGAATTCTGCCTTCTGTATGGGCAGTAAGATATGCAAATTGACACAAAAATCTTGAAAATCCCATTTCCTTTTTAATTATGATTTCTCTTGACCACTTTTGTTTCCTTTCCTTGAGGAAAAATATAGCGATGGCCAATTTTCACATAAAGAAATTGCAGTATGGCTTAGCAACAATGTGCAATGCTCTTTAAGTTTTAATATTTTTACTCACAGGTTGATTAATCACACAAAGAAGCTCATGGAGAAAGAAGAAAAGCTCTGCATTAAAATCCTTCAGACATTACGAGAAATGCTTGACAAGAAAACCAACTTTGCAGAAGAGGTACTGCTACCACTTTAATGTTAAATATAGAACTAACAGCAAGGTATTAAAATGTTGGCTGTGGGACAGTAACAGAATCTGACATGATTTCAGTTTTGTGCATGTTTTAGATGAAACTTGGTGTCTTAGGAACAGTGAGGTAAGGTAGGAAGTTGGTTTGGAACAAAACAAACTCTCTGCCTTACATAGTTTTGTGTGAGGGACTTGATAAGAGTCAAGGCAAGCAAGATGAAATGCACTTGCTGTAGCAAGTATTACTATGTATAGTTATTATATATTGGATATTCTCTATTTCTGGAGATTAGTCTTCATTTGTCACAGCCAACTTTACCGTAAAATCAATGGAAATATAGGGATTTTTAATTGCAATTGTACAGTTTTTCCCTGCTGCCTGTGGTGCCAGACTTTTGTACTCCACACGCTTCTTAATGCTCCCAAATGTGTGAAAGGAAATCTGCAATGTTTAAGCAGAGCTGCCAGTTTTGGGAAGAAGTGACATAGTCTGTACTCTGTAAGTATCTAATTATTTCTTGCATTCCCCTCTCCCCTCATTGCCCAGTTTTCTCTTGCAAAACCAAGTCTTTCAAATGCCTCTTTCATTTTGCCTGTTCCTTTGGCTATCAGTAGGCAGATTCAGGTTTAGATGTCAGCTGTCCCTGTTCTTTCTGAGCCTGATCCCAGTGCCTTTTGTGTAATTTCCTCTTATCCGTATTTCTGGGTATTCCCCAAATCCTTTCCGCATTATTCACCCTTAAATATGAATCATAGAGCTCTCATCTAATCTCTCAGTACTGACATCAGCACTGCCCTGTGCAAAAATAACCAGTGTAAGCAGAGAAAACCAACCCCATCTTCACCTCCTGCTTGAAGAAAACTGTGGTTAGGCCTGGGCAGACAAATTCTTTTTTAATGTCATAAAAAGAATTTCAGAGGGGAAGCAGATATTGCTATTCTTTATTACTATTCATACTTACTCTAATAGCATTCTGGGTGCATAACACCACTGCATCACGTGGAAATAATAATTTGCTTTTGTAACTGACCTTTGCCAAACCTCTCCAAAAGAATTACATGATCCACCATAAATTAACCTCATCTCAGGACTACAGGGGAGGAAAAAAGGCAACACTTTTAAAGTAGGACTTGAAACAAGCAAGAAGATTTGCTTGTTTTAGTTGCTCCTTGTACCCTGTTGTGGATGCTGATAAAGGGAGATAAGGGAGGGAGTTGCCATCAGAGGGAATGTGCTCCGTCGGTGTGTAGGGGCTCTGCTTTTCAGGAGTGGGTAAAGAAGGTGTATTTCCAAATCCCTCATGTGACCTCCACCACCTCAGGGGTGCATGGTGGGTGGAGAAACTCTTTCTAAACACAGTTTCTCCCCCGTGCTTCCTCTGGAGTCCCATTGGTTTTACACTGAGGAATGTGATGAATCAGTGCAAACAAATACGTGAATAAACAAGCTTGGATATGCTTTGCAAGTGCTTCTCTGGCTTGCTACTCTTATGAGTCATTGTTCAATGCCATGAACTTCAGAACAGTAAAAATAGCACAATGAGTAGCCTCATGTGCGTGTTTCCCATCTTTTTTTGAGCTGTGATCTCACTGCCTGCACAGTTATTCAACTATGGTATGCAGATATTAAAAAAAAAAAAATAAAAATAGTAGTAAATACGTAATGGTCATAACCAGAACAAAGCTACAGAGGGACGTGGGACATTTTGACAGGAAGCCCGAGTTTGCTAATCACCTATCACAATGTATTTTCTGTGATAAACCTGACAGAAATGGTAAACCTCCAGTTTCTGCAGATTTTCCCACAGTAAGAAAGGAGGATGAAATAATGAAATAAAATTTCCTCCTCTCTCTTTGCTTTAATTCCCACTACTGAGCACCTTCTACTGTCTTTGTCTTTCATGTGACCATTGGAAGGTAGACTATGTCATTTGCTGAAGGAAAAGGAGGCAAAACAGGAGCAGGGGCTCATTTCACTGATTTTATACCTATTTCTGCATCCACTATGTCAACTCTATTGTTGCACCTCCCCTTGGTGGTGATTTTCTGGTCTCTGGTGCTCTCCTGACTCCATCCTTGGATTTTCTTTCATTCAGCCTCTGAGGCAGCACTTGCTTGTGCTTTGTCTTTCTTAGCAGCACAGCATCGAATCATGCTGGGAATCAAAGTTGATTTTCAGAAGTTTGGTTTAAGGTATATAAACGACACATAAAACCTCCTGGCCATTGATTGGCTTTCATAAGTAATTGTGGGTGATTATTGCAATCTCCTGGGAGTTCTGCATTAAGTCCTAGCTCTGTTTGTATTGATTAGGTCACTAACTGGAGTGAAACCTGATCTACAGCCCCTCTCTTCCAGAACAACATTAAAACACTCGGGGCAAGCAGTGTGTGGAGGGGGCTCACATTGCCTCTGCCCAGATAGCTACTGTAGTATCTAAGTGTATTCATCTAAAAGCCTGCTTCAGACTGACTATTTGGGAAGAAAAGCAGGAGGGACAGAAAGGACTGTGCTTGGACTAAATCTGCCCCATCTCTATTTGGGTTTATAATAGCTGGCCATTTTTATACCCATTTTACAAAACCAGAAGGAACGTGGACTGGGATTTTGGAATTTTTTTAGGCCTATCTTTTTATGTTTCACTATAGTGCTTGATACCAGTTTAATTTCTGTGTGACTGTTGCCTCTAGACCTATTTACACACCTCAGTTTGAATCTGAGTAACATTTCCAAAAGCACCTGAGACATGTGGACTGATGTGTCCTCACTTTGCAAATGATTGGAGCAGTTTAAAATCTTAGCATTGCCTTGCTGCCCTGCTTTAAAGTGTCTGTCCATACAATGGAGCTGGTGGGCCAGGAAGGGTGGTCCAGCAGCTTCAAAGAGGGTTCAGAAGCTTAAATTAAAGCCTTCTCAGTGAATTGGATGAAGTTGTTGAACTCTTGACCTAATTGTGCTCATATGGCGACTTCTTCCCTCGCTGCAGCTGCTGGCAGGGCAATGCCTTAGGTATGGACAACCTTCTGATTTCCCAACTGCTCATAAATCAGGTCAGCACCTCTGAGGAGGAAAAATCTCCTCTCTGATACCATGTATATATACTACATCAGATCAGATGTGCTAATGGATGCTAGGGCATTACAGAATGTGGCAGAATCCAGGCCTGTGTGCCCCTCCCTATGGCAGCTCCTCCGAGAAACACTACTGTAGATGAATGGAACCCTTCAGGAAGGGGTGCCTGTGCTGCAGAACACACACTTTATACTTTTTCTCACTGTTTTAGGTGTTGAACTACAGTATAAATAATTGAAAACTGCATTTTTAAGTGTCAGTAGAACAAAGACTCTGTAAGCTCCTTAATCGTCAGAAATAAGTAGCTGCATTTTTTGCCTTTTTTGGAAAAACTCATGAAAAATGTTGGTTTCCTCTTAGACATTTGCACTAGTTCGTGATTTAAAAACACAGAAGTAGCTTTGTGGCCTTTTGTTTTGCAGGGTTAATGTTTCTGCATTCCACTTTAGATATGAAATGTAAGCTGTCCTCTCCCCTCTGTCTGCAGCAACCAAATATACATGTGAAAAAACCAGTACAGCTTCAGTGGAAATAAAAATTTATCTTATTCCTGTAAGATATGGTCCCAGATACGGCCACTGCTGGCTCTTGATCATTTTGTGCCAGAAGAACTGAATCTTTTCATGTGGGGTCCAGTGAGTTTGTCACAAGCAATTGTGCCAGTTTATTATTGCATTTATCTACCAGTCAAGCTGAAGCCAGTGGGAGCTGCAAGTCTTTTTCTGCTGGGGTAAATGGCCTCAATGGGTTTTAGAAGCCAGGAGATTTTGTTGGGAGCCACTACAGTGTCCCAGCATTGCAGCTCATTTAATCACAGACATTCTCAACTTAAGCTGCATTCTATTCTATAGCCTCATCTTTTCAAGATGATTTGACTTATTTGCATGTGCAAATTAGGCAGCACTCAGATAAATTGCATTTGTAGGTTAAAAAAAAAAAAGAGGAAGAAAAAGAGAATAATTCTGTAAACGTGTTGGGTGCTGAATGTATCATACCTCAAAATGCATATTTTAAACGGGAGAGTGGGATCCAAATTCCTTTATTTGTGTTACTACTCACATTTTGGGTTAGTGGCACTGCAGGCATTTTGAAGAATTACATTTAATTTTTCCCTGTTTCTGCTGTCAGTTTTATTTGTGCTGATGTATAAAAATACCTGTGCACTGGCCTGGTTTTCCCTGTTGTCAACAGGCCATTCTCCTCACTAAGCTCAGTGTGGCTGTGAGGTAGGTAGGGGGTCAGAAACACCATAGGAAATGTGTACACTCGGTGCTGTTTATACTGAATTTTTAAAAAAATCACTTACATATTTTAGCTGGTAAAGGATGCTTTTTCAGGATCCTGCATTAAAAACCCTCTCCTTAGGAAGCCAGTTCACTGGAGGTGCAGGGAGGAAGAATGGTTACCTCCAGCAGTGCCAGCCTGGTTGTGACCAGCACTTCTGGTATGGTCAAAAAGCTGCTGTTGTGGCTTTGGCATGGGAGTTAAATGATGAGTGAAAGCTCAAACACAAGTGGGACAGACCCCTCGGTCTTGGAGATGCTTTGTGTGAAGGTGGTGATGAGCTGCAGAACCAAAGCCTCCACCAATTCATTGCAGCAGAGGATTCAAGCCTTGCTATTGCCCTGAATCCTCTGAGCCAGTAATTGCAGTGGCAGGAGCACCAGAGCTCTCAGATATGCAAGACTAAACACTGGATGTGGTCAGAACCTTAAAGCGTGGTAATTTCTCATTAGACCCACGCACTGACATTTTACAGAGAGAGAAAACCTACAGAAAAACAAACGAGCACAGTTTCACTTTTCCCCCTCCAGGCTTCAAGCTGGGATAATTAAGCAAAGGGATACCAGGAGGCACGTGATGGTGCTGTTTGTGCTAGCCAGGTGTTGTCAGCCACAGTGCTCAGAGCCTCGGGCCATCAGCCACTGGTGTGTTGTCACTGCTGCACATTTCTGGGGCTGTGACAGGCAGCATCAACCAGAATATTCTGAATTAGCATCTCTCATCTTTGGGGTACCCCTTATCCCTCCTGTGATGTGCATTGTTCAGGACTGAAGGACAATGCTGCTGCACAGCCCCCAGATATTCTGTTGGATTTTCAATCACGCACAATTGTTGCTGGTGCAAAAACCTGTGAGAACTTGGTATATGAAAAGCGTGACTTATTTTTAAGGGGAGATTTTTTTTTCTGTAAGTAACGGGCCCTAGAGATTTGCTCCAGCTCTGGGCTGTCACCTGCTCGTGTCACCTTCAGAAGCCTGTTCAGAGCCACTGTGCTTGGGCCAGTTGTGAGGCACTTACAGGGGTCTGTGCCGTGGGTAGTTTCAGGCAGAGCTCTTGTTGAGCTGGACAAGAACTTGAAACCCAAAGTCTTGCGTCAAGGACAGGTAATTGGGGAGACAGCCCTCCTGATCCCCTACAAAATGCAGGTCCTGATCTAGTGAAGGGCAGGAGCAGTTTAATCTGCTGCAGGGGCAGTGAAACCAGGCCTAACTACACTGCAGTCATGGTTTCGCCCTCTCTTTAATACTTGTAATTATTGACTCATCATGATGCAAATAAAGTATCTCCAGAGGCCTAAAGGTACTTCTATCTCAGGTGATAGCTCAGTGAGCAATGGTGTTCACTACTCACTGCTATTATTCTTTTCCCTGGTTATTTTTCCTTTGTTTGTTTGTTCGTTCTTCAAGTCACAAACAAATCTAATGGCAGGATGCCCAGGCTGTAAAAACACATGGTTGTAAACACATTTCATCCAAAAAGTTGTAGTCCCTCAGCAGCTCATATTTATCAAATTTTAAGAATATGGTATGTTGTTATCCAGTTTTCTTTCAGAAATATTAAACCCCAAATCTTGATTGATAAATTATTTTGGAACTTGTATCATCTGTCCTTCTCACACATATAATCTCTCCTCTAAAGGAGCATCTGATGCTGTAAAATATCTTTTGTAGCTACTGATTTAGACAGCATCAACCAAACCTATAAAACTGGAGTAGCTTGTTCTGTGCTCTGAACTTCAAATGAGTGATTTCTGCTCTGGAATTCCCCCTTTACACAGTGTATGGGACATAGGGGGTTTGCCCTTCTAATTCCACATTAATTCCTTCCCATGGATGTGATCTTAAGAAGAGCAAACCAGCAAGAAAATCCTAACTGCCTGCAAACTGTTTGACATCCTTCTCTACTGATACTGCTATTTGCTAAAAACAAATTAAAAAGAGTGCAAGAGAAGAGAGCTGTTTAATAAATGAAACTGTTAGAGCTCTGAGGATGATTCATCTCACCTTACTCAGGTACAATATTCATGGAACTGATCAGGATCCTTTTTGTGAACAACAGCAGCTGGATTTTATTTTTGTTGCTGTTTTGAATACAGGTGGGATGAATTTCACTGAACACTTCAGTACATCTAGAAGTTAAATTCCATGCTCACTATAGCTCTTTGAATCAAATTCTACATCATGAAGGCACCAGGATCAAGGTTTTCTTCCTGACTGGTTTTATTTCTTTATTTTAAATTATGAATAAAGCAGATTTTTAGGAATTTAGTGGAAGGTTCTAGCAGATCCTAGATTGGCAAGGGACTAGGTAAATGACCAAAGATATGTTGTAAGTTAATATGTAAAATGAGTCAACAGTTTTATCAAATGGTTCATGTCTCCAGGTGGAGTTTTGTGTGAGGATAGATTCATATGCATAAATATAAATATAAGGTTATTCATTCCTATTCCTTGTCTTTTGCTTTTACCTCCATGGTGGAGTTATATTAGAAGATAAATATTAGAACGTTCATTTGGTGTCTTAGCATTTGTTTTGTTTTTAATGGAGTAGATGTTCTTGCTTAGAATATAAAGCAACTAATATATGTAAATCCTCTCAGAGTTACTTCACAGGAGGAAAAACAGAATTCCCATGGCCACCCTAATTTTAGTGATTGGTGGTTGCTCAAAGTGCCCAGTTGACATCCCAAGGGGCCTTGGTCTGTGCTTACTTGCAGAGCAGGAGCAATTCACATGGGTTCAACTGGGGTTTCCATACCCTGGGAGCAGCTACGCTGAGGTGGGAAGGGAGTCCACAGGAACACGTGAGAGAAACTAACTGCAGGCACCCTGAAGTTTGGGATGGTTGCAAGGTTTTTTTGGGAGTCTGGAGAATAAAACTGCATAAACTGTTTTCCTGACTATGATTCTGGAGGATGTTTCTCCCCACACACTTCCCACTCCCTTTTCAGAATTAATTCCTATACAAAAAGGCCACATTTATGAGCAGTTTCAGTACCACTGCCAGGTAGTGGTTATAATTCTTACTGGGGAGCACAGAGAGTGCTGCAGTATCGCAGAGACCACAGTGTGGCAACTGTGGACTTTTCAGAAGCGTCTCCTGTCTGTGGGAGCAGGTCAGCTGCTGCTGCTGCTGCTGCACAGCCCAATTCCCACAGCAGTCAAACGTCTGCAGTAGTCGTGGAGGGGGCGAGAGAAAATGTCTCCTTTGGTTTTGAATTTCCTTGGAAGGGGAAAAGGGTTCTTTTGTTTTCTGGGTGGGTTTTTTTTTCATTGTTGTTGTTGCTGTTGTTGTTGTTGACTGTCACAAATTTGCTGCTGCTTTATTTAATATGTTTGAGCAACAACCCTGTTTGTACTTTGCAGTTGCACCAGAGATAGCAGTGAGCAGAATTCAATGCCTTGTATTAAGGATGGCCAATGAATATTTATGCTAGACCTAGGGAGCCAGTAATAAAAATGAAATCGGCATGATGCCACTAGATCCAAATCTTTGATCTCTGTTTTAAGAGAAAATACAATAAAGCAGGGGATAATGGACTCATTATAATGGAATGGTTAGTTATGGTTACTTAGGGCAGCGTGAATAGGTGGCATTACATAAACTGCTCTAGTCCAAGATTTACGATCCAGAAATGTGTTTCAGGCACTGAGTTTCTACAGAAAATGTCAGTTTATGATATTGTTTTGGTTTAGTCGGTCCAAGCACAAAGAATTAAAAATACCTCCCTTTCAGATACCAGGATGGGGCATGCTCTTGCCTTATCAGGGAAAGTAAAAGCACTGAGAACCAGCAAGGCCCTTCTACTCGACCTCTTTCTGTGCTTCTGCTCCTTATCCATCACCCTGTGAGCAGGTAGAGGGAGGGCTGGGCATTGCAGACGGGTGGAAATCAGATTCCACTCTCTGCCCAAGCTGTCTTGTGAGACACCAGGTGTGAGGGGACACTTGGGGTCGTCAGGAGAGAGGGGACAGCTACCGGATTGGCATCGCCAGGAGCACGCAAGGGTGGTGGCTGGAGATGTGTGCCACAGCTGGATGCACCCACCTCCACCAGGAGCAGGGAGAATCTCCTGCAGTGTGCTGAGACAGCTCCCAGGAAGCCTAATGAAGGAGCAGGAGCAAGTGAGCTATTTTTCTTTCTAATGGTCGCAATTACTTGCTTAACACCCCTGCCACACTAAGCGAGACGCAGAGGAGGGTTGATTCCAGGCCACAGATGAAAGGTGATCCCGAGGTCTCTGTCTAGCCAGGCAGGAGGAGGAAATGGAAACTCACTGTTTTCTGATTCATTTCAAACTGATGTAATTTCTAAGGGACTTCATCACTAATGACATCTGGCAAAGGATTAGTCTGTAATGTGGCCCATCTCCTCCTTCTCCCCCTTTTCAAGAAAAAGAAAATATATTCTATATTGAACTTCAGAAAACAGCTATTAAGCAACCACAGTAACTGCTTCTGATAGGATTTTTTTTTTTTTTGGTCTGATGAGGATTTTACCCAGCATGTTTGGCCTTGGAGGAGTGCCTGGATGGTATTGCCAGCTGGAATTGTCAGAGCTGCTTTGTCTTCTGTCCCAGGAAAACAGAAGCCTGGCGGGCAGTCACTCTCGCTCTTATTTCATATCCCTGCTTAGTCAGAGTTGCCAACCCCAAGCACTGAAAACCCTGAGTCAGGCCACAAACAAATCACGAGATTTGGCTTGAAAATCATGAGATTTTTTAATTACAAGTAGTTTATTTGGGATTTCTCTGAATCTTTAGAGTGTCTGTTCTTCCAATTTTATTGTACAAATCCCAGAGTTCGAAGTATGCTTTGTTGAATTATGCATCTGTTTATTTACTGAAATAAAAGTAAATTTATGGTTACCTAACCTGTGGAGTTCATGGGGAAAAGACCACAATACCTAAATGATGTGTGACGAGCAGGCTGCTCAATGAGGGGCCTGCTCTGGAGCTGGTGATTGCCCTGAGGATTATGAGCTTCATTTTCTCTGTGTCACTTCGACCCGAAGGCTTTTTGCAGAGAGCCTGGAAGTGTTCCTTGCACTGAACACTTTGTGCAGGTTGTGCCCTGTTTGCCTCGCAGCAGCTGTTCCTGGGCAGCACGTGCAGCCCCATTAAAGCCTTTGCTCCCTGCTCAGAGTTCACACGTGGGGACCCTTTCTGCTGCCAGGGGTGCCAGCAAGAGGCACTGCTGGCCCTCAGCTGGGGGACAGGGAAACGTGCTCAGCAGCTTGGGACCGGTGTCGGTAACTCCAGGTACAGAGCTGTCACTGGGGCTTGGGGACAGGGCCTTGTCAATCCGAAAATTCCTTCTGGCAGACTTGTCCAGAACATTTTGTCCCCAGTTACTGAGTGGTTACACTAGCAAAGTCTCCTCATACTCCTTTTTCCTGCAAGCTTTTTACCCTTACCCCCCTCTTTTTTTTTTTTTT
>VZRS01008284.1:97937-271267 GCA_013398055.1 Ifrita kowaldi
TTTTTTTTTACTACTTTTCTCCTCTTTCTTGCAAAAAACTTGATTTTTTTGACTCCTTAGCTGTCTACAGTAGCATTTGTGTCCCACTAGCCCTCCATCCAGTAGGGCTGGATGCCAGTCTGCCCGTCTCTGCTGCAGAAGAAATTTGGATAACCTTGACTCTCAGGTCTTTCAGTTTTAAGACTCCTTACTGCTTCCAGGGGAACAACAAGCTTCCCTTGAACCAGGTGTTTTCTCAGCTGTGACCAGTTAGAGGTTCCCAGCTCTAAGGTTCCTCCCAGGCCGCTCTACTGGGTGCAGTTTAGCATTTTAAGAAACCAAACTCTTCTAAATATACAAATATTTGACTGCCGCTCTCTAAAAATGAAAATCTTTGCATTTAAACAAATGCTGGAAGCCCTGCACATCGTTGGGAAGTTCTTCTTTTACAGTTCTTTCAAGGGGGCTAAAAATGTTCCTGGAGAATAGACTGTGCAGCCTGAGTATTCTTAATTTTGAGAGGAGACCCACATTAACTAGGTTGCTTTTGTGAGGATGTAGCAGTGGTAATTCACTGCTAGCAATAAAGTGTGTGCTGGTCAGTAAATTCACCCTGGATGGCAGAGAGGATTGTTCTGCTTATACGTCACAGTCTTTATTGAATTTGTCCTGGTTGTTGCTGGCACTCTGTGCAGTCATGATAATTCTCACAATAAAACCAACCATCAGGACTTAGAAGGGGCCGCTTGAAAAATGGAAGTCGAACCATTTCTTCTTTTCCTTCATATTTAAGTATTCTTACAGCAAATAACATCATGCCTGGGAAAACCTCAGATTTCATTGTTTGACTTCGGATTTTTTGTTCTGGGTGTGGAAATGTTTTCATGAAGAACAAAACCCGAACAGCCCAAAACGTCAGTCAGAGCAGCAAGTTCAGGAGATTACTTGGGGTTGGGGTGTGCTTAGACAGAAATGAGTAATTTGTATTGCAGAAACCTGGGCAAAGTGGTACCTCTTCGTGCCTGTGTAGGGCACCAAGTGAGAGCAGTGTGTGGGCACAGGGCTGGGAGCTGGCAGCTGGACTGGCTCCTTCTGGAGTCCCACCTGATGCTCAGCGAGGCTGCTGAGAAGGGTTTGCTGTCCCCAGTGTGGTCTGCAGGGAGTCACTTGACTTAGATGAAGCTGTTTATATAAAGAGATTATTTCCATACCTGTGATACTGAAAGAGCTTGTTTTAACTCAGTAGCAAATTCTAGCACTCTAAATGCAGGTCTTTTACTTCCTTTTAAAACAAAAAAACAAAAAAANNNNACAAAAAAACAAAAAAAAAAAAAAAAAAAAAAGAAAGTAAAAAACCCCAGGAAGTCAACTATTTGATATATACTTTAATTCATCTTGTATTTAACCTAATTTTTAAACTATAAACAATTTGAAACTAAAGAAACAATTCCTTTGTCTCTTTAACCTATCTCTCTTTCTTATTTTTGCACATACTTTTTCCTTTTTCTCTATTTTTTTTTCCTGATTTTTAGCTGAAGAAAGACTTTATTTGGGAGCAGGAAAGGAAATATTGCTGGAATAATGTTTTCTTTTGATCTACCCCACAGTTTATGGCTTCTGTGTCTTAAGTTCAGTACTTTGATCACTATCTGTCTGTTTTGCTGCTAAGCCCTATGCAGTGTGATTTTACTGTAGAGCCAGCTGGGGCTCTGCCCCCTGCAAGAACCGTGAGGCAGTAAAATCAGAGTAAATTAAAAGAGTTTTCTCAAGCCTCTTCTGCATGATTCTCAACTCTTCATTTCGCAGCTGAAAAGTGGCTGCTTCCTTGCCCCTGCCGGTGCTGTGCCTGTCCAGCTCCATCTTCCAGCAGGGGCCTCCAGAGCCACAGGAGGTGGCAAAGCAGCACCAGGCAGCTGCAGCCCTGCACAAAGGGGCTCTTTCACACGCGTTCCTGCTAGGAGAGCACATGTGCAGCTAAAACAAGTTCCACTGCCCATCTGACTTGAGCAATAGCCACCCTGGGGAAGCTGTCCTTTTTTTTTTTTTTTTTTTTTTCCTGAGATTGGTCCACAGATCTATTGCCCTAATGCTTGTTTCTGACTCGCTGAGCGCTGTATTTAGGCTCAGAACTCTGGTAATTCGAGGTTTTTTTGTGGTGAGGAGGGTTGCTGAAGGACAAGGGAAGGGAACTGATGTCCCCCCGACAGGCTACTCGAGCACAGCGTTGCCTCTCGCCCTGAGCTTGCTGCACAGCGAGGTCCCACCACCGTGGGCACGTGGCAGTGCAGCACAGGGTACTTTTAAGTAGCACAAGCTCACTCCCATTTCGGGCTCCTCTCCAGAGCACTGAGTGACTCACCTTGAGAGAAGGTCTCTCTGAAAGTGGAAGCAGGACTTTGCGTATGACAGTGCAGAACCTCGCAGGTTGGCAGGGCGCCCGTTCTCTCCTCCCTAAGTCAAGGAGTGTGCTCCTGGGCTTTGTGAATGAAAGATTTGTTGGGGGGAAAAATGGCATGAAGTCTTAAAAAAAATTAATTTATTAAGCTTGGCTTAGTGTATAAATTCTTGTTCTGAAGTTGGCTTCTACTGGAAAAAACCATGCTTTTAGAAATTTGCTGAAATGTTGGCATACACGAAAAGAGTCGCTTCTTGAGTTGTACAGACTCCAGAGATTCTTCCTGCTGTGTTGGCCAACTCGATTTGCAATGCCTGTTCTCCTGAAGGAGGATTTCTGGGTCAAGGTGGCTCCAAAAATCTGCAACCCAAGGGGGTGATCCAACAAAAGACAAAGCAGAGGGGCTTGTGTGGAGCACCCTCCCCTACAAACGTGCCTGTGGCACACAGGCACTGCTGCCCGGCGTGGGTGGGGTGTGTTCCAGCTCCCAAGGCAGCGAGGTGGATATTGGTAGGAGAGCTGGCCGTGTGATAACCCCACACTTCTCCCAGCACCTGGCTGTGATCCGTGGCTGTGGAGATGTCTATATCTGTCGTACCTATGGGGATGCAGACCTGCAGATGGTGACAGTGGAAGGGACCTCCTTGCCCGGAGGGCATCTGGCCCTCGTCTTTGACACGGACAGGACGTTTTATCCCCAATAGCCAATATATATCCATTATCAAACACCATCTGCCTTGTTTGCAGAAAATCCCTCCAGATGACAATGGAGGCATTTCAAAACCCACCTGGACGCGTTCCTTTGTCACCAAGGCAGGGGGGTTGGACTGGACGAGCTCCAGAGGTCCCTTCCAGCCTTAACAATCCTGGCATTGTGGGAGTGCTAAGTGCGGTGAGCACGCACTGGACAGGAGAGGCTGGTCCCCAGCCCTCCCCACACGTGCCAGGAGGGTGGTTTGGGTGGGAGGCGGGCCCGGCTGGGAGCAGGACGGGGCAGGACGGGGCAGAGCGGTGCCCCATCAGCGTCCCAGCGGTGCCCGGCCCCGCGCAGGTGCGGTGCCCCGGGGCCGCTCCCGCAGGGCAGCGCGCTGTGCCGGGGGGATGCGGGCGAGTGCAAGGCGCCGGCTTCCACCTTTAGAATTGAACCCCGTGCTGTAATCGCCTTTGCCCGGGCAGCGATTTAATGAGCTGTTTGGGCATGTGACCGCGGCGCATGTGAGCGGGGCCGCCGGGGGAGGCGCGGGCGCTGTTATGTAATGGGCGCAGTGTCTGGCTCCGTGCGGCGGCCCCGAGCCCGCGGGGAGCGCGGCCCCGCCGTCAGGAGCTGAGAAATGGCTCCCGAGGCTCCTGCGGGGCTCGATTTGCATGGAGCACGCATCCCCTGCGCCGCCCGAGGGAGCCGGGAATTGCGCCTTATGTAACGCGGCGGGAGCGGCACCGGGGGCCAAACAGAGCCCTCGCTCCTTCCCCGCTGCCCCCGCCTCGCCGCAAGAGCACGGAACTGCGTTTTGTTTATTAACTCGGCTCTCCCCCGCTTTGCCGCCGCCTCAGAAGGGGTTCTGCAGGCAGCAGAGGTGCCTCCCCGCGTTTGGGGATGCGGGATTTGGCAGAGGATGCTGGAGTGCAGGCGCTGAGGTTTGGGCGTGCAGGTGGCCTGTGAGGAGTTTCCATAAATTATTTTGTGTGTGACTCCCCGGTGGCATTGCACAGGGGTGCCGGTGTGAAGCTGCAGATGTTCTTGCCATCAACCTCTCACCTTTTATCCAGTTCTCTGCAAAAAAAAAAAAAGGTCCTTTGTGGGGAGGAAAAAATCTCCCATCAAATCTGGAGCATCTGGGGCAGCTTTAAGTTTAAGCAACAATTTTTATTGATAACCAGCTGAGGAGCAAATTGACATAACAGAGCTGAAAGACAGAGAAGTGCTTCCCCCATCCCCACCCTGCAGCATTCACCATTTCTCCAAAGTACCATTTGAAATCCCATCCTTCCTCCTCTGATGGAAGCTAATGTTCATTGTCTTGCCCTTGAAAAGAATAATAGTGCTGCCCAGGAGCTGTGAAGAAACCAAACCCTCCGAAATTTTGAGCTGTATTAAATCTCCCCTACTTTCTAAGGGCCAGAATATACTGCTTACAGGCAGTGTGATTGCATGGCAGTCAAAACATTTTCCTCCTAAACATTTCCCCTGCCACCACTACAGTAAGGAAATAGCCCTTTATAAAGCTGTGCTTGCAACAAACTCCAATGCTGTTTGATAAGAGCAGGTGTACTGGTTGTGCATCTGGGGAATATTCAACAAATAATACCACTTTATATGATACACATTCTATTATCCTGTATTTATTGTATTTCCAAGAGGAAGTTATTGTTGGAGTTGTTTTTGTATTAATAAACATCACAAACTGGGGGTTATTTTGGTGGTTAAGAGGTTTTTGTCTTCCCTTCTGTTGCTCTTCCTCTATTCTTTCACTTCACCTCTCTATACACAGAGCCATGTTTAAATATACATTGTTATGTGTAGTTACATAACCCTTGCACAGAGCTGAAAAATGATCCCTGGCTTTATCTTCTGACTATTTTTTAAAAGTAACAGGTTTTGTGTATAATCTAGCACAGTCAAAAGACAGAGGGAGGCATGCTGCTGCTACATAAGGATCGTTTTCCACAAATCAGAACGAAAATAATAGAAATTACACCCCAACAAATATCATATGCTGTGTTTGTGCTAGCCAGTGAGTCTTAAAACCAGACAGTATAAATGTGTTTGCTAACTAGTGGATACTGAGTTGATTTAATGAGTTGGTGATGCAGTTGGTGACTGCTCATTATCATCAGAGAATTTAACTTGCTGCGGCAACTCAGAAAATAAATGAGTACAGCTCAGACTGGACTGTGCTGTGAACGAAATGAGAACTTTTCCTCACTGTAGCTTTAGGAGTCTTTGGTTTTTCCTGCTTCATATCAGCCATGCTGAGCTGTATTTCAGGTCCTTCAGCCATCCATTGCTGATCCTTCCAAGGATAGGTACGGAAGTGGTGCCAGACCCTCTGTCTCCTGAGCAGAGGGAGTGCCCAGACAGGTAAACAGATTCAGAAGTCTTGACAGCTGGAGATGAACAGGCCTCCTCTCAGAATAAAGGGCCATTCTTCTCCCAGGCTGTGGAGAGGGAATATTAGGACTCTGGTTATCGTCTAACAGGCATTGCAGAAGATAAAGGAGCTCCAAAGGTGTGGAAAGCTCTGACTCTCAGGAAAGCCTGAGCAGGTCAGGTTGCTTATGAACCAAAGCACGCCAGGACTCTGCCAGTGCTAGAAGTGTTTGACTGGTCAAACTTATTCAGGTACCACTTACGGAAAGAAAACAGCAAAACTCTTCCCATTCTGTAGCCTGCATTTTGTAGGGCTTCATTCCTTAAATACCAGCGTGCCCTCAGAGCTGTGGGTTATTAGATACTGCAGGAGCACAGCACATAAAGAATGACATTTGTTTTATTTTGGAGTTGTTAGAAAATCAGTGTCCCTGTGGGGTATAAATACAGTAGAAGAGGGTTTGTGTGTTTGCACTTCAAGACAAAAGTTCTTTATCCTTAAAATATACAGTTACTGGGAAAACTGATTATTTTTTTCCCTCTTTGGTTCAGAGTTTTAGAATCTGGTTCTGATTGCTCGTGCTTTGCTGCTATCACCTAATTTTTACACGATGCTGGAACTCAGAGATGTATGCAGTGAAACTTTAAAACTGTGTTGAGTTTTGGAAATGTTCACCTGTTTGAAAAAGAAAAAAAAAACCGAAAGAAAGCCAGCCTACAGAGAGTTTTAAAAATAGCCCAAGTCCTCCTGGAATTCAATTACAGATGCCTGCCAGCTGCTTCCCCTGCCCGGGACACGCATTTCTAGTTTCTCTGTTCCTCTGGATGTTCCTTGCAGGGGAACAGCCCGTGTGACATGACTGATGAACAGAGAGATTGGAGAGAGAGGTGCTGGGGTATGGCCCCCTGCCATCCCTCCATCCCACCTGCTGCTTGGGCTGTCCTTTCATAGTCACGATTTGAGCTGTGCGATTGTTGTACAATGTGGATGCCGGCTGTGCGGCCACTGCTGGGACTGGCACTTTATTCTCATGCTATGTGCAATGACTTTTTCAAAAGCTTTTTATTTAGCCCCTGTAGCACTGCGTCTTGCAGAAAAAAAAACATTATAAGAATCCCATCTTCTTGGATCTGTATTCTGGCTGAGTTCACAGGCACACATTATGTCCCCCATTTGCTAAAACACCGAAGTGCAGACCCTGAGCTAAACTGTAGGCTTCATTTCCCCTGGAAATATATGCAGATTATAATAAATTTGCCCATAAGTGCCCATGCTGGATTCTCCCATAATATGGACCTTGCCCTTAAGGAATTGTTCCCAAACTTGTGGTGTAGGATCATAATTTAAAAAAAGATTTAAAAAAAGGCAAAACACCAAAACTGTTCTTACTTATTAAATTACATGGACTGTCTTTTGTTGCGTATCATCTTTTTTTTGGTGTGGTTGCAGATGATTCAGCTGTCCAGTTGCAGGAGAACATTTTCCAGCAACGTAGTTTGGATGTAATCCTCTCTCTGGTATTGTCCTGTTTTCCCCCCATAGGCTTTCTGTGTGTGCCCATCTGTGTGTGGCAGTGACAGGAGCTTTCCACCCAGTCTGGCTGTCTGCAGGATCTCGCTGGTTCTGTGCTGCCTTGCTCTCTTGGGTATCGTTTGACTCTTTGATTGGGAAGAATATGGTTTGAGGGTTTGTAGCAGAAATTCATTTACTAATTCATAGGGGAGGGAAGTGGGGGAGGAGAGGGAAGGGAAATAATTCTTTGGTACAGAACAACAATCCTCCAAGGACATAGTTACAGTATTTCTTGTTAAAGGACAACGTGTTTGTTTTCAAATCGTGTAGAAAATGCAGTGATTCTGTGGCTTAGGCTGTTGCCTACTTAGCACACAGCTATGCTGCAGATACAGCTGTTCTGAGCTGAGCAGTCCCTGCTTGATGTCTGGTCCCGCTGATTTCAGGAGACAATTCTTATTCACAGGTCTTCACATAATATGGCATGGCTGCCTGAGAGCTGGAGACATGAACGCCTTGTTTGATTCGAGATTTCTCAGTGATTTTTAATTTTGGTGCAGAGATCCCAGCAGAACTGATTTTAATTAAGAACGTGATCCATGGCTCTTAGATTTAATGATGGGATGTGCCTGCTTACTGTGTGCAGTGCTGCCCTGCCTTAGGGATCTCTAGGCTAGCTCCAAATTAACCCATTTCACAAATTAGTTTCACAAGCAGAATTTTGCAGCTTCCCTGTCTGGTGTTGTCTGGTTTTGTGTTTTCTGAGGTTCCTCTCCATAGCAATGCATGGATGCACCCACAGCCTCTTCTGAACTGAGGTCAGATTTAGTGTTAAAATCAAGCAGTTCTTTGCTGTTTGATATGTAGATTTTTTTTTCATCCTAAGACTTTAAGTTAGGCTAAAGGTCAGTGCTTCCAAATTTTATTTTTAAAGGAGGCTGATACCTGTGTGATGAAAGTGATGAAGCTGATGTCTGAGAAGCAGGAGTGCACACAGCAAGTCACTGGAGCCGACAGATTTCAAAGGGCTGGTTGTGTAAGCCACTAGCTTGGATGGTTTGATGTAATGCTGTTTCCAGACACTGTGGGGATTGCATGTGCCAGTGCTGGGTGTTGCCAGACAGAAACCACAGCAATTCACCCTCAACATAATTACCACCTACAGCAAGGCTAGCAGCTTTTAAATGAGGAGGAGTGGGATTCTTTATCTAGGAAAACACCAAGGAGTTTATGTCTTTCTGTAAATCCACTTAATCTCTTCATTAGAAGGGCAAGGAATAGTGACAAACCTCAGCCAACACTGTGCATAATGAAGTATTTTTTAAATACTCCCTTTGATGTTAGCACTGTAGCACAGGCAGAATCCAGAAAAATCAGGTGGCGTTTCTTGCAGTTCATGCAGCATTAGCAGTGGGTTTGGACATGTGGCATAGCTCTGTTACATGGGAGGCTTTAATGTGCATTTTGAGTACTTTGTTTCCCTCTCTCTGGATACTAAAATTAATAATATTGTAAGTATAGCTCTAGCCACTTACAGGCCTCTTCTGGATGGTTGGTTGCTTAAAATACGCAGCAACATTGTTAGAGGGGAAAATGCTGAGTTAAAAATTTGTATTTAATTCTTTATTTCCTTTTCTTACCTACTTTACTAATTCCTCTCATTAATAGATTAAGAAACAAGTTGTCTGACAATTATAGAGGTTGTTTGTGTGTGGATGTGGGGGGATTGTATCCTTCGTGGAGTGCAGACTTGCAACACCAGATGCTTGGGATTTGATTGTTTTGCTGTGCTGGTAGGAGTCACAGATGAGGGGAATGTAAGGTGGCTTCCTTTGCACCTGATCCAAATCCCATTAAAGCCAGTAAAAAGATTTCTAATGTTATTAGAGCCATGATGGGATCACTCCAGCCATGCTTTCCTCGTTCCCTTGCTGCTAACGTTGCCTGCTCAGTGTTCCCAGTGGGATCAGTCATAACAAGCAGGAAGTTTTGCACCCTTGCTCACCAGGAAGCTGGTGTTTACTGGTTTAAAGGTTTCCCAGTCATTGCACCTGCTCTTGACCATCACAAAACTCAGGTAGCTGTAGTAGAAATGCTGATGGGGAGAGCTGCAAGGGAACCTGAGCACCCACAGTGCTCTCAAACGAGCCAAATGGGCCCTTGGCACTGTGTTATTCAAAATCTGCCTACTTGGTTTGCAGATAGAATCAATTACTTTGCCATTTATGTGATCTGTATTATTCCTTCTTGTAACTGTGGGCACAAAGAAAGCCTGATATTGAAAAAGTGCTCTCTTGTGGCACAGATCTAGGGTTTCAGTCATTTGGATGAGCCCCTTTTGATTTGTGCCACGAAGGTTGAAAGATGGTTCTGTGCTGGCGAAAACTCAGGGTGCCTTCAGTGCAAAATTCATTACAGTGTCGGGGAATGCACCCACTGCCAAAAATACTTGACAGAGCATGAAAGGAGTCCAGTTTTCTCTGCTAGGTATGTCTGCAAAAAGCTGGAGGGGTACCTGCTGTTTGCTTATGAAACATTGCAGGTATGCACATCTGTGCTCAGCTGAGTCTCACGAGCTGAATGCCCCCCTCTGCATCCCACATCAGCTCCAGCTTCTTCATTGCTCCTTAGCCTGTAACTTGCAGCTCTCCCAGCACGTTGTTCTGCTGTCCTGCCTCATGGAAGGGTTTGGCCATCAAAGCTTTGCAATAAATGCATCTATAATCTTGTTGAAGCATCTTAATTAATGTTGTAAGAACCAGCTATAAGCACTGCTTTTGATCCGTGTGAGCTCCTGGCTGTGGAATATTTGAAATGATCATAAGTCTCCTTGGGATGGATTTTTCATCCCCCAAAGCATAACCCCAGCCTCACCTGCACCTGAACTTCTTTTGTGTGTAATTTAATACCAGAAGCAGGAGAAAGCATCTCGAGTGATTTCCTGTGAACCTTTGCTCGAGGTGAAGGAGGAGACAGATGAATTCACTGCCTGAAAAATGGTTGGCTGTTGGATCAATAGATCAGATAGTTTGGTGTGAGGGAGTGAATCTCTTTTGCCACTATTAGAATGGTATGAAGGAGATTTTCTTCTCTCCTTGAGACTGTCTGTGTGACAGGTGCAGTGGTAGTTAGGCCAAGAGATGGGCTTGCAGTTGTAACGCTACAAGATCTCCGGCCTCTGTCGAGGCTGGGGGCATTCAGTGGGCACACAGCTCACTGCCCAGCAGGCACAATCAGCATCTCCCCACAAAGACCCAGTGCTCTTGGAAGGATGTGGGAATACATTGCAATATGTCATGTGAAAGCTCTGTCCTTCAATACGAGTGTGGGTGATACCATCAACCCTGTGGTAGTGTTTACAGAGTAACTTGCGCTGTCAAAGGGAAAATTTAAAATAATTGCAGATTTTTGACTCTGACTGTGCCTCCCTCTGCCTGTGCTGTGTTGGCTCAAGTTTGGAGTCCTAATTTAGGTAAAACTTTAGGCAGGAGGACAATATTCTGAGGCAAGTTGCTTGCTTGCAGGTCGCATTATCATCAGTGCGAGCCAAGGACCATAGCATCCTTGAGAAGCAGACTGTAAATTAAGGCCTGCAAGATCTGGCCATGTCCCCTCAATCCTACTTTTGTCTTTTACCTTAGGATAGAAGATTTATATTTGTATGTCACAAAGCAGATCATAATGGTTATCTCCGAGCTCCTTGTTGTTTTGCAGTGTTTTTATGAGGCCGGTAGCCTAATGCTGCAAAGTTGTTTGTAATGTTAAGCTTCTACACCTAAAGCAGTGAGGTATCCATGGTAACCGTCTTGCCTGTACACAGTCCCTCGGCAGCCTTTTCACACAGGTCAGAGCACGCACATTCCCAGAAACTGACTCAATTTAGTCTGCCTTAAATATCAGGTAATTTTAAAAAGACACTGGCTCTGACTTTTTTTTTTTTCCTTTGGTAATAGAATTTCGTTTTAATTAGCCATTCGAGCATTCTGCTAGTGAAAACAAAATAAAACACCTTTGCCACTGTAAATATGTCTGTTGCTCAGACCTATTCAAATTAAACCTAAGTCTTGTGCTAAAAATGTTAAGGGCTTTGCAGCAAGCAAATTCCAAATTAAAGTTTCTGCTTAACACTGCAGAAACATCCTGCTGTGAAGTTTACAACAGCATTTTTTTTCACCTAGGTCCTCTGTCAGTATTTGGTATATTCAGTTTCCTTTGACTTCTCTTGTAGTTGAGTCCAAGATTGATCTCTGAAAATTACCCTCCTTCCTTCCCCATCTCCTTGTTGATTTGCAGAATACATGTTCATTAAGATGAGTTTTTGTTCTTAACCTATAATGATTTTTTGCAGTTGTCTGAGGTTCTTATCTGCATATACCAAAGCCTGAGGAAAATGCTCTGCAGAACCAGATGCCATGCTTGGAACTTTTTCATCTGCCAGCTTGCTTCCATCTTAAACTTTTTCTGTCCTATTTTTTTGGCATCATTTTGCTTCATCTTCGTTTGTTCTGTTAGTTCCAATGCTTTTGCTTCAGTGAATCATCAGGTGTGTTTCTGCTGAGAGTTTGGCTTAGTGACTCAAGTGTGGAGGAGAACGAAAAGACTCAAGTTTAAGGCTCAACTTTTAACCAGATGCTTCTTTCCCAAATGCTCACTTGCCCTTTCCCAGTCTCTCCCAGAGCTTCTTTGTTAAACAAGAGGCATGATTACCAGAGTTACTGAGGGGCAAAAGCTACAAATCAAGTGTCACATGGATTATAATGTGTCCTTGGTACAGCCAGGGGACAGGGAGGAAAAAGGCAAATTCAGAGGGGACAAGGAGGAAGAAAAAAGATGGAGGACAGCAAAGCAGGAGAGACAAAATCCAGATCCTCTCCTGGTCTCCTGCATCATCCCTTCTGCGCTATATAAATCTGTCAAGCTTTTGGCTGAGTCTCAGCAGCTCATGGTGCCACAGTTAGAATACTAATACTTGCTTTTCTACGTACAGGGAATTTTAGGCCAGAAAGGGACATTCAGTATGTAGGTGGAGGCATCTGGGTGACACTCAGTCCCTTGCAGTCGAAAAGCCATTTCATCATCAAGTGGTCCCACAGGGAGACAGAAAGGCACTAATATGTATAGAAAACCAATATATGTAACAAAGCCTTTGCAAAGTGGTAATTAATTGAAGGAACTAAATAATGGTGACGTTCTGGTCAGTGTTATTTAGGGCTAAATGAGGGATCTGGTGTTTATAGGCTGTCATCAGGACTGAGAAGTCTGGTGCCATGCGGAGACATTCTTTAGTGTCTTAGAGGATGAGGTACTTGGGGCTTTGTTAGTACAAAACAGAAGAGTCCCACTTCTGTGGGAGTGAGAAGGAGAATTTGGAGTCACCTGGCTGAGCAAGTGAGTGTGTGTTCCCAGGTCCACACCTGCAGAATGTCTCACTGGGGAAGGGAGCCTAGAGCTTCTCTTTAAGAAGCTGCCTTTTGTTCAAAAGCTGAAGTGCTTCTACCTGCCATTGTTTTTTATATAAACCAGTAGTATTTTGCTAAGGATATTTATCAGAGAGATGCAATGCAGACCTTTTCCACGTTAAGATTTTAGTAATATTTTTTCTTGCTATGGCAGTTCTGTGTTTAGCCTGTTGTAATTGGGGTTCCAGCTGATATTTTGGGTGACTGTAGTGTTCCGCATGTCTCCTCATCAGAGATTTCATAAAAACTGTTTTTCTCTTGAATCTACATTGGGTTGCACTGTTTTTTGGATCCAATACAAATAGACTTGGTACACTTAATGTTCTCTTTTAAACACATGTGGATTGCTAAAGAGGGTCAGACCAGAGGATTAAGAGTGTTTCTTGCTGTGTGGCCATCACCAGATGCTTCAGAAGGTCTAAGAACCCCCACTGCAGGCAGACTTCAAGTTTTCTATTCTTCCTGAAGTCTTGGGATAATCCTTAACAGTAAGATCATAAATCTGTGGGCCCTAAAGCAAGAGATTTTGTCTTCTTTCCCATAGTTGTTTTTTTAACATTTGCTATTGTAGCTGGTTTTACTTGTTGTCTATAGAAATGTCCAAATCCTCTTCTGGGTCTTGCTGAATTCTTGGCCTTGGTGACTTCCCATGGCCATCTAATTCTGTGTGGGCTAACAATTACTTCTTTATCACCTTTTCATTGACCCTCTTTACATAACGTTGGGGGCCACTTTTGGGGTGGGAGAAGAAGCAGGAATTCCCAACCTCCCCATCTCCACCCCATTAAAGCTTTGCTGTACTTTTGCCATCTCTTTACAGAGGTGAGAAATCTCAATTTGTAATAGCAGAGTTTTTCCATACCTTTGTGTGCTCCCAGCACCTCTCTGAGCCTTCTAGGAAATGGCAACCTGTAGAAAACACAGGACTTAGATGAAACTGTGTCATTGATCTAGCTTGGAGCACGAATTTTGCCTATACCATTTCCCACCCTACTCCCGGTTTTCACAAGGTTTTTTTCTGCATTCAGAACAGAGAATTTTACCAGTAATCAGAACAGCCTAAGCAATCAGTTCTGTAGCACTTAAAACTGTTGGTGAGTTTTGTTTTGTGTTCATTAAAAGCACTGACTTGGTGCCATGCTCGTGCAGTTTAATTCCCAGTTACTGGAACTGTAAAGCTCATCTTGGTTTCCATAGTGCTGTTGAGCCCTGATGTTGGGATGTTGCATGGCATTTATCAGAGAGATGTCAGGACTG
This sequence comes from Ifrita kowaldi, assembly GCA_013398055.1. Classification (NCBI taxonomy): domain Eukaryota; kingdom Metazoa; phylum Chordata; class Aves; order Passeriformes; family Cinclosomatidae; genus Ifrita; species Ifrita kowaldi. Next base: position 111,629 of record VZRS01008284.1, read on the forward strand.
GGGATTTCAGTACCCTTGAAACACAGGAGAAAAAAAATTGCTGTTACAGGACTTCCAGAGCAGGTTTCCTGCAGCCTCCCAGTCAATCTGTGCCGTACTTAACACCTCTAAAGAAGTATATGACATTGTATTTCCATAGCTGCATGCTGTGCATGTAGGAACATTCCAGTGATAATATATTTCTCCTTGGAAGCAATAGGCATTTAGGCATTATAACGGCAACAGCTTCATAATAAATATATGCTAAAATCTGGTATGATGAAATAGCTAATGCACATGTGCTGCAGTCTTATCTGGGACATAAATAACTCAGCAATTTTCACAAATATTAAATATAAAGGGACAATTTAATATTATGGGTGAACAGCTTGCGTATTAAATTTTATATAAACATGAATCTGCCTTTTAGTAGCGGGAATTTGAAAAGCTGAGACAGGCTCATGAAAATGTGACTTCATCTCCCCCTTGTCTGTACCTTTGAACAGCTGATTTAATTTCAAGCAAATTTTGGTCATTTTTTCAATCAGTTGTAGAGTGGCTTCGATGTTATTTTTTTTCCTGTTCAACATAGAAGATAACTTTTTCCTGATCTTGGGAAATTTAGCATTTAGAAATTGTTGTTGTTCCTGAAATAAGATGACAGCTAAGAAGCTATTGAGCTCTGGTGTGACAGCCAATATACCTCTGAAAGTTATTAAAAACAAAATGTTGCTCTCTTACCAACATTTCAGTTTCATGCAGCAACTTTGGCTAATAGAAATAGTTTATGAACCTTCTGCTGCAGTGTTGCACAAAGTCGGAATTATTTCCATGGCAGTCTTCAAAGGATGTTATTGGGTTTATTTGTTTGAACTGATGAAATTTTAGACTCCAAGAGAGCAAAGCTAATATTGGGCTCTAATTTAAAAGGGAGGATTGAGAACTGCTTTGGAAACAGAGAGGTTTTTCCAAGTGAAAGTTGCCTTCAAAAATTAGAATGTCTGTCTGTCACTGGAAGAGAAGCTCTGTCAAAAAGTTCAGATATGCCAGGAAAGACCAGCTCCAACACTAAGTCACTGCAGGTTTGTGAATCAGTGGGTAAAATCCAGGATAATCCCTGAAGGAGCCTGGAGAGGTGCTTAGCCTGTTCACTAATTAATGACATTAATGGGAGGTGAGGTAGCCTGGCCTAGCCCAGGCTCTGAACCAGGATATCATTCCTGATTCCTGGGGAATGAACCTACCAAAGGCCTTTTTTCCAGCCTCCTGAGGAGCTCAGCACTGGGGAGGGATATCGTAGAGCCCAGCTTTTCTCTGTGGCAGCACAGCCTTTGCCAGGGCAGGAACCAGGGCTTAGATCTCGAATGATGTTGTTTGAGTCACAAGATTATCCATTTCTCATACTCGATCAAGGGATCCTTTCCTTCTAGTGTGGCCTTACCCCCTAATCCTGTATTGCCATTAATTCTCAGTGACCTGGGAGTGGATTTGCTGTTTGAGGAAGAGGAGCTGTAGCTCCTTGTGGTGGCAGCCAAGTGTCAGCAACTATGTCCTTGCTGAGAGTCAGCAGCAAGGATCTGACAGAAATCAACAAATCTGCCAGAGGAGGTTGCTTAATATTTATTTGATATTTGCCACCTCTGGCAATCGAAGTCATGAGTCAGGCTCCTAGAAATGATGAAACTACTTTGGTTTGGTTTCTTAACAATCGAAACTCCCTCCACATATTTTAGGGGGTTTTTTTCTCTTTTTTTTCTGGCCCTCTGGCTCTGGCCACACAGATTTCACATTTCCAAGTACTATTCTCAGGACCAGGAGCAGTAGAAATTAGCGTGGTGATGGGGTGGTTGTTTTTGTTCTGGACTTTTTTTTTAATATAAACTGGAATTCTCATACAAGCACAAAACTTTAGGGGCTGAACTTCAGGTGCCAGCTATCATGAAAAGGAATCTACAGTTGGGAAAGTTGACATGAATAGAAAATTCCCCATCAAGTTTACTGGAAATTTATTCAAGTTGCTACTACTGCTTCTTTTTTTTTTTTTTTTTTTTTTTTTAATGGGGGAAATTAAATTAAAAATTTNGAACATGAATTATAAATATTTTCAAATTATCCCTGTCAAAATAGATAGCTAATAAAGCGCTAGACTTGTAGTGTTGTCTAACTTTGCTCTACTTTTCTGTTCATCTGAAATGCCACCTAATTTCATAGATTTAGTGAAATCAGTGCAGGAGCTGGCTTTGTTCCAGGTGGGAATTGTTCTCCTTTGCTTAGAAAAGGAGGATGCTTTGTTTTCCCTGCCGTGCTGTGCAGCACAGAGCGAAGGGACAATCTGCCCATCACTGCAGTCACCACTTAGGACATCTCCTGCTGTATCCTGACCCTACCCAGATTATTTTTTGGAGCTGATTTGTGCTGGTTTTCCAGCAAGGTGGTTGCTAAGACAATGTTTCCACACACCACCGATAACACTTTAAATACTGCTGCTGGCCTGAAGTGCTGCAAGGTTGGTGCCCTTCTGCCGTTCCTGTTTTGCTGCGTGGATGGAAGCTGCTGGAATGTTTTGACCAGCTGTTTTCCTCTGCAGTGGCCACAAGTATATTTGAAGACTGACACACACACTGGTTTTTTTTCCCCTTAACGCCTGAAATCCAAGAAATCAGCAACAATTTGGTATCTGTTTCCATCTAAGAATGCAAGAGGTGTTTCTCAGAAGCGTCAGGTGTGTTGATCATTTTGTCAGGGCACAGGGCACTCTGGATACAGTGTTGCTGGTCATTGTCCAAAGCACGTCTTTAAATCACGGAAAGACAGAACCTGGCAGTTCTGTGAGTTGAATATAGTGGTGTTCAGGCAGAGGTGAGTGGCACTGGAGGAAAAAATGTTTGGTCTTGACATGGTCTTGGGATTGTTTTGAGACAATTCATATGCCCCTTGATTATTTTGCAGGAATGCTGAGAATTAGTTTCTTTTAATATCACTTTCTAGGAAAAAAAATAATATAGACATATAGACCACTCCTAACAGAATAATTCATATTAACTGTGAACATTTCTATTTGTTGGAGAAAGTGACACAGTTTAATGCCATGTACACAGCAAAACTACAAAACATTGAGAACCAATGAGAAATACTCATTTAGTATTGTGTTAGTACTACCCACAACTCGTGTCAAATTCAAAGAAAAATTTCCAGAAGCCTGTAACCTGCAAAATAATTCTGATAACCTGGTTTAGGAAGTGCATAGGTTCCTGCAAAGGTAAGCAGTGACATAAGTACAAATTCTGAATTTCTGAAGTGTTATCATCAGTCTTTAGGGTGACCTCATTGTGGCCTTCCAGTACCCCAAAGGAGCCCACAGGAAAGATGGAGAGAGACTCTTGACAAGGGCCTGGAGTGACAGAACAAGGGGGAATGGCTTCACACTGACAGAGAGGGGTTTAGATTGGATATGAGGAAGAAATTGTTCCCTGTGAGGGTGGGGAGGCCCTGGCACAGGTTGCCCAGAGAAGCTGTGGCTGCCCCATCCCTGGCAGTGCCCAAGGCCAGGCTGGATGGGGCTCTGAGCAAGCTGGGATAGTGGAAGGTGTCCCTGCTCATGGCAGGGGGTGGAATTGGATGATCTTTAAGGCCTCTTCCAACCCAAATCAGTCTATCATTCTACAATTTTGTGATCTCTACTAGTAGACAAGGAAGAAGTTGAGAAATCAATGGAACTGGTGGCAGGTAAAAATGAGCAGAAAACTGAAATACAGAAATGCCTCCTGAGCCAGTTTTAAAGCCCTGAGCCAACAGGTGAAGATTCTGCTGTATCTGATACAAAACAGGGCAGGCACTGCATCTGCAGAACATCCCTTAGCTAGTAAATCGGTGTCTGTAATGCTCTGGCTTTGAAGTTCAACATAATAGCAATATGGCAAAAGACAATAATGTCATGAAATTGGTGTTTGGCCACTTCTATTATTTTGCCTTGCTACCTGTTTCAAATTGCTCGTAAAATGTCAAAGCACAGTAATGCTCATAAGTATGCATCTGGAAATTAAGTGTCTGGTTTGGTAAATATTCACATTAGGGCACTTAGGGGTAATTTTTTTTCTTGCAGAGCATGAGGAGTTCCACACAGAAATCCTGTTAACAAATAATAGGATTTGTGTGCAATACTCCCTGTGCATCACTTTGAAAGTTTACCCCCTGCAGCATAAGAGTTAGATAATTTTAGTATTTGAAAATTGTGCTTCTCAGATCCAGTCTTTTCCTACAGTCTGTTATTGATGGTGCACTCATAAATGCTTCTGAATAATCGTGATCAAATAGTACATTGTTTTCTTTTGGTGCTGGAGAACTTGAGTTATTGTGTGTTTCAGTGCTTTGTCTTGTACCGGAGGAAGTCTGAAAGAAAAAATTACAGAGGTGCAAACATGACCTGGTTGGTAAGTGCACAGTTTATATGCACAAGTGGCAGATATAAACAATAATATTTGCCCACAGCAAAGACCTGTTCTCTCTCTATATAAATGCATATATACATATCTAGAGATCTGATATTTGAACAAAAAAAAAGACATTCAGCAGCTACTAATACTTTGTGGCCCAGTAGAAAAATTATGTAATTACGAATTCAAACGGTGTTTTTCAAAGTGTTTTCTTCTCAGTCTAAGTCTGAATGCCCCAATGCTGAGGTTTTCACTAACCCAAACAATTTTTCTCTCCTGCTGTATTCCTAGTGGAGACACTTTTTAGAGGTACTGCCAAAAAAATCTTTCTCTTAATATGACGCTTTCCTGAGTTTCTTCAGAGTGCAAAATTGGACAGTTATCAGGCAGAACCTGTGGGGTTTTTTGCAGTGTATCCAGTTTCTTTTCCCTATCCATATTGAAAATGGACTGGCAATAGCAGTTGTTTTGCAATAGTTTGGCACTTAAGCTTCCAGCTTTCTATGGAACCTGGAACTGCAAAGGAAAGGAGAATTAAAAGACTGCTTAAAAATGATTGCCTTCTTAGAACAACTGTAGTTTGGTTTTGGAGAAGGTCACACTTGGTTTTATTTATCTGAACCTGTGAATGCATCTCTGCGTTAGTTACAGTCTCGAGTTTATCAGTTAGTGTTTGTGATGTAGGCAATTTGTATTGAGACAAGTGGGATTCCTCCCAGTTTTGTGTAGGATTGAACAATGGCACATTTTAAATGTGGGGTGTCTCTGCCTAATGAGAGACAGCTGAGAGGTGTGGGTGGCCAGCTCTGCTCTCCTAAGAGAACTGTGTCATGAAGTCTGCTGCATATTTTGGGTTGTTTTTTGCTTTTTAGACTTGGATAAAACGCTTTTGCCTGGCAAAGTGCGTGTCTGCTCCTTCTCCTACTTAAGTTGCTGGCAAACCTCCCGTCGATTTTAGTGGAAGCAGAACTGGACAGCAGCTGGACCCAACTTCATATTTAAAAGTGCTTTTTTCCCTGGGGTGAATAAACTCCCCAGTGTGCAAATAACTCTGCTGTTGGGTGTCATATTTTATTGGTGAAAATATATCACTTTCAACTATCAGTTGGCTATGAAAACATCTTGTTGCAAAAAGATCAAAACCAAGAAAAAGCTCACTCTGTGTAAAAACAAACAAACAACTCCCCAAAACAAACAACTTCCCCCAATTCTTGAGCCCCCTGGAAGTTGCTGGCATGATGAAAACAGAAATTTTCCACTTTGTGGACATAATAGGAGTCAAGACTCCAGGGCTGTCTTCCAAGCCCGTGCTTGTGCAACACCATGCGTGTGGTAGCCGTGGCCTCAGCTGATCCCTTTTGGAAATGGGGAGATTTCTGTGTCATCTTGCATTCCAAGAGCAGGTTGAATCATAATTTAAAGGGTTATAAAACCACGCGTACTATCTTCGCAGAAGCCACTTGCACAAAACTCCTTCTCCCACCATGTTTTGTCTTCAAGAGAAATAAGAGAACAAAATGGGTGAAAAGCAACAACAACAAAACAACAACCACAAAAATCATCCTGAAGCAGGCACTCAGACCAAGCAGAATAGGAATTTCATTTATAAATAATGACAAGAAACATGTAGAAGTAGGTGTCTTTTAAACAGCCTTCATAGAAAGCCAAGCTTCTAACCTCATCTATATTTACTACAGGAAAAGGTGGCATGATGTCTTCATAGATTATGTGAGATGACATATTTTTGTCACCCAGCTTGTTCTCCTAACGTAGACCACAAGATCTTCAAATAGTTTCTGTCTGAGAAGCCACCTAGTCGTGGTTTAGTAACTGCCAGCAGTACAGACTATCACACCTCTTCTTAAGCTGTTCCAATAGCTAAATGCCACTACTGTTATATAAAATAAAAATAAAATTCATAACCCACAAACTGAATAACCTAGCTGCCTCTACCTCTCTTCTAGCTGAATTTCTCCATTTTCAGCTTCTCACCAGCGTGTCTTGCACCTTTTATCTTTAGACTGAAGTCATCCATTATATCAGATTTCTTATGTAGATAGTCAGAAACAGAGTTCATGCTTAGACTGATAAACTCAGTAGATTGAAAGCCTTGAATTTCTGATGAAAAGGCTTGTTTTATTCTGTAATCACTCTCATGGAGCTTCTCCAAACCTGATCCAATTTGTCAGCATTCTTCTTGAGCTGTGGACACCAACTTGTGATGTGGTATTGCTACAGTAACGTGCCCCTGCATGTGAATAAGTAAGAGAGTCTCACAAATCCCGCATAACAGCCCTTGTTACCCTTTGCAGAACTGTGGGATTTGGGGAGTTGTCACTGTACTGATTTTTCTCCTAGGCCTTTCATTCTTCCCTGAAGTCATGACCTCCTAGAACAGAATCCTCCATTTTTTTGGTGTGTTCTGTATTTTATTGTTATTAAGACATACAGAAGTTTGGACATAATGACACTCATATTGTTTGCTTCTAGTCAGTTTAATAAATGATGCCTAAATTGTTAGCGGTGAATTGACCTCATCCCCCCTTTTTTTTGTGTGTCCTTTCCAAACACAAGTAATAATTATTTTCTGTATTATTTCATTTCATTAAGAAAAGCCCCAAATGAGGCAGACAATACATACTTCATGAGTTTGCCCATTAGAAGCCCATACATTTGTTTATGATTTCTTGCTTTAAATTGCACATTGAATTCTGTCAGTCGCTGAGTTGTTAAGCCATTTGATAGCTATCCTCCTGGGCTTATTTAATCAAAAATTTTGCCTTACAGGATTGTGTCTCACTGCAGTTTATCAAACTTTACCAGAATGATATTTTCATTATTAGCAAAAGCAGAAGGCAATCTAATTCAGAAGTTCCAGAAGGTCTGTTTTGGCGAACCTGTATTGAGGCGATTATTACAACATGACACCACTATTAAAACTGCCATCAGTATTTAGTAGCTTCCTTTAATTGTGTGTTAATGGAATGCAAAATCAGCCATTCCTTTGCCTTTCCCAGAACTGATATCAAATTCACGGCAGAGAGCTGGATAGCATTAAAAAGTGTAAGAAGTACTCCCAGGTACTTTTGGGAGAGCATCATTGCATGTGAGATGTCTCACAGTTCTCTGGGATTTTGTGTCTCTTCCAAACTTCCTGAAAACCTGTATTAGCAGACCAGAGATCCCCAACAGCTCCTCTTTTATACTTGGCTGCAAGTTATTCAAATGTGAAAATTTACTAAGCCTAGTTTTCATGCCTCTTCCTGGATTAATGCCGAAATACGCTCACTACATCATCCACTGTATCACCGAAATACTGGTTGGATGTAGCTGCCTTTTCTGTGTAATCACTGATAACCTGAGCATTTCCACTTCATTAATTTAATACAGAGCAAGAACCAGAAGGGATCACCAGACCTTCTAGTTGAGCCTCCAGAACGTCATAAGTATAATTCCAATTCCTTAAGAAGTGTGCAGTTATTTAAGGCAGGACAGATAAGTTTTGGTGGTGTAATAGGGAGAGCTGGTGTTGATGCAGGTATCCATGATAAGCCTTAGGTACCTCTCTCAGCCACTGCTTCCTGGCACATCCTTATGTGGAACCAGCCTTTTGCAGGCTCAGAGAAGGCAAGTGAATAAACCATTGTATTAAGGCATTTAAATCAAGTTTAAAGACCAACGAGTATAATGAAATACGGACTGAGAAAACGTAATTTGTTTGTGTCTACATGTTCCTACTGGAATAATTATTCCCTATTGGAAACTTTTGCCTGTCAATCCCTAGCTATTTAAAACTGCAACAACAATATCCAGTTGTTGCTTTCTTGTGTCCTCAGTCTTTATCCTAGCTTTTGTTAGGGACAATGCAGTGGTATTCATCAGCAACAATAAGACTGTTATGTTTCATTGTGTTTTTTCCAAAGCTATACAATGTTCTAGCCATTATGGAAGGGTTGCAGTCAGCTGAGTGATGTTTACATGCCACTTCCATACCCTAGTAAGAGGTATAAAAGAAAGTGTATTGTAGCCAGCAGGGGAGAGATTCAGCTTGGAAGGCCAGGACTTCTGCCTCGTGTAGAAGCACAGATAGCACTGCACTGCCCAGCATGCTTTTATTTTTGGCCTTTCCTTTAGTGCCACGAGTGTCAGTAGTAGCTGCTGCAAACTGCTTATTCATGCTGCTGCTGTGATCATTTGCTTTTGGGCAGTATTAATTTTGTGGCTGTGCTAAGTTAGGAATCCATTTCCAAGGACATCAATGGCGTGGCTGTCTCACTTGTCCTGGCAGCAGCCGGTCTCGTCCCTGTAATGGGGCTGTTCTTGACTGTGTTTGTTGGCACTCCCATAAAAGCTTTCCCACACACCTATGCCAGCGGGATCAGCACTTTTTCTGGAAGCAGGGTCTTTCCAGCTTTTTTCTAGGATGGTGCCTCACAGTCACATGCTGGAGGTGACGGGCGTTTCTGATACATTCTTTGGGCATTTCTCTGTGCATTTCTCAGCCCTGGTTCATGTGGCTGGGCTCTTCTGCTCTTTGTAGTGGCAGCTCATTTCACAAGACTCATGGAAGTCATATGGCTGCCTGAGGACATCACAGAGAGGATGAAGATCCCGAGTTTGCAAGTATGTGGGTTGAGCCTGGGGGTGCCTTTCTGACACAGCTGTCAGGCAAAGCAGAGGTTCCACCACATTTCTGCTTTTCAAACAAGGCATCCTTGACTCTTGACACTTTGGCTTCTGGGAACTATAACTCTTTGTGGATTCATGGGAGGTTGAGAGAGAGCAGAAATCCTAATAATTAAGACTTCTTGGAAGAAGAAATAAAATCTGTGCCTTAGTTTGGATATGAGTGGAGCAGAATTCCCCTTTCAGTAGCCAGCTGGAGAAACATCTTCATATCCCCTGGTGTCTTTGAAGGTAACGAGGCAGGAGGAAGATCTGAGATGTGCTAGCAGTTGCTTGCTTCCAGGTAATCAGACCACAGTGCTAAATCACTCTGTTTATTAGTCAAAAGCTATTTTATGGTTTTAAACATTCTTCTTGGTAAAATAAGGGCTGTTTTGGTTGAACAATAAAGCTTGTGACCACAGGTAGTATTCTTAGCTATATATAGATGGCTTTTGGTGTTTCTTCCTGTGACTGCCCTGTGACTGTTTATATAATTTACCATTAGTCATCAACAGACTGCATAGGTTGCTGGTTGAGGAGGTTGACTCAAACTGAGTGGTAAGTCAAGTGCTATTGCAAATGCCAGCCTTTCTGATGAAAAGATTGTGTCTCAAGGCAGTGCCTGTTCTGGATTGGGTCCTAGCTGGGAGTTTGGAAGGGTTCCTGCTCTGTGATCCCATTTGTGCAACACAGTTTTATGATTCTGTTATATATATGCCTGAGAAAGCTTGAAAAGGAACTTCAGCCTTCTTCTCAGTCCATGTTTGTCAGTTCTGGTGTGAACTCTTTTCCCATCAATAATATGTTTTTATTCTTCAGGAGATGAGGAAAATGAGGTTCACTTTGCTGTGAGACACTGGATTTTAGTCCCAGCTAGAGACAGGATGCTGAGCAGGAGGAGCTGATGCTCTCACCCATCTTAAAATTGCTTATGAGCTTGGTTACTGTACCCTGTCCATGCATTCCAGGTTAAACCCCATCACAACCAGGCTGGGTAGGAATCTGTCTCTATGTGAGTTCCTCAGAGACTTCTGGTTCTTTGCCTTCCTCTGTAGTGCAGAGTACACTGGATTAAGCTCACCTGGAAGATCCACCCAATAAATTCCCCATAGGTGACGTTACTTATTTTTCTTGCAGCTGTTGTATTTATAGCTTTTCATATTTTACTGTAGACCTTGTACTTTCCTTGGCTGTTTGAGGCAATTCCGTACAGACTTTTATCAAATCAAAACACCAAAATTTGAGAACTAGGAAAGAATGTCTGGTTTGTGTTGTCAGACAACACACAAAATCCTGCATTTTGGCACTTGTTTCAGGTGGACAAGGCCGTTGTCTTCAAGGCCCATGAAGCAGTGAAGCCCTGCTGTGGTGTGTGGTTGCCACTGGAAATACTGCCAAGTTAACAGAGAAGTGGGAGTGTGAGAGTGCCTGGAACTTGCTTCCCCACTGCCTGCTGTCTGTGGTGGCCACAGAGATGTTTTGATTGAAAAGTTGACTGCTGCACTAATGTGTAGGCACTGGTGAACTGCTGAACGCTGAGAACGCTTCTAGTGCACTTATTTTTTAGAATTTTTTTCATTAAAACCAGCAGTTTAGTAAAAGTAAGGAAAGAACTGTTCCATTTTACTGCCAAACTCTTAAAATGACCAATTTTCCCCTTCTGTGTTGAGCATTGGAGACCTTACTTATTCCTCTTTATGAAATCTGAGGTTACACATACGCCTACAATTGTTGTGTCACCTTCTGCCTCTGTAAAGCTGAGTGTTGACTGCAGGTGTTCTGTGGAGACTGAAGGCAAAATAAAAATGCCAGGTAATTGGTACCCCCGACTCTCAATCCAGCGTGTCTTGTGTTGCAGAACATAAGTGAAATGAAAGGGAAGCTCTTCAGAGAGCTGCATGCAAATTTTGACTGGTTGTGGTTTTGGAAGTCAAGGAACAAGGAGATACAGAGAATGCTTTTTAAGCTGTTCTATCAAATGTCATATCTCTGTTTTAATATTTTATGTGATGTGGCTTCTTTCAGATGATCAGCTGGATTATCTGAGATCAGAGAAAAGGGAGTGGTACTACTCAGCTGCAGAAAATAGGAAGAAAGTACTGCCATGGCAGGGTAGGGCACAGACACACTGGCTGCAGAGCACTGGCTATTTGTGGAGCTTGTTTCAATATACACATCTCACAGATAGCCAGTCAGAATTACTGAGGTGGAGGTGTTTTATTTATAATCAATAAGTTTAAAACAAACTTCAAAAAAAGTTTATACAACATTATTTTAGAATTTTTCCCCTGGGATTTGTTAGATAAGACCATTAGATGTTTGTTTTCTGGACAACTTTCCTATTTGTGTGCTTACTAATTATCGTGGAAAGACCTACAAAATTGTGTGTTAAACAGCTTGCTTTTCAAGCAAAGGAAATTGGCCACAACTCTCATTTCTTCTATTTTTGTCTTTCTCTTAAAGGGCAACACTTTAAGGAAAATCCTCCTGTATCGGTACTTTAAAGGGGAATATGGAAGTGGTATGAATGGGCCCCTGTCTGCCAGCTACAGCAAAACTGCACAAGTGGGAGGTAAATCAACACACATCATTTCAAGAGAGCAAAATTAGCAGCACCATTTTTTCTAATAGGCACATTGGACATGCTCCAGGCATTCAGTTGGTAAATAAATCAAACATGTTCTGGAACCACTTAGAAGAGAGGTAGTGTCAGACTTTTCCTATTTTTAAGTTTCACACACTCATCTCAGATTGTGCATTTGGATGTACCAAAGCAGGTACCAGGAAATCCTCATCCAGAAATTCAGCAAAGCACAAAACTTTTGAAGAGAGGTGGTGTTGTTTCTGGAAACTAAAAAAATTTTTGACCTTCCAGATCCTTTATTGATATATGGAAAAGAAAAGATCTAAGGAAAAGCTTCTCACAAAAATACAGGTTAGACAACGGAAGAGATTTTCCTGAGAGGTTGTAGGATGTGTCAGTTCTTGTTACAGCTTTGCTGGACAAGACTCTGATGATCCTGTCCTATCTTCCTGTGGGCAGGAAGTTTCAGCAGATGATCTCTGTAGGTCCATTATAATTTTCTATATCATTCTGCTGTAGAAGCCACAGGAAGTTACTGCAGGGTGGTTTCTAGGAAAACCCATAATAATGGATGTCATAGGAAATGAGGCAGAAGCTAGGTATAGAGGCAGGTCAAAACTGCATTTTCAGTGCACACTGTAGGCATGCCCAGATTTGTCAGCTTTTCCAGATGTTACCCAGCTGTTTCTCCTTAACTATTTCAATGTAGACACTGGAAATCTTTGCAGTTTTAATATCCTATACGCCAAATTTCGCTCCCTATCAAACAAGAGACTGAAGTTCTACTATTTTTTTAGTTCCCTCTAAAAAGTGTGTGTGTGTATGGCTTCATCACAAAGTCTGAAGCATTTTAATCAGTTTAATCAAAGTAGTACTGGCTGATTAAAGCAGTACTGTATTTTTACTAATGAAGTAGGCTCAGTTGCATCTTTAGAGAAGTAAGTATAGCAGGAAAGATGATCATCTGTGATAATAAAAGGTGGTTGATTTAATGAGCTTATACAATTTAGCAAAATTTCTTCAACCCACACCTTTAATTGGGTTTAACTCAAGTCTGTGTTGTTAAAGAACATGATGATGATGATGATGATGATGATGATGACCTAGGAGTTGGTAAAAGCATTTGGCTGGAAGGACAGACCCATAATCAGGGTGGATTTACCAGAACACAATTTTTTGTATAGATTAGGCCTGAGATTGAAGAGCAGATTTAAAAGTGGTTTCAGAGCACTGACCCTATTCACAGTTTAGTGTATGCAGCAGTGGAGTTAAAAAAGGGTTCAGTGAACAAATCAGTGTCATTTCCAACTTATTTATTGTCTGAATATCATGACAGAACAATGGGTTGGGGATTTGTTTTATTTCTTATTCTTAGAGCCCAACATTGCAGTTTCATACAAAAATCTTGTTTTTATCAAAGGGAATTTTGCCTGACAGAATTTCAAAATTAAATTTATTATGTTGCTATTGTGTGCTTTATCACTACTGATAGGTTCGTTTTCATATATGTGTGGGAAGCAAACATGAGTGGTATTTGTGTATTTGTCTAATTTGCAGGTGGATTTTCGGGACAAGATGCGGATAAGTCTGGAGTGACCATGTTTGATATCCAGTGCCTCCTGGACAAAGAAGGTGCCTCAGAACTGGTCATAGATGTGATAGTGAACACCAGAAATGACAGGATTTTCTCAGAAGGCATTCTGCTTGGTATTGCACTGCTCGAAGGTGGAAATACGCAAACACAGGTACTTATTTAATGTGCTTATTCACATATTGATTCTCAGATGCATGTGGTCTGGAGACAAATAAAGAGAACCTTTTTGCTGTGAGTCCTGTGAAAAGTTTGTCACTAGAATATGTACCACTGTAATACAAATGTAAATATGCCCTACTGCTATGCAGTATCTCCTAGTGGAGGATTTTCCATAGCAGAAAATATTTTTCAGCTGTCCCTTTCTGTTTAGCACTGTGCTGCTTTTAATCTGGTCATTGCCATGTGAGCATTATCCCCAGTTATTTGATGTCACTCTTAGTAAAATTAAAAATTATAATACTTCTAAGTTTATAATGACAAATTATTTTCTGGAAACCTTCAGGGACATTTATCAAAATCTCTGAAGAAAAAAAAACCTGGTCATTTAGGAAGACCAGTATCCCACAAAAATTTTTTGTGGACTGAAGACCAGTCCACAAAAAATATCTGCTTTAAACTGTGGATTCTAGGTTTTTTTGTGAATTATATCCCTCTCACCCAGATTTAGCCAAACCAGATGACTGAGGGAAGAGAGCGAATTGATATGATGAGAGAAGGCTGGGAGAATTGGGATTATTTGTAAACTGTTGCAAATGGTACTCAGTCTCCTTGACAGTTACACTAAGGGACTGGAATTAATAATCTAAAATAATATTTAATATTAAACTCTGTCTGTAGCACCAAAAAAAGGAATATAATCCAAGCTATAATATTACATATTAGATGTTCCATGCTTCCTCTTGTTACATAATAAGTTACTTTCCACTGTAATTTGTAGATGGAATATTATGACTCTTGTAAGCCTGGAGAAATGGAGAGTGTCACAAAGTAATTTAACTTCAACTACAATATTGTGACATTTAAAAGACTGCAAATAGCACTGTTCACCATTTTACCCAAATTTTAAAACATTATCATCAATCTTTGTTACCAGCCTTGTAAATCACTTCATGAAAGAACTGGTCAGGCAGTGGCCAACATTTGTTCTGTGTAAGTGAAGTAATTATTCATCGTTTGTTTCACAAAAGAAATAGTGTATTTTTGTATTTCTTCTTCCTTAGAAGATTGATATCTAAAGAATTTTTTTTTTGCAGTATTCGACTTACCAGCAACTAAAGGAGCAGAAAAAGTCAGAAAGGTTCTTTAAAGTGCTGTATGATCGCATGAAAGCTGCTCAGCAGGAGATCCGATCCACAGTGACAGTGAACACTATTGATTTGGGGAGCAAAAAGAAAGAGGATGACAGTGACCTCACCATATCTGTTCCCAAAAAGAGAGGTAAGGAGGCACCCCTGTGAAAGAGGGGAGCAGGGCGTTGTACTGACACCGCATGCACTGCACCACTGATGCTCTCTTAAGTTGATCAATAAACTTTAATACTAATCATTGACAATTTGCATCTTTTACCTGATTTTCTGTTAATTATAGTCCATCTCAGGTCGCTACAAGGAATTAGCTTTAATGAAATCAGTGAAGTTCTGCCAGTTTGCATCAATAAAAGATATAGGACCATATTTTTTAGAGGAGCAGAAGCAGAGGCTGCTGCTAATGGGGATATTTCACAAGAGCAAGCGCAGGAACTGATTTCCCACCCTGTGGTCTTCCCATTGTTCTCATCATTTATTGTATATGGGAGAGAAATAGTAGGGCTTTTTGTGTTAATGTTCTGTTTCACTCTGGTTTGTGGTTTATTTGGAACGTGCTATCCCTGCATGAATGTTGCTTTGATATTCTTTGTGAGTTGCCTAGAGGTCTTTGAAAAGTTAGGCACCAGCAAAGAAAAAGTTGCATTCATGATTATTGTTTTCTTATTGTTTAATCAAATGGGGAGAAAGACTTTCAAAAATGAAGGAAAATTATCTTCTTTGCAGTTAAGGATTCAACCCTGCATCTGAAAGAGGGAATGAAAGGACAGTTAACAGAAGCATCTTCTGCAACCTCCAAGGCTTACTCTGTGTACAGAAGAGAAATGGACCCAGAAATAGATCTGATGGGCTCAGGAACAGATGCTGCAAATGCAGAAGAGAAGTCTGCAGAAGAAGCAATCATGAGCCCTGCGATTGCAATCATGCAGCCAATATTGAGATTTCTTCAGCTGCTCTGTGAGAATCACAACCGAGAGCTCCAGGTAAAGTGTTTTGAGCTGAACTTTTACAGGGGTGTTATGAAAAACACGCCTGTGCCTGGCTCCTGTTACAGAATAGGAGTGTCTGAAATGTTGGGGTTTTTTGGTCCAAGGGATAAAATAACCCTTTTCAAAAACCATTTGGGTGCTGTGGTGGAGGAGCACATGTTTATATCCTCAGAATTGCTTGGGGATCTCAGCACAACCACATGGAACTGAGAAGGGTCTAAATGTCCCTGTTAGTAATGTTCCTGTGCACAATTGGTGGAACACTTACCATAGGTTTGAAAAGTCCAGGACGTTTCTGGGTACTGCCCTTTTCCCAAAGTATTACAATTGAAGGCTTTAAGATGCTACTGTGTCCCTGCTATCAGTTCTTTTGGTAGGAATTACTGTCCCCATAGCAACATCTGCAAAATATATTTTCTGCAAATATACCTCAGTGCCGTGGCCAGGAGCCTCCCTTCCAGCAGTGGTTGGGGTGGTTTGAGCTGAGCTCCTGTTCTGCCAAGGACCAGCCATAATGTGCCACCAGACCACCAGACCTGCTCTGCTGTGGGGCAACAGCTTCCAAGAGCAGGCTGTAATGGGTGGATGGTATGCAGGACATATAAAAGACGTTTAAGGCCAGTGCAGATGTTTGCCAAGTTCACTTTCCTAAGCCCTCCTTGCTCTATGATTCAATCAGACAAGAGTTCTCAGCTGCTGCATTAAGGCCTGATATAGTTTCTATAGTAGTGCAGTGTACTTCAGTACCTGAGACACAGTGGTCATATGGTCACAAATTGTATCTGTCAGTGTTTTCATGAAAAAAGACTTTGTTTGCCTTGACTATCTTCCTTTTCTTTTTTTTTCCTTTTTTTTCATGTTCCTTTCCTCCATCCACCAGAATTTTTTAAGACATCAAAACAATAAAACAAATTACAACCTTGTTTGTGAGACCCTTCAGTTTTTGGACTGCATCTGTGGGAGCACCACAGGTGGGCTGGGCTTACTGGGGCTTTACATCAATGAGAGGAATGTGGCTCTCGTCAACCAGACGCTGGAAAGCTTGACGGAATATTGCCAGGGCCCGTGCCATGAAAACCAGGTAGGGCTCAAGAACTTCTGGATGTAGAAGGCTATAGCTGAATGTTGGTGTCTGGGTGCTTGTCACAAACCTTTCAGTATTCCTGGTAACATAAATTCACTTGTAGCTGCTACGACTAGACTTAACACACTTCAAGCTTTCATAAGGCCTGAGTGACCCTTTTAAGCCAGAACTCAAAACAGACTCTTCTTGTACTACCCCTTCTTCTTCAAGGGTTTGCAGTCCTTTTGGTAGTGTTTCATGTTTTTTGTTGCTGTGTCCGTGGCTTAAACCTCGCTTTGTGAGACTGGATTTGGAGTCACAGTTTTGGAAGTGCATTGCAAATGCAGATTTGTGTTCTTTGTTTTCACACATCTTGCCCTTGCTGGTGTTTATACACATTGCTAACATTTACTGTCCTTATTTCACATAACTGCCATAAAATTTAACTTGCCATCCTGCCATACCACCTAGCAGCATCTTTAGTTATGGTATCAGTAGTGAAATGGATGAGACTAAAGACCACGCTTCTGGTCTCCTGTGCTTTGCCCACTGCAGTCTTTTGAAGTCACACAGCTGTGACTTTTGGTAAAAGTGTCTTTAGTGCCATGCTGAAGAAGTGTAGCGAGGTAAAGGATGTGGTTACATGCTGCCATATTTGATCTGAAGAGAACTGCAGTGAAGTTATCATAGTGGATGAAACTGCAGAATTTTTGCTATGGATTAGCAGTGGGAAAATTGTGGTGAGCAAAATTACAGAAGCAATCTGTTGTCTATGCTCGAAATAGCTGAAGAAATACATGCAATATTAATGCTTCTTCATTAATGTGCACCAATGAAATGTAAAGTGCTATTACTGCCGTTGCTGGTAATCAGCTGCCTTTACTTAATATTTTTAAAACAAACAAAAATCCTTTAGTGGACTAAATTTTGAACAGTCATATTCAATCCACTTATGAATGGGAAAAACAACTGTAAAAAAAGTATAGCTACAGGGCTGGAGATGAACAAAAATGTTACAAGTTAACGTGTTCTCCGACAAATTTATGTGAGAAGCACTGGAGGAACACTGATATGGAAGGGAATGATGAATTACACTTCATTACTTAGACCTATCTGCTGGGAAGTCACTCAGGATTTGAGTTACACTTGTTTACACCAACTGCAAGTCTAATTCAATGTATTTCAGGGGCAAATGCTCCATGCTCTCATTTTCATTTTTCCCCCTCTCTCTGTCTTTCTGGAAGACTTTTCCTTTCCTATTGGTCTATAAACCTGCCAGAGTAAAGTGCCTTAGGCTCTTGTATAACCGACTCTTGTGTGCAAGGCCTAGAAGGTCCAGAACTCCAGCTGTAAAGGCATCTGGGAAGTACCATTGGTCACAAATACAGCTTTGAATTCCATATCCAGAAATACCCTTCTGCGCAGGACATGTCCAGATGCATGGAGAGAGCCTTGATTTTCATGAACACTTCATGCTATAACAGCAATATTAATGCTGGCTGCTGAGGGCAAATGAAGAATCTGAGCGTGCAAATTTGGTTGTGCCTGCAGTCGAGCTTGCCTTTTATGTCTGAGGCTGGCATGTGCTCAGCTGAATCTGGCAGTGCTCCTGAGGGCTGCTGTCTGTAACTTGTACCACTTGGTGCCAAGCCCTGCGGGATTCACTGGGAGCAGATTTTAGCTTGCACCACCTTTTTTCCAGTTGGGTGTTTTGCTACTGGCAGTGTTTGGGTTAGTTCTGTACACACAAGTCTCCCCCAGCACTTCTTGTGGCGTGTTTTCAGGCTGGTCTGCTTTGGCTGAAAGATTGCTGTTGCAAGGTGTTTTACCTTATGGGTCCTTCTTTTGGAAATTTGCTGATGTGCATATTCTCTCCCTCCTGCTGGCTGTATCATCTCCCTCTTTTCCCTGCTCCTCCCCTCCCTCCCTCCTGCCCCTGCCCCATTCCCTTCTCTTCTCTTATTTTGCAGACATGCATAGCCACCCATGAGTCTAATGGGATTGATATTATAATTGCTCTCATCTTGAATGACATAAACCCTCTTGGCAAATACTGCATGGACTTGGTGCTTCAGCTCAAGGTACAGTATATGTAAATTTGTTTATTTGAATTTGGGTAACAACAGAAGACACCTATGTGAGAGCTCTAGGCAGCCTAACATTTACTTAATCTTACCATAGCGCAATATACTCAGAAGCCTTTGGAAAAAAAGCTTGCAAATGAGTTCATCTCAGCTTCTGAATCCTTATCAGGCCCTCTGCCACAGGCTTTTTGACCCACTGCTGTGTTTGGGACTATGTCCTCAGTTTTTTCTTAAAAAAAATCCTATCAATCAGGCATGACACAGCTAGCATGCAAAGTCTGTATTGTGGGTTTAAAATCTCTCAAGATTGATAAATAGCCACGCTGTACAGGCATGCAACAAGTCAGGCATTCTCTCTAAATACTGAACTCTTCAAAATTATTTGAGAAGGAAATACTGTGAAAAAGAATAATGCATCAGATGACCTGCAGTGTCAAATAAAGTCGAAAACAAGGTTCAAGTAAATTGTCCTTTATTTCCCTTCTCAGTGTCCTCTGAGGGGAAACACAAAGTGTAGAGTGTGAGGGCAAAGCCTAGAGCAGGAGGGCTTGTAATGTAATTTTGTTCTGTGTTCTGGGGAGAGTTGGACAGGCTTGTAGATAAGTTTCTCCTGCCTGTGTGCCAGTGCATGCAGAGGGGAGCTCTGCGGCTGTACTGTCTGCCAAGAAGGGTAGAATCTGTCGAGGAGGAGCCCTGGGTTATTGCCTTTTCTTGCCTCCCAAATTAAGTATGTCCATTGCAGATGGTCTGTTTCCTCCCCACACCAGCAAATACTTTGTGGTAGCTGCATTGCATCATATTGGCAACATTATGCATGTCTAATAAAATAATTAATATAGCTATATATCATGTACAATGAAACACTGAATCAACAGTGCCTTACATATGATTTTAATAACTGTAATTACATTTTTGAATGGCAATATAATTCAGGCCCCCCTCTAGCAAAACACTTAGGCAGACATTTAACTTTGAACATGCAGACAGTTCTTTTGAAGTCCAAATTTTAGTCTCTGTAAAGATGTAGCTGCGTTCACTCCAGTGCCATTTTGATTTGCCATTGTCGTGAGGCTAGCAAATGCTTGCAGAACAGTTTTCCTGTGTAGTACCCAAAAATGGAGTTTAGAGACAGCTCTGCAAGGACCAGTGAGACCCTGTTCACCGGAGGCCATCTGTGCTCAGACTCACCCAATTAGCAAACATCGTGGTGAATCATGGCAGAGGTTCAAACTGTGGAAATGGTTCGGATTTTACAGAATCACAGAGTCATTTGTTTTAGTAGGGATGTTTTGAGGTCATCTTGTCCAAGCCCCCTGCTCAAGCAGGGTCAGCTAGGGCAGGTTTCCCAGGACCATGTCCAGCCGAACATCTCCCCAGCTGGAGACTCCACAACCATTTTAGGCAGCCTATATGTCACAGTATAAACGTGTTTTCTTGTGTTTAGATAGAATTTCATGGGTGTTTTATTTTGTCTCTTGCCCTCTCACTGGCCACTGCTGAGAGGAGTCTGGCACCCTCTTTTACATCTCCTCCCACCAGGTATTGATACACATTGATAAGATCCACCTGAGCCATCTCTACTCCAGGCTGAACAGTCACGACTTTCAGTGGCCCCTTATATGAAAAATGCTCCATTCCCTTCATCATTTTTATGGCTTTTTGCTAGACTCTTGTTCCATTATGTCCATATCATTCTTGTACTGGAGCTGGACACGTTGCTGGGCAAGATGTGATCTCAAGAACTGGATCCAAATTAAGAAGCTGCCGTTTTTGATTTTGAGTGGCAACACATTGAAATAATAAAGCAATGAGTTTACCAAGTAATGTTTAACATTGACACCCACATTGTCAGTGTTCATAGGCAACTTTGAAGTCACAAATACATAAATTTTCCCATCAAAATACAGAATTCAAAGTATATAGGCCCATACATTTCCACTTACAAACAAGCTCAGACACTGTTTTCGGGGGACATTGTATGTTGAACTTACACCCCCCAACCAAAGGAAAGGCAATGCAGAATTATATTTTCCCATGCCATCCTTAGTTTAGCTTGTTTTGCACATAGTTTTTGATGTGGTATTTAATTACATCTTCATGGATTATATTTTCCAGTGCACTCCCAAATCATGTAGTGAGCAGAGCAGACAGTGTTCGCTGAGTGCACAGATGGCCAATGTTCTATTCTGCCTCTTTAATTTTGAGTGTGACCCCCTGGCCTTCCTTACTGACCAGTGTGTAAGCCCTGGCACACAGTAAGACCTCAATATCTGCCACATCTGTGACAGGATGAAGAGACATTGTCAGTCTAAGGGTACAGAGAGTCTAATACAAGTGTCTTCTTTTTTTTCCTCATAGCTGTATCTAGTTGCTTCACTCATTATTTATTTGTCCAAAATTTTTATCAGGAGATGAGATGGGAGACCAGGTAAAGGTGAAGTGAAGAGTAGGAGTGCTTTGGGCTGTCTTGTTTTTTAGCACCTGGACACTGACTTTTCACAGTACTAATGTGTTATGATCTTTGTGCTGTATTTTCCAAGTGATGGGCTTCTTTTCCTCACTGATGTCTGGGATTAGAAATCCCAAATGGGCAGAAAGTGAGGAATAAGTAGTCAAATAACCATCTGAAATGCCTGCTGTAATTCTAGGCCATGCCATGGCACTTTTGCTGAGTCAGGAGCAAGTAGCTGGCTGTTGATGACACAGAGTTCTACCTACCCTCTACCTTTCCCAGCTTCCTGGCAGCTGTAGCAGGCTTCTGGCCATCCCCAGCGTTGTCTGCACTGGGAAATAGATTCAAAGTCCTCCTCAGCCCGGAGTGGGTGGACTGATGCCTTCTTCCTGTTTCCTCCCTTTCCTTACCAAGCTACCTGGGACCCTGTCATGGCCCCTTCCCTCCTCCTCAGTTTGAGATCCTACCGATGCTACCACAACTGATTTGGTCACTACTGTAAGGGAAAAGTGCAGCAGAAGAGGAAGCATCCTGCTTTTCAGAGCAGCATCCTGTTAGGAATCCTCATCAAAATGCTGTCCTCTCCCTCCACCAGTTCTTATTCACTGTGGATGTTAAACTCCTGCAGTGTTGGTTGCAAGATAAAGAGTCTGACTAGACCTTTCCCATGAATGGTCCTGATTTAATTGGGATGCAAAAGGAAAGGGACGTGGCAAAACTCATATGGAATGCTGTTCTCCTTGAGCCAGTCCCAGTTAGGTCTTTTCTTCTCATCTGTTGTTCTTTGTCCTTATCTCATTCCTGTGTTGGCAAATCCAGGCTCCTCTGTCCTGGCTTCTCTCTCAGCCCCAGTCTCTTCTCCCAGAAGTTTCTAATTCCCCAGTTATGTACAAGTCTTCATTCTAATCTACTCTTCTTCCAGTTACCTTCAGTCTCATCCTTCAGTGTTAATCCTCATCTTAACACAGCCCTGAGCAAGCTGCTTTGAGCAGGGACTGGACTGCTGGAACCTTAGTCCGGAGGGCAGCCTTTAATGTGTGGTTTTATGATCCAACCTGCACGGCTTTGTGATTCTGTGCTCACCAAGAATAACCCCTGTGGGCTTTTAGCTGTGGAATAAGTGTGTTTCTGCTCTATAGTACTCAAATTGTGATTTACAAAATGCTTCTGAGTTGGACAAGTTTGGCTGGGAGACTTCAACTCATGTGATTGTTCTATTGGCCTCTAGTGCTCCCTATTTTCAGCTCTGTCATCAAAACTTGGGGAGGCAAAGGCTGCTTAAAACACAAGTTGATTGAACATGTAGGGAATGACATCTTTCTTTTTGCCCCAGTCCCAAAAGCAGCTGAATCCTTTTCCTCTGAAACTGCCCATGCCAATTGTCCGAGGCACACCCTCACTGGAGAAATTTCAGCTGCAATTGTTGATAATGGCAATAAGCAGCTGAGAATGAGGTTGTAGGGTGGGTTGGGAGTTTTCCTGGCCCCTATCTCTTCCCTTGGGACTGCCTCCTGCTTCCAAGTGTTCCAACAGCTCAGTCAGTAAGAGGAGATGATGAGGGGATGCTGTGACAGGTCAGCCAAGGCAACCCTGCTCTGCCAGAAAGCATCCAGACCTCCAGAACCATTCTTCCTCTCCACTTCACCACAGCTGATTTAACTGGAGGACAGACAGGTCTCTGAAGTCTGAGGCACCACTAGGCTACTGCTGCTAAAGCTCATGCTGTGTAATCCTTAGGAGAGGTCTTGGTGAAAAGCAGCCAGTTGACAAAGCAAAGGTTGTCTTTATATATTCCCCCAGGAATATTTGGTAGTGAAACAAAATCTCAGAAGTGTATGAAAACAGTTTATTTTACAGCCTTTCAAATAATAACCAGTTGGACTTCATAAAAACCAAAGGGGAAGGAAACCTGCCTGAATGATAAAACCTTTTGTGTAATATGTTTTGTAATTGCCTCTGCTGAGTCTCGTTTTAACAGAAAGCCAAGGCAAAAATTGCTAGGTGGGCAACAGCGAAAGGAAATGGAATTTAATTTCTTGTGCACAGTCTTCAGCAACACTCTGTATTTAAGTAAAATATTTTTCAGTGTTTAAAATTTTCTTCCAATATAGCATGCAGAGTTTGTGTTACAGTATGCTGACACTAAAAAACCCCCTATTAAATATGTTAGTAAAATAAAAGATGCAAGTGGTTGAAAATCTTATCCTCTAAAAAGTGGTCCTCATAATCTCAATTAAAACAAATGCAAGGGTCATTAATCCATGAAAGAGTTTTAAAATTTGCATTAACTTGGTTTTGTATCTCTAGAACAATGCCTCCAAGCTTTTGCTGGCTATTATGGAAAGCAGGCAAGACAGTGAGAATGCGGAAAGAATCCTTTTCAACATGAGACCAAGAGAACTGGTGAGAAAACTTGTGAATATTCATAAATCTTTTGGCTGAAAAAAATCTGTCATTAAAACATTTTTAAAATGATCTGTATCTAAGCTGAGAAGTGTTGGCAGCGTATGGTGGCATAATGTATGAGCATAGTACTAAATTCACAAAAAGTACTTTAAAAGGATCAAGCATGCATGATTTCAGTCTTTACGACTTCATTATTTTTATCCATTCCAAGCACTTTTCTGTAATTGTTTCCTAACTAAATTATCATATTCTGGTAGACTGTCTTCAAGTGCAGCTTGTCAGGGGCTGGCAAATTAAGCTTGTACAGTTTGTGAAGCAGTGCTAACAGAAATGTGTGTGTAGACATAGAATATATTTAATATACATATATGTTATATATTTATGTTTCATGAACAAAGAGAGTTCCAAACAGTTGTAGCTGTGTTTTGGAACAACCCTGATGTTTGTGGAGGTCTCCAGGAACTTTAAATGGGTTGGGAGTCTGGAGAAGTCGTTTCCAATACGACTTGACCGTGTAACAACAGAGACTGAGAGATCTGGGAATTCTTGAAGGGTTCTGGGGACATATCTGGAAGCATCATCCCTGACCTTAGGCAGAGCCCAGTGCCTGCTGGTTTCAGGGAATTATCACTGAGGTGACATCTCAGCAGGATGAGGCCATCCCTAGGGTACAACTGCAGGTTTCCCTTGTGTGGGGAAGCCTATGCTGGTCCTGTAAGAGGCTTTTGAACATTTGGAATTTCCTCAGCACCCTGCCCAGATCTTCCTGTCCTTTTTGGTTTAGGTGTGTTTTTCTCCTGTGAAATTGTGTTGCTGCCCGTTCTGGCCAGAGGAAGATCATGGCTGCACTCTGCGTGCCACACAACACTCCCTGCCATATCTAGATCAGCCTTTAGAAGCATTTGTGAAAATACCTGCTCACAAAGGCTCAGCATTCCTGCTCCTTTCTCATGGTTGCTGATGAAAAATGTAACAGTTTGGAGCTTCATAAATCCTTCAAGCTTGTCTTTGTTCAGAAACTGTTTCTCAGGCTGCTCGCTCTTCTTGCGGAACTGCAGGGCACCCATCCAGGCTGGAGCTGAACAAAGTGGCTGTGTTCAAACACAGTGTGTTTTTTCCCCAAGAACCACATTTATTTCATCTCTCCCTGGGTGGGTTTGTGTTGCAGGTAGATGTGATGAAGAATGCCTACAACCAAGGTCTGGAATGTGACCACGAGGAGGAGAACGGAGATGATGGCATCTCCCCAAAAGATGTTGGCCATAATATCTATATTTTGGCACATCAGGTACGTCTTACTTGTTTTGTGACTGCTTCCAGAAAAGCATTATGTGGTTAAACTCCACATTGTCACAGGTGGAGTGATGCACTTCAGTGGTAAGAGAAAAGTGTGTTTACTGATAAAAACCAGAGCTTGATAGCCAATGTGATAGTGGGTTAATAAGATTCCATGGCAAGGCACACTCGATTGTTTACTGCATACAGGACAGGCTCAGCCAACACTGTCAGGGAGACCTTCCTGTTGAGTCATGATGTTGAGGAAGGATCCCCTTGCATTCTAAACTCCTCCTGAGAGGGGAGTTTAGATGCAGCTGGATCCAGACTTAGTCCCAGCCTTGCCCAACAGTTTATGACTAAAAGATTATCTGCACGCAATCAATCCTTTCTATCATTTAGCCATCAAGATTTCAGAGTTTAGCATGCTATTAACCACTTACCAAGAGTCTCTTGTGGTAAGGAATCTCTCAGTCTTGAGGAGCAGCCTTGAGAGGCATCCCCTGCTCCAGGGGAGATCCTGAATATGTTGGTCCTCCCATTGAGGAGAAATTTCACACAAATTGTTATTTGTGTGAGATAACAGTGTAGAGCAAAACAGTGACTGTCCTCTTAGCTTTGTCTTGTTTTAACATTAACAGATCATTTCTATCAATCAAATCATAAATTGTGTTACCATTATTGGTGTATTTTAAATAGTGCCTTCGGTTGTGATACCAAGCGAACTTGATTTCAGAAGATTCCTATTATTGTAGATATATTACTTTGCCAATAAGAATAATTGGGCCTTTTCACTGCTTTCTCCTTTTGAATTATGCTGTAGTGCCCTCAAGCTTTTTCTGATCACTTTTACTTCTCTACTGGTAAAGGTAGAATGTACACTGAAGGTTGTTATTTAATGGGCTATTTATTCTTCAGAGTAGCTGGTGTCAAAAATGGTTTATCTTTCAATTATGTTCAGAGTATTGTAAAGTTTTTTGTAATGGAAAAAGTAAGGGCCACGAACTTCTTGGTTATATCATAAAATACAGCATTTGGTATTTCACATAAGGGCCAAATTTTTAAAAAAAATGTTTTTCCCTAAGTAAGAAGAAATAAACAGATGGGGAGAGGGAGTGTTCCTCATTCGTTATGTTTATTAAGTGTTGTTAGGAATTGAATACTCAGTGGAAAAAAAAGAAAAGAAAGCAATCTATAGTTACAGTAGTATTATGCAATGTTTCTTTCAAGCAAGGAATGCAAAAAAACAGTTACTGAGTTATGCTGGTGTGCTTGCAGCACATTTAAAGAAGTGAGTATTGTTATTATGTTGGTGGTGTGGTTGACCACGTTCTGCTCTCATGCTGTGTGTGGGGCTGTACATAAGATACCCATCAGAGATGACAGTATTTTTAGAAAGCATCTGCAGCTCCTTACCTTGTAGGACTATTTACTCCTTGTCTGAATGCTTATAATGAAAATTTAAATGCCTGCCAAATGGAAATGTCGGTATTTTCTGCCTTCTGCCTACAGTTTGTGTTAAATTACTTAACAGGGTCTGTGACATGGAAAATACAGTTTGGGGGAGTGGAATATAGGCCTAAAGCTGTATATGGAGTGACTGCTGGGGTCATTTTACACAAGAGCTCACTGCCAGGGGTACACTAGCTGACTGAGGTGTAGGTTAAGGTCTGTCCCTGGGTTCGTATCCAGGGTGCTGGGGAGGTCCATGATGCCACTCCACAGCTATTCCTGATCATAGCTGGCGTTCTGGTTGCATAAGGGTGGATATTTTTACAGCAATTTACTGAGCTCCTTCCTGTTCTGTAAAATTAAATGTCACGATTGGCTCTGTATGCTGTAAAAATATCCATCTTTTTACAAAAAAAAAAAAAAAAAGAAGATGAAAAAAAGACTGATTTCTTTTTCCTTTTTCTTGCATTTCTGTTGCGTAGTATGTGTGTTTACAATGGCTTTGCACCCATGTCAGGCCCCATATCAAAACAAAGCAATGCAAGGGCAGGCAATCTGGGGCCTTTCTGTGTCCTCTGCTGATGAAAAGCTACAATTCTTGGCACAGGCCTGCTGATCTTTGACCCCAAACTCTTTCCATGTGTCCCCTTTTGCTCGCCCTGGGATGGGCAGGATACGAGCGTGGACCCTCCTCAGTAAGGCCATTGTTGCTGGGTTCCTTTGCTGGCTTCAGTCTCCAAACACCCTCTGCTTTGCTGTCAGAGTGGCTTTTTGGTGTCTGGGCCTTCTGCTTGGCTTAGCTGACCCGATTTACATAATATTTCTTTGCTGTGGCAGTTCACCTGACTTACCTTTTTTCTACAATCAGTGTGGCTCTTCAGTCACTTTCCTTACACTTCCTGGTGACCACTTGCTCTAGCTACAGCTTTTTGGTCCCTCTGTAATAGCAGAATCAAGGCTGAGAGTTCCCCTTTTTGCTGTTTCAGCCCTCAAACACAGACAGTTTATTTTGGGGAGCTCCGACTTTCAGTTTTTGTCGTTGCACTCCTCAGGGCAATGCTGGGTTCTGCATTTTGCCACCACTACATCCTTCCTTGCCCTTCCTGTGGTTGATTTTACCAGAAGCAAGAGGCATTCTTGTAAATGTTTGACCTGCAGTGCATAGAAAGTTGTACCTGTGTCACAAGCAAGGCTGAGATTTCTGTTAGTAAATTGTCCTTACAGCCTCCCAGCCCCTGCCCTAAATGTTCACTTGTACATCGTGCACACACAGAGGGCTGTGGGCGCAGCAGCCGGGTCATGCCAGTGATCACATGTCTTCCACATGTTTCACTGTCCTCTCTTTCCTTTATTTCTTCATCTTCCTCCAGCCTGCCACGTGCCATGGCTGTGCTGCTTCCCCTGCACTGACCCCGGGGCTGTCTGGACACTGCTGCTCCTCACTTTTCCTGCTCCTCAATGAGCAGAGGGGAGAAGGGAGTGCCACTGGGAGGAAGCAGAACTGAGCTGTCCACGAGGAGCAGCCCTGAGCTGCAGCCCTACTCTGCAGCCTGGCTTTGGGGCTCCTTCCAGATGTAGCCCTTCTACAGCTGCTTGTGGAGCACTGACACGAGCTGGTGCTTGAGGGCACATCTTAGAAAAATAAGCCTGTTATTGGTGGGTAGCAAGGGTTCACAATTCTCTTGAAAATCAATGGAGGAGATTCTGTTTTCTTTCTCTAGTTCAAATGTCATGGTCAGAGCTGAGCCTTGACCTTGCTAATTCCTTGCAGAAGTCTCAGGTGAGTGCCGGAGGTGTGTTATGGACAGTTTCATCACCTCTGACACCACTTCTCTTCCAGCCTCAGTCAACAGGTATGGTATTTTTATTGCTGTCCTCTTAAGAGCTTGTGTTAAAGCAGGTCACACTTTGTTTTGCAAAGTTAGTAAGGCTGTCCCTGAAGAGACTTCATCTTGATGTGATGTCCCTGTAGGAAATTCTAAAAGCTTTTGACACAGTAGCACAAAAAAAAGTTTCGTTCTTGCTCCTTATCTGCAGAAGCATTAGTGTAGGAGAATCAAATTTTTAAATGGTTACACAAAGAAAGAAGTTATAAAAGGCTAAAGAAATCCTTTGGCTTTTCAGATGACTGCTTGAGCTGGCTGCCTGTTAGTCATAACAAAGCATTTCAGAAGTTTGTAAACTAAAACACAGCACTTCATTGGCAGCATTTCCACGAGGATCATGATCCCTTTGATTTACTATGAAGCAAGATAAGGCACTGATTTTAACCAGAGGCTCCTGTAGTCTGCACGCATATATATATATGTTATATATATCTGTGCTTCTGTTAACAGAAAATACTTTGGAGTGTTCGTGTTTTTCAGCTCATGCAAACTGTCTAAACCAGGCATGGAGCCCAAGCTAATCCACTGTACCTTTCAGCAGGGGCTTTATTCATGAGGGTCACAGGAACGTGAAATAACCTTACATAGCTTTTTGTCAGCTTGCAGCATGGCAAGAGTGCACTTTCATCTGCCTGTAGAGCTGTGGAGACACGTCCTTGATCTGGAAGGATGTGAGTGGGGAGGGAGTAAGGGAGCAAACTGTAACAAAACTTTCAGATTTCCAATGCCTTATGAACTCCTCTGCCTGGTTCCCAAGGCTGTGGCAGGAGTGTAGGGGTGCTGACCCAGCATGCCACCCCTTTCATGATGCACGTTCTGTGCTCTCAGGCTAGCAAAATGTTTTCTCAGTTTTAAGTTTATGCTTAAAAGCCCTGTTGGAGAAGGAGCACAGGTCTTGGAATTCCACACCACATTTGTCACTTCCAGAAGTTTGTTTGTTTGTTTGTTTATAATGAGATTAAGATAAAATATTATTTAAATCCCAACCAGGTAAACTACTTATATTTATACAATTGCCTGATGCCACCAAGACGTAATGAAAAATATTTCCTCACCACATAAGGTTAGAAGAATTATCACTGTCTGATATCAGTGCAGGGAATACAAGTTTGAGCCAGGCTATCTTCTGATAGACTAACACAGTTGGAAGTGCCCTTCCATTTATAAGTTCTTAAAATAAACCAAGGAAAAAGGGGTGGATCTGCTGTGAGCTGTAAGGTTCTCACTGCAGGTACTGCTAAGGACACACATCTTCCACTCTGGTGCTAATTTTAAATGGGCTGAGCAAAATAAGTCATTCAGCCTTATATATTTGTTCGTCTATTAATAACAGAATCAAGATTTTTTTATCAAACTTGGTGAGCATTATCAAACTAATGTCTTACTGCCATGTTTACTTCATTGCTTAGTAGTGTAGACAGATGAAGGGTATTTTCTAACTAGGCAATTAAAATGGCAATAATTGATGGCATGGATTTATAGTTTGGGACTAGGGATACACAACCAGCTATTTTTTAAAAGTTACTATTTTTGACATTTGAAATAGGAGAGGTTTGATAATGAGACTTGGATATGATACCTTCATTAAGGACAAAGTAACGTCAGTTTTAAGAAATTTAGCTATCCAAATAGGAAAAATTCTGAGAAGCACAAAGCCTTCTGTTTCTGTGGGTTTCTCTTTAGTCTGTCTTTGTGTAACTTTCGTCAGATTTGAGTACACCCAGAGCTGGGACCACCTTTACTTTCCACATCAGTGCTGTGCCTACAGCTGCATGGTTCTGGGGCTCTTACATGCTCCAGCAGAACAAAGAAATGACAGTAATAATAATAATTGTTTCAGAGATTTTTAAAGAATTAATCTTACTTTTTACAGGGGTTTGGAGCAGTTAAAAGCTCTCATCAATTTTATGTGCCCCTTTTTAAGTAGGTGGTATTATCTGCTGTTACAGCTAAAGGCACCAAGGCAGAAGCAGGCACAGACAGCAAGTCGTGAGCTGTCATGGGAAGCAAATCTGGCTTGTTTGATCCCCAGTGCTTTGCTTTGACTGCCACATTGGCTTCCCTCCTATGCTCACTCCATCCCAGCTCCTTTGCTAATGTGGAAAATTGGCATTTATTGGGTAGTGCATAATCACTGAGCACATTAGTACCCCAAAAGGCTTCTAGAGACATGCTAACGTGTGTTTTTCAAATAAGCTTTCCCGTGCTGCTAATATTATGGGTTGCTGAGGCAAGAAAAGCTTCCATAAGGTAACAGATGCAAATGTGTGCATGTGTGTGAGGGAGGTATTGTAAGGCTTAAGGGGTTTTTTGTGGGTGGCTATTTTTGATGGTGTAGTTTGGAGCAGTTCCTGGATTTCCTTCACTTTGCTGTATTTTAACTTTTAGACAGATTCACTTAGACCTTCGTCCTTTTCCCTTGAGTTTGTGTGTGCGTGTATAAAATAAAAGACAATTATTAAAACATATACTATAGGCCAAATGCGGATTCTTGTACTCATCCATTTGTCTTGGCCTGAATATAATTCAAGCCAGGTCAAGGGATTCCATGGCAAGACCTTGCTTAAAATGATGGGTGCAGATCTTCCGTGGTTTAATACGTGAGGAAACAAGTAACATTGTAAATGCAGGCCTCCAAATGTGGAATAGGATCACTGCATGTGACTTCTCCAAAGCTTTCTGAACTGAGTGGGTTGTCCCTGGCTCACTAAACACTGTTCTGCACGAAGTGTGGTTGTGGTCAGGGTGAAATTTGACTTTTTAAAAAGAAATGTTGGTGAAGAAGGCAGAAATTAATTGCTCAATAATGTGCGTTGCCAAGCACCTTCTCTAAGACACAGCAAAGAAGCACCTCAAAGGCTGTTTAGGATAGGGAACTGGTGGGACCAGTTACAGCCCAGTAGTCTGCAGTGGGCATGAACTGGCTGGAACTGGTTATACCATGGAAATAAGATGAACAGAAGACAAATGGAAAAGTCTTGCAAGAGCACCTTTGTCCTTGATAGTGGCATTGCCATTACTGGCCCGTAACACTTGCCTAAAAGAAATCGCCCTGTCCCTGTGGGAGCTGGGAGTTCCCAGGGCGTTTTGCTCGAAAAGATTGGCTTATCCATTTGGGAAGCAGCTTTGAGCTCAGGCAAGGATCCTCCAAAAGAGCTGATGTCTGGGGACCACACTGGTTCAGTAAACTTTTTAAACTTGCTGAGTTCTTTCTGTTCACCCTCTGCCTCAGATAGTTGCGTGTCTGTCTTTGCAAAACATTAGGTTGTGCCTAGGTTCTGATGACAAAGATTTTCAGTTGATTCTGTTTTGTGAATGAAATGCCTTGGTTCGTTTGAGTTTTTACACATCTCTGACTGGTAAGCTCTGAAAAAAACAAGAAGTGTTTTAGTGTTGGAGACTAGGATTTTGGAAGAAAGATCACTGGTTACGTTGAGTGAAAATGTAATTGGCTCACATTTTGTTTAGCAATGACCACTGTCAAATTGTGCAGCTGATGTGGACAGGAAGCAGTTGGCAGGTATTGTTGGAGGTTGTCCTCCCGAGTACCAGATGACAAACAGAGAGAAACAGTGTACCCACTTAAATAAATAGGACTGCCTTTTGAGGCCAGAAGATGATGGACTCTATCCTGTAGGATAAACCTGT
Organism: Ifrita kowaldi; assembly: GCA_013398055.1. Classification (NCBI taxonomy): domain Eukaryota; kingdom Metazoa; phylum Chordata; class Aves; order Passeriformes; family Cinclosomatidae; genus Ifrita; species Ifrita kowaldi. The sequence continues at coordinate 143,446 of VZRS01008284.1, forward strand.
CCTTCAGGATGAATAGCTGTGAGTTTGTGCAATAAGGATGCTCTCTTTCTGCAGGACAGGTAGAATTTTTCAAGCTAGAGGATGTCATTTTTTTCAAGGCTATGCTGAGCTTTGCAGTTTTTTGGTGGTTTTTTGTTTCTCTGTCCTTAGCAGAGAAACTCTTGCTGATAGCAGTGCCAAAACAAAGGGCTAATGGGAACCAGTCCCAGGAACCGTGACTGTCAGGGGACTTGTAAGCTTGGCTGCCAGACCTGAAACTTTTCATGGAACTTTTATGCTCCACATGTTGTTTTGTAGTTATCATCCTGATGAGACAGGCTATGGCATCAAAATGACAACGGCTAATTAAATGTCAGGAGAATCAGAAGCTGTTGCAAGGCTTTTACACTGAGATTGCCAAAATTGAAACAGAAGCCAGTGACGCACGTCACCCTCCTTGTGGCTCATTAGGATGGGATATAACTCCACGTTCAGCCAGCTGCAGTATAGAGAGACAGTATGGAGGCTGCCATGAGGGCTTGACACTAATGAGCACCTGAAAGCTTAAATAAACCTCTGTGGCTGATGTTAGGTCTCAGGTTATAACCTTGGCAACTTGTCCTTTGATGTTTTCTTTTTCTCCCCTTCTCCTTGGAATCATTCACCTCAGAATCCTGTTCTGGCTTTGATAGGAATCTACATGGGAACCTCTGTTTTCCAGCTGGTGTTGTGTTGACTTAGACTGCTAAGAGCTGCTAGGATTCAAGCTAGAGCTTTTTACCATAGGTTGGCCACAAAAGTTTTAGCTTATTTTAATTTTTCTGGTTCTGCTTCTCCAGAACAAGATGAAGTGTCTATTCTACATATGTGTATGATTTATTATATGTAATGTTAACGAGGGATATATCCTGTTTGACTGTGGCAACTGTGCATTTCACTAGTGCACAGGTGGCCTCAATATTTCTGCTTTGTGGGTTTCTTCTTCTATCTTTAACTTCTGTAATCCTTGTGTTTTGTGGTTTACAAGATTTTTTGTCATTGGGAAATATGTTGAATTGGTGTCGGGGCCCAAACGTTACACCAGAAGAAATATCCTTTCTTTGTCAAATGTCTGCATTGTGAAATCTTCACATTAGTCTGTGGTTTTACTCTGAAAATTGGCTGTGGGACAATGAAATACTGTTCAAGACATTCTCTGCTCTCAGGCTCTGTTTGCAGCCCTGTCCTAGCAATAACCACACTACCTTTTTATTGCTGTCTGAAGCAGCATGGGGTGGACAGAGGGACTTCAATCCTCCTTTGGTTCTCTGTCACCCGTGGGGCAGTTACTTCACTTCTCACATGAAGAATGGCTCTTCATTTAGCTGTGTCCACAGCTGGTCTACGTGAGAGTGCCTCCACTCAAAGTAGGCGAGCGATACTGATTTATACTGATTTATACTGATTTATACTGATTTATATGGATTTATAGTAGTAGAGAACTTGCCCTGTTGCCCTCAAACCATGCTCTTACCCTGGAGCTGCCTGCTCGCATTTGGCACGCATTAAGAGTGATGATGTATGGGTCAGAGGGAAGATGGCTTGGCTTTAAACTTTTAGACTGAAATTGTTTGGATGGGTCGCAGAGAGGATGGCTTGACTGTAAACTTTTAGATTGAAATTGCTTGGAGAAACATTATGTAGAATTAAGCATAATTTTCCTTGGAAACTGAGTCAACTCAATCCAGAAGCTGTTGAGAGGCAATAAATATGGGACCACACAGAGCCGTCTTTCCATAGCCACCCTTCAAAGCAGACTGCATGCTCAGCCACCCCTGAGTGCTGTGTGCACATTTCACTGACTCAGAAATGTATGTAATGTGGCTATTTTGTTCAAATTGCTGCAAACTCCCCTCGTTAATGAAGTTGAATTACACAAAGTGTTGAGTTCTTGCTCTGGAGACAGAGCTGGAACTTTTCTGTTAGAGGTTACCTTCAAATGAACCAAGGTGCACCTTTTTCTTCTAAGTACAGCCCAACTAAAACATTTTACCCTAAGCTGGGGTATGGTTTGAGGGGAAGTGAGGGTAACCTTGGAAATACCATGGAAGTGAAAGCTGGTCTCACTTAATAGTATAAGAGCAGTTCTAACAGGGCTCAGATACCTACATTGTGAAATCCTACACCTTAATTAAAATCGGGGGGGGCATCTTCTCTAGCAAAGACATACTTTTTTATGTTCAGTAGTCATTGAAGTAATTACAGGTTAACAAAAATAAAGAGCATTAAACAGAATGTCAAAATATGTCTGTTCCTCACAGTTGCTCCGTTTTAACTCTCATCTCCTCTGATGTCACAATTTAATTAGGTATCTCAGTCACCATAGAGTTTTCCAGACAAGATCTGAATTTGTAATCTACAAATAGGCAGAGCTCAGTTGCCATCCTCTGTATTTCATTCATTTAACACAGTGTAGAAAAGTGAAAATGAGGTTCACCTTGCACTTTCTCTGAGGCAGCTTTATGAGATACTGAATAAAAGTGTCCAGCTGTGAAATTTGGTTTTAACAGCTGATTATGCTTTTCTACACCAAAAGTGAGGTGATCAGTTACTTATGATCACCTTCAGACCTGCACACAGATAAGCATCTAATCAACCTGGGGTTAAAGAAGCCTTTTCTCTCCCTTTTTCTATGGGCGAGGATTTTCAGAGTTTGTTTTACAAATGATGATCTGTGGTAGCCTTAAAGGAACTTCATTTGGAAAATCTTTCCAGCTTTTTCTGTCTTTGAGTCTGCAGAACACCACTTAGCTGCTAGTTGGTTAGGTAAAGCAGCATTATTTGTGAATGTCTGATAAGGAGAGAGATGAAATTTTTACTCCCACCAGGAACTGTTACTTCATAGGTGCCAGGTGAAAGTGCTCTCCTTAGGGCCATAGCCATAATACAGAGTTGGAAAGAACAACTCATCATTTTACATTCTCTTCTCTCTGATCCTGTGCTCCTAATTTTATTTTTTTTTTAGGGAGGTTTTGCTCTGCTGATTGGAAAGGGAGGCAGAGATTCAACAGCATGGTCAAAAACGTTGGAAAATCTCACCATTGTAATTGTTTGAGGAGCATCATCTCTCAGCTCCTGTCCATCTCCACACTTGTACCCTGCCCTGTTTTGTGCCCTACAATGTACATACATCAGGCTCCAGCAGATAGTAGGAAATCCATGTCTGCTGTGAATTAAACAGATTGCAGCTTCAGCTGTTTGCTTGATGCTTCAGTCTCGTATGTTTTTGACTCTGAATGAGCAAGTTATGCTTTTCTGTGTGTTGTGGAACTACGTGTTGAGAAGGTGGGATGTGAACAGGACTGGCTACGAACAGGCTTTTTAATTTAACATCGATGTAACTTGAATCACAGAGTCTGAGCCATGATTCCAGACTGCAGCTGAGGACTTAAGCCCCTTTAATGTGCCTCACTGAAGACAGGGAGATGGCTTTTCCCAGTCTCTGCAGGGGCGGTGTGCTGTGGCTGTCTTCCAAGCCCCACCTGCCTGTGGCAGAGCTGGTGATGATGTCAGGTTGGATTGGTGAACTGCATCCAGAAGGGGTCACAGTGAGCCAAAGAAACCATGGCACTATCCTGCAAATAGGAGAGACAAAACGAGTTTGGGTAGATCCTGAAGAAGAGGATAAGTCCTTTCTGGAAGGATCAGCCCACGAGGATCTTTCTGCTCATGATGCCAGAAGAAGGGATATTGAGTGCCAGTCAATGTCTCCTGGTCTTATGGCTCACAGAAGGAAGTGTGTCCATACTTAAAAACTTGAAACTGTGGTTCCCCTCACTGTGCTGCCCCAAAAGTAAGAGTCATCGGCAGTTCCTCCTTTTGTTTGTGCTAGCCTGCCTTTTCTAGAGGAGCCTCATAGGAGACAGAAGAAGATACCTGGCAGAGAGTCACGCTCTGCAGAGAACAGAAACATAGAAAGTGAAGGGCTTGGGAGCAAAAAGATTTTAAGAGTTCCTGAAAAGGGCATGCCTTTCACAGCTCTCCTATCTCAGGTGTATTTATGCATTTTGGATGTATATAAAGTGTTGGTGGCTTTTAGAGGTGAATGGTTCTCTTGCTGTGTGGATTTGGGATCCATATATCTGCTGGTTTGGGCCTTTCCCAGACTGTGTCTATATAACATTGGTGCTAGTGTTTTTGCCTGCCTTTTATGGAAGTAGCATGTGGCTGGGATCTTCTTCCTTGTTATGCTCTGAAGAATACTAATTGCAGAAACTCTGCTCTCCTTTTCTTTCTTTTCCAAAGACCTTTCTCGTTACCTCCCTATAATCATGTCTGACACTTCCATCATCTGATTTCCTTCCATCCTGTACTTTGCAAAATTTTGCTTACAGTAGTCACAGGAAGCAGTCTCTGAGTGCAGTTGTGCCTTCCTGTTGGAATATTCTGCATTGCATGCTGCTGTCCACATCCTCTGTCCAGTATGGCCAATGTACACCAAAATCCACGTGTGCCTGTGTATGCATTGGGCTGGTTTGACTCAAGCAGCCACAGCTGCCCATGGCAGTTTGCACGTAGCCTGGGGAGATGTTTCACATCCACCCACCTCAAATTAATTTTGTTTGGTTGCAACGCATTTTGTCTGACCTGAACTTCCCCACACACGTGCACATTTCTTTTTTTTTTTTTTTTTGGAACTCAGCTTTGCCTGCAAAAGAAATTAGAAAGGAGGCAAGTGGAAGTAAAGTTCGTTGAAATATTAACAAGTCATTTTGTCTTCTGCTGGTTTTCATCAGAGTAAAAAAGAACAGCAAAACCACAACAAAAATAGCAATGAAATTACTATGGGGGGCTGCAAGCATAATAGTGATAGAGTTCACTTAGCTGTGGTGGTTTCTTTTATGTGATAATATTGAGGTGTTTTATTTCTCCCCTGTGAGGTAGATCACTATTAGCCGCAATTTGTAGTGTGCCCCATGCGGAGGCTGGGGAGGAGAGTTGGTGCCTCAGAGGTTACACGAGGCCATGGAAGACCCAGCAACAGAATCCAAAGCGTCTGGACCACCCAGGGACCTGCTCATGTACCACAAGCCATCAGGGAAAGATTAACTCTGAACCCTTTTGGTTGCTCTGTACGGTATAATTGTCTAAATGAAATCAATGAATACTTGATTTGAGAGTCTCCCATTGCTCCATCCCTGCTGTTCCTAATGTTTGTTAACAGATTGCTTTGTGGCAGAGTGCAAAGGTGCCGCTCTATAAAACTGTAATGACTTCTGGAAAGGAAGTTGCCCTGTGTATTGCGGAAAGCACCATTCAGTTTTGATTGGAACATGGGGAGCTGAGAAGTTGTTATTGCTTTTAGTGCAGCTACTTGGAATAAAAATTTCTGCTCAGTTATGGTTAAGATGACATTTCCTTTTTCCCTGCTTTTTTCTCTCCTCATTTACCGACGGAGTTGGAATGTTCTCATTTGCCCTGGGCGGGGAGCTGGCATGTGGTAAGGTCCTGGCACACCAAAGAAGAGGAGCTCCTTTTCTGTCTCCTATGCTCCTCTGTCTGTCACCCATCCTGTTTGCTACTGCGTTGACTTTCTCTTGGCTGTTTTCTCTCGGTCCATGGGGGTTTTCTTGTCAGTCCCCAGCCAGCTTTTTTATCCTTTTTTGCTCTCTAAGCAGAAAATTAAGTGTTTGGTGAGATGACTGGTTTATCCCTGGTAAGGGGGTTTGGTGGTGCCAGATCTCACACTGCCTGGCTCTGGGAGCCAAGGGGACTGAAGAGGACAAAAGAGGAAGAGACTGAGGCTGTAAATGAACCCCTGTTGGCACAGCAAGGTGAGACTCATCTGAGCATTATTTTGCTGTGGCTGCAAGTTACATTTTGTCCCAATTTCCCCTGGTGAAAGATCACTGGCCTTTGGGCTGGCAACCCACACTGCAGGATGTGTGGTTACTGACAGGGCAGGGGTGAAGATAATTTACAGCAGATCTCTCAGATGTCACGCCTTGGGCATCGGGTACAAACACTCTTGCCTCACTTTCCCCAAGGGCTGTAGTTCATTAACTTCCAGGCCTGTGGAGTGGCCTCCCTGCCCTGACAGGCTCGAGGGGGCTGGCTGGCACCCCAGAGGGGGAGTGAGGCAAGGGCAGAGGGGGCTCTGTGCAGTGTGACAGCTTACAGGCATGTCCACACCGAGTTCCCTCCCCAAAACGAGTCCCAGTCCCCAGCAGGCTCCCGATGCTGCCTGACCCAGTGCCCTTCCCATGCCAGGAGTGCCCCATGTGCCACGTATCTCCCCATCACATTCCAGTCTTACTGCTGCCTTACAGCTGTGAGAAGGACTGAGAGAATTGGAACAAGGATAATAATTCTTTCAAGAATTTTGTTTCTATGTTTTTTAGATGTTTGTAATACTTCTTAATAGTAATACTGTAAATGTAAATTGTATCAAGGCACAGGAGCTATTTGTGCTATTTGTGTCATTCTTTCTGCTTCTCAGCCAGTTATCCAGTGCTTTTTGTACTATTCCATCAGCCTTTCCTAGGAAATCAGTTTAACGTGTTTGACACCTTGCCTGTGAACTGACTCTTCCATGAAAACCCTGACTGCCTACAGGACACTAACCTCACTCATTTAGATCCCTTTATACCGTTCTAGTCATAAAACATCACCTTTACCTGCCATGTTTGGCAGTTTGAAAATGCTGGGGGAGTGAAATAAATCTCTCAGAATTTGGGGGTCTCCAACCTCATGTCTCTAGCTTGTATTTCTTATACTTTTTTGTTGTATTTCTTGTCCTTTTTGGGGGCTTCAGCGAAGCCTGGTGTAATCAGCAGGAATTTTGACAACCATCACAGCTATGTACTGGGTAAGACCTCATGCCTTTGATGAGAACGTGAGAGGCCCCTGCAGTTTACAAGTTACCACCAGAGACTGACACATCCTTATTAAAATATGGCGTGGCTCTGTGTTTTACAGAAATATTGAAAAGTGGAGAAAAACTTTCTCTTTTCCAAGCAATTTTTCCACATGCACACATATATTCACACCCTGGTATTTTGGCAAACCAATCTACTATACCACGTCAGTGAGTTAATGACAGGCTGGTGAAATGAATGTTCACAGCTTTAAATCAGTCTTTTCTTTAAGAGCATTTAAATAACTTCATTTTTGTTCAAGGTAATCTTGACTATAAAACTACAGGCCTGCAGGAAACCCATATATTAATTGCAAAAAGTGGGTCTGCTGTGGTTTTCCACACTGCTGATCATATATGGCATCCCAGACGAGTAACAGATCTGATTTTATAGTCAGGTTGTGTCAGGAGTTTAGACTGAGTATTACTTGTAATTCTGTCATTTATCTCTACTGTTTCTTTATTAATGTCTTCAGCGTTCTTGGTCTGTCCTCAATCTTTCACATTTTGTACTGATGCTTTATTACAGCGTTTTCCAAATTTTTTAAGTAAAAATCTTTCAAGATGAACAGCAGTCCTTCCTCAGGAGCTGACTGAAAGCCAAATGATCTTTATTCATATAGCTATTGCCTTGCATATCCCCTCTTTGGAAATCACTGTTCCATTATATGCTGTTGCTTCCTTGTCCCTACCTGCCTTGATGAACAGTAAAATACAGTGTTGACATTTAAAATATTGTCACTGGCATGGCTGATGTGTGAATGAGAGAGTGAGTGAGTGAGTGAGTGAGTGAGTGAGTGAGTGAGTGAGTGAGTGAGTTTTCTCCTCAATAGTGATTTTTCTGGGGCTCTTTTCAAATTCAGGCTTCAGTGATGGTTACTTTTTTGTATCAGTTACACTTACCCTGTATTTTTGAGGTGCATTTTTGAGCTTTGCTTTGCGAACATAAATGGGACTGTTCTTCTCATTATAGTTGCTCTCAGCCACGTCCATCCCATGTCTTGTCCTCCAGCTGCCCCAAAAGATTTGTGCAGCACACTGGATATAACACTTTACTGCATCACAGCAGTTAAATATGAAAAAAAATCACTCAGAGCTTGCATGGCCTTTACACGCCACGCACAAACTGTCACCTAGGATGTATTATAAACTTGGATAAGCTTTCTGTATTTGAGGTTCACAGTTTGTCACTGCATTGTTATTTTCATTGCTGTGTCTTTGATCTCGCAAAAAGCTCTGCCCTGGTCAAGGCATCTGTTGACACAGTCCCCCTGGCCCACGTGGGCCTTTGAGCTCGTTATGGGGTGAAGGAAGGATCATGAAAGCAGAGCCTCAGAAAACACCATGGTTGCCAAATAACAGCATCCCTAAAGCTGTTCTGTGTCATACTGTGGGCCTCTGCTTTGGATGTGAGCTCTCTCAGATTGCTGTCCACAATGTTCTTTCATCAGTGTAGCTGTGGCAATACAGAAATATTAGCAACTAGTTATTGTTGTGTCGATGTAGAGGAATCCATCCTGTGTAGGAACTGCAATAAGAGCAGAAAATTGATGAGCCCTTTGCCCTGAGGTTACTGTCTGAAGGTGTAGACTACACAGAAGGTAGGTGATATTGAGAGATTTGGAAGCTGAGAGAAATGAAGTTATGAGTGAAGAAGATTCAGCTTCAGCAGCTGAAGATTGCTGGTGCCTTTAGGTAGACTCCCTGTCTGAAATGTGCTGCAGTTCCTCCAGCTTGGTCAGCAATCCCTCATTGTTTCTGACTGTCTTTTCTGGCAGTCAGGGGGCTGGCACAGAAAATCCTGGCTTGTTCTTCAGGTCCCTTTGTCCAGTGGCTGTGCTGGAAAGCCCCAGATGTGCAGTGCTAGGTTCTGTTCACGCGTCAGCACGGGACAGCCACAGCGTGAAAGCACAGCTTCAGAAAGCACAGTACGGACCCCCAAATACACACTGTTTTAAAGAGTGTGGCTGCTGTTCACATGAAATCTGCTAGCAAAATATGCTCAATCTCAAATCCCCAGCAGGCTCTGAACACCCTGTTCTAGCCAGTCCCGTTAGAGCACGAGAGGCTGAGATGGGTTTTCCTTCTAGTCCATGTGATAAGGGAACTTCTGTTACTGATAATTGTCAAGAGAGACTTTTACAGTCAAAGTTATGGACAGTTCAAAGCATATCAGGAAGCAATACCTAGACTTGTCATATGGTTTACAAATGGCATTTCCAATTCTGTATACGAGTTCAAGTGTGGATATAGGAAGGTTTTTGTGGTACTAATGGAAATTTCTGCATCTATAGCATGTCCCTTTCTCCAAACTGGCATAGTTTTAATAAGAAGAACTATCCATACGTCCTTGACTTGTCATTTGTTAGAAAACTCAAAATCTTAATGGTTCACATTGGAGAAATAAAGGTCGAGATACAGGCAAAGTTCCTCTGTATTACAGAAGATAATAAAAGGGGAATATATTTGCTTCTGGTTATGCTAATTCATCACTCCAAGCACAGAGTGATTGCATTCTGTCTAGTCAGTGCTCTTCTTCGTATCTTAAAGAAGAGATATAGCCAAAGTAAAGGGCATTTGGAGATAGACAGGGAAAATAATTGAGTCACAGAGAGTCTTCTGTTTGAGGAGGGATGGGAGAGATAGGGATTGTTTTAATTTAAAGAAGAGACAAATAAAAGAGAACGTGACAGTAGTGTACAGAATGATGAATGATACAGAGAAGGTGAACTGGGTGCTCTTGCTTGCCCTTTCTTAAGTACAGAAGCAGAGGGACATCCAATAAAGCAGAAAGGCAAAAGTAATAACACTGTTGAAAGGGCATTTTTAAACACTAACTGTCTTGTTCCCACTGGCTCATCTTCTTTCTCCATGATTCTAGAGCATGTCTTGAGGGGCATGCAAAGACCTCTAGGAGATGGATTCAAGTTGTCCTGCTAAGCAGTTGTTGTGGTTGTGCTGCAAAGGCTGCTGGCTGGGTCAGGTTATTTGGCTTGTGTGAAGGTGAGGAGCTAGTCAGATAGTCTTAAAGAACCTCTTTAGTCTCAAAAATAAGTGGAAATTTAGGTAAAGACACGAATATGTGTAGTGATACTATCCATGCATTTGCTAGATAGAGTAAAAAAAGTAACTATTCAGGACAGAAATCTGCTACTGATGAAAGGAATATTCCTCTGCAGTTAACCCCCATGACATTTCTTTGCTGGTCTTCCTGAATATCTGCTCATGACCCTTTTATAAAATGCTGATGTTGTGCCACATTGGCTCGGGCTCTGCTGTCAGGACCAAGCAGACTTCTGTCCCCAGGGAAGTTGCTGGAAGCACATTTATTCTTCCTGAATATCCCTTTCTGATATTCTCTTACTTTTGGATGTTCCATTTTTTATTCATCTTTATTTAATGAGTTTGTATTGAGATCCAGAAGAAAATTTATTTTGATCAGTAGATTCTAGGGAACTTCAGTAAATGGACTAAATTGTATATGTACCTCTCCTTTACCTTATTGTTAAAAAAAAAAAAGGGAGATAATGAGACATGCAGATTCCAAATGAGTGAGATCACGTTCTGGTTAGATTATTACAGTTTCTGTTTGGATCTATTGTTACTTCTAGACTTAATCTCTGTCAGCCTTTTTGTAGCTGAGCAATTATTTTATAATTCCTCACCAGGCTGTGCTATTTCATGTAGTACAATCGTGGTGCACCTGTGGTGATCATCACTTCAAAGCCCCGGTTCCTGTGGTCATTTTGAGTGCGTGCCTGCCTCATTTCTCGTGGTCTGTTGTGGTAATGTCAGCTGCAATGATTCAGCCCTGGATCACATCTGCAATGTGGCTTTTCCTTTCCTTTCCTGCTGCAATTTTTCCCATCTTGAAACAGGTGAAATGCCTCAGCTATTCTGGATGGAAACCACTCTCTATGATGTAGGGAAAACTGAATTTTTAGTAATTTCCTTATGCCTTATAATTAAGTCTTTGTTTCTCACTCACCTACAGGACATAATAAGTGCATTTGCCAACATTTTTGTTATTAAACTTTGTACAGCAATGGAGAATTTAAAATATCTACTAGTCAACATAGAACAGATGTATTTTGTCAATCATGTGAAGTGTATAATTTGTAAAAGTCTGTAGGAGATACATATTTGTGTGTTTGTGTGTATGTACATATTTGCTGTGTATATGGACTGTACAGTTAAGGATGTATTTGCCTGGCACTGCAGTCCAGCTCCCTCAGAAATAGTTACAGTTGGAATACCAACCTACAACCTAGTTTAGCCATTTGAAGTCACTGAGAAAAATTAATTGTAAATGTAATTTAGTACTCAGAGGTATGCAAATTTTATGTCTAAACTCAAGTGAAAAGAAGCATTCCGTCTAATTTTTTGGCATTTGTCAAAAGCCCTCCAAAAACCATCCAGGCTGTGGGCTAAGCTGCCTTTCATAAATCTCAACTAAAGACTTGCTGCTGACTTCTTAAGACTAAATTATTTCTATTGTTCTCAAGTAATTGCATTTTTGTTGTTATCTGTGGAAAGAGCCCCACTGGGTTGAGCATGTAAGTATATGGGAATGGGGGGAAGGAGGATTTGTGTTAGTTAAGGGGAGATGATAAAGCTGAAAGCATAGCAGCAGGACATAAATCAGATTTTTCTTCTTTTTCTAGTTGGCTTGTCACAATAAAACACTGCAACAGATGCTGAAGCCAGGGTCAGATCCAGATGAAGGAGATGAAGCCTTGAGGTTTTATGCCAAACATACGGCCCAGATAGAGGTAAAGGATTGCTCTCCCAGAAGATGGACTGTGAGACAAGTCTGCATCTTGCGTGTGGTGTATCTCCTCTTTTTAAGCTTCCAAACGGTGTGGATTATTTATGAGGAGAAGGTTGAATAATATGCTTTTGGGTGTGGGAGGAAAAGGAATACACCTGTTTTAGAAGTGGCTCCAAACCATCATTTCACAGTAGCTTTCCTGTGTGTTACCAAACATGTTCTGTTAGCGAAATAACGATTGTGGATAGTAGCTGTGTCATGAAGTCAAGAATGATCGTGTACGGTACATCACTCAAATAAATAATCGTGAGTTTCAAAGCCACTGATGCTGGCTGATCAACTTAAAAGCCTGGCTGAAGTACAATGAGGTTTTGAAGTAGTGTAGACATTCAATATGGCTTTTGTTTAAAATATCAAGGCTTGGCCTGGTTCAGCCGTTCTGTTCCCTATTTTAAACTTTACACCTGCCATGGGTTGGATTTAGATAGAGGTCCACAGAGGTATCCCACCACAGGATAGATGGAAGCTCCATGGCCTTGGTTGTCCAGAGGGCAGCTCAGTGCTCCTCTTAACGTGTTTTAATACTTTGGGTGCTGCTGAGATCTCTCTTAGCAATTATCAGCCAGTTTATCTGGGTAGGTTGTAAATTTAGGCACTAAACAAGCACTGTGGTCAACTTTTATGTGGCCAGTAGCTTCTTATGGAAAAGTGAAACCCAACCCAGCATTGCTACTATACAAAATAGATAATTGCTTGTCTTTGAAAGCAGTCCTAGACCTGCTTGGTGTTTCAGATATTATCTCCACTATATTAAGGTATCTCATTTGTTTGATTTGAAATTCAAATGGTGGTGGTTTTTTATTTTCACCAGTGGCTGTACAGAGGCATGGTTGTAGGAGTTGAAATGAGTTTTCTACCCATTTCTGTATTTTTAGTAATGCAGAGTCCACGACCAGAATGGGGAAGCAATTTTGATGGCAGTGTGGTGAGATGAAATAAAATCTAGCTCGCTCACCAGTAACCTGGTAGCTCCTGAAATGCAAACAATTCAAAACCTTGGGTTTTGTCAAGTAAAAAGATAAAGACTGACAAGATATGGGTGCAGCCTGAGTAACAAGGTGCTATTTTTGCACGTTCACCTTCACAATTTATCCCATCATAGAAATAGATTCAAGATGAGAAAAGAATTTTGTAATCAGAGCAGAAAGCCCCTGAACTTCTCCACTTTTTACTGAGAGAGATTTGTTTCGATTTACAGCAAGATTGAAGTGTTCTGAATTAGAACATTTTTTATATTTGGGAAAGCCTGGACCTAGATTTTTCTTGAGTCCTCTCTTTGCCTCCTTATTCAGTCAGGCTTTTGAAAATAAACACAGCTTTATTCTGTTTTGGGATTGATTGATCCAACTTTATTGTAATGGTCAAATAATTAATGCATTAATTTGTAAATAAAAGGGGAGATGTGAACAAGAAAATATATGACAAAATGACTGGATAGTCACTGGCTCTGACAAAAATGTGCATTTTATTTCTAGATTGTTCGCCACGATAGAACAATGGAAAAGATTGTCTTTCCTGTCCCCAATATTTGCGAATTCCTCACTCGGGAATCCAAAAGTCGGGTATTCAATACAACAGAGAGAGACGAACAAGGGAGCAAAGTCAATGACTTTTTCCAGCAGACTGAGGATCTGTACAACGAGATGAAATGGCAAAAGAAAATTAGGAGTAAGTACTGTAACTTTAAAAAAAACAGCCTCATTATGTTGAAACCTTGCTTTTAAACCTTTAAATACTTTCATTTTAATGATACACTTTTCTCTGTTCACTCTGATACTACAACAGGCAAAACTGTTCTGGGCTTGAGAGTGTAGGTCAGCTGAGACACTTGCCTGCCACCATAAAAGAAGTGTAATATGGAGCAGTTATTAATATGTTCAAGATGATGTCCAAAAGTTAAATTGAGGGATGGATGAACTGGGTGTAGTTCTACTAATCTTGATAGCATTGCACCTAATTAAGTCAAGGCCCCTAATGTTTAACAAAAACATGTGTAGCTGCATATTTGAGGTTTGCAGATTCCTGAAAGACCATTAAAAAACTTGTAAACGTCAGTCACTTAAAAACATCTCTCACCAGAACCTCAGCTGCTTTAAATATGCCCGGTTCCCATGGAGTCAGTCCCCCTCTGCCAGTTCACATCAGCCTGGCGTGACTGGGCTGCAGGGTGTCCCAGCTGGCCCAACTGGTGCACATCCCGTGATATTGGGGAGGCACATGTGTGGCCTTGAGCTGCTTGGTCAAGATCGTGGGGGGGAGGTCAAAGCAGGGACACCAAGAGGAGGGGCAGGGAAGCCCCACCAGGTGCCCTGAATGCCTTTAGCTCACTGGTGGGCAGTACAGCTGGTGGTCCTTGGCAGGAATGGGGCTGTCGCCAATGCACCCGGATCAGGAGGATCCTGCCAGCTCAGCCACTGTCAACTCTGCCCTTGGCTTTTGGAGCAGAAAGTTGTATTTTGTCTATCATAGAATCACAGAATGGTTTGGGTTGGGAGGGACCTTAAAGATCACACAGTTCCCACCCCCTGCCATGGGCAAGGACACTTTCCACTATCCCAGGTTGCTCCAAACCCTGTCCAACCTGGCCTTGGACACTGCCAGGGATGGGGTAGCCAAAGCTTCTCTGGGCAACCTGTGCCAGGGCCTCACCACCCTCACAGGGAAGAATTTCTTTCTGATACCCAATCTAAACCTACCCTTAATCTGAAGTCATTCCCCTTTGTCCTGTCACTCCAGGCCCTTGTCAAGAGTCTCTCTCCATCTTTCCTGTGGGCTCCCTTCAGGCACTGGAAGGCTGCATTTTGTCACCCCAAAGCCTTCTCTTCTCCAGGCTGAACATACATAAAAATGCCTAAAAATGATCACTTCATTCACTGCTAAAACGCAGATGCTCTTGGAGTGTCACACATCCTCTGCTCACAGCAATTGATCAGGAAGAAAGGAAGGAATAGGGTCTAGAGCAGCAGGATAGTCAGAGCAGTGTGGGAGCACCCTGAACGTGATGGAAACATGGACGTCATGGCAATTTTTTATATGTCAATTCCCAGGCTATAATTTTCAGCAGCAGCAAGTCTTCAGCATGAACCCCATCAACCCAAGTCTGCTTCTCTTGGTGGCACCCTAAAAACTTAGTAGTGACAAACTCACCCAGACTAGAAATTGAAAAATACATCATTACAGAATCTGCAGTCTATTTGGGAATCAAAGTCATTGTATTGTAGAAAAATTACTTCAGTAAAAAAAACAATATCTGGGGGTTTTGCTTTAGAAACACAAATAAAAGAGCCAACCCAACAATTAGATAGACCAGACCTGCCTAATGCTATAAACAAAGAAAATTGGTTTATTTTTATTCAGAACAGAAATTTCTCAATTCCTTTCATCAGTGGAATAGCCCACAAGTCTCCGTGTTGGGGTTTTTTTATTATTTGAAAAGATAATACAGGTTGAAGCTGGGTTCATTCTTTAGCCAAGTGTTTGTTGGCATGAAGTCTGTGCTGCTTAAATTGACAGATGTCATTTTTGCAATGGTTCCAAATGCTTAAGTCTCAGCAGTCAGCAACAAAAGGTTATCACAGTGAAATCTGAATATTTACCTAATTGCCATTAAAGACTATTTGGATTAAAGCCTGAGACAGTCATATGCAGTTGAAGGAGTCTGCTGTTTATTAGAACTTTGCTGGGTGCTCTGCATACTAGCAGGAAGTTTCCAGTACTTTAAAATCTAATTAATAGGGATACATCATGTTTGAAACCTCTCTGACCAGAGATCTTTTTACACTATTGCACATAGGATCTTGTTTCAAATGTTCATTTAAACGTATTTTAGTGCATTCATATATATGAAATGCTTGCCTGAGTCTTGGCACACTCTGATCTTGTTCCTGGCCTTCTTGCTGAACTGTGTATGTGACTCTGGACACAAAACCAACCCTGTTTTGCACTGTTTCCCTTTTTAGTCTTTTCTAGCTAGGCTGTAGGTTCTTGGGGATATGGACTATTTCTGTGTGTTTGTACAGCACTTCACATATGGAGATCATGGCTTGTTTGAGTCCTTTTAAGCAGGAGTACAGAGCTGTTTGTCAGCAGGTGACCATGGGCTTCTGAGCATCAGAAGGAAACAGTCAGCTTTTGTAGAACCAAAACCCAGGCAGACCAAATTTTGCCTGCTTCCCAAGCAGATCAAAATGTTTTTAGTTTGACAGAGGTGGGGAAAATACTGCAGTTCTGAAACCATGCCTACTCCATCGTTCTCTGCATATGTCATCAGTTTACTTGGTCCAAATAGGTCATCTGGATGACCCATTCTGGGTGTTCTGGGTGACTGGCAATCAGAGTGCTAAAATCTATTTGTTTGCTTGATTTTGTGTCCCCATGCACAGAGGCTGCAGTTTCAGATGCAGCTGAAAAGACTCCTTTGCAAAATATCCAGGCCTAAAATCTTCCCAGAGGCAAAACTCCGGTATGAAATAAACTGTGTTGTGATTTTTGGATTAAAATCTCTCCTTGAAACTATGTATTATGGCAAACCTGTGTTTAATATTTGTCCATTTTAGTTAATTTTAAAGATCTGCATATTTTCTGCATTAATCTGTATTTAGTTCCCTTGGGGCCATTGCTGATTGAGTTTCTGCTTGCTTTCAGTTCACTGATTGCTGCTTTTCTCCCCTTTTTAGATAATCCAGCCCTGTTTTGGTTCTCCAGACACATCTCTCTCTGGGGGAGTATTTCCTTCAACCTTGCTGTATTCATCAATTTAGCAGTTGCTTTGTTCTACCCTTTTGGAGATGACGGAGATGAAGGCAAGTACAGTTTGGTTTTATTTTTTGTTTCAATTTTAGATGCTTTCATTTCTAAGGTAACAAATAAAGCTGCATTTTTCAGGTGCAGTCATATCTGGAAGCCATTTAGTGTCTCCTAAGCAGGTACCAGATGCTGTATGAAATGTGGTGGTTGATCTGTGTGTCACATGGCCCACACAGTGCAGGGTAGAATGGACAGAGCATAAGATGAAGATTATCTAGATGATCTCAGCTAATTTTTTTATATTGCCATATTACAGTGTCCTACTGCACACATTTAGCTGCAGCTTCTGAACTGAAGAAGGATTCCTGGAAGCAGAGGGACAGAGATTCCTTAAGCCTTACCAAAATGAATGACTTGCAGTCCTGAAAACATATGGAAGAGAATGATTTGCAAACTATCTTGTTGGCTTGTGATTGTGTTGTTTATTGGCATAAAAGGGCATCACTGTTGCAGAGGATAAACGCATTATGTAAAAATACTCTTAAAACTCGGGATTCTGTCTCTGCTTCATCCCGTGTCACAGGAAATATTTAATGAAATGTATTATTTGCTATAAATGCAGCAGACTAGCAGGAGGCCTCTTTGAAGCCCAAACAAGCTTAATTGGGATAAAGGAGACTAAATAGTTCAGAATACTGGTAATGGGAGCAGAGCCATTCACCTCTGGGCCTTTGATTTGTGGCCAGTCAGTAATGTGACTGAAAGTCACCTCTGTCTGATGGCATGTGAACTGGGCTGGTGGAAGCAGTCCAGCTTCTAGTAGATACATGTGCTTTTCACAAACACCACAGCTGGCACCGGCAAACATTCCTGCTGGCTGGCACAACAGAAAGGCAGCAGATTAAAATGTATTGGCATGGGCACCACGCTGCCCTCGCAGCCCACGGGGTGGTCTCTGCAGGTCACAGCACAGGCAGCTGCACAGCCTCGTGGAGGGAAGCAGAGTTTGCAGGGCTGTGCCCTGGAGAAGGGAAGCATCTTGTCCACAGGGCTTTGTAAACTGGGGAGTCACTCAGAGCATGCACAAGTTACAGCCCACAGAGGATGAGAGGAGAAATAAAGGGTTAAAAATAAACCTTTTAAGCTACTAAATTTTAGCTAATCTATACTCGTGGAAATCCTCTAGTCTGCAATCAGTAGGTATTAATACTTATTCTGAACTGCAGATTTATATGGCATTAGTTTAAGTGGCCCCAGTAATCCAGTGATAGCGTATTTCAGGATTCCAGCTCCTGGTGCTTGTAAAGCCAAAGCGATTCCTGAGCAATAAGGAATAGGTGTGGCCAGATCGGATTAGCAGGTCATGAGGCAGCCTCCTTACTTCCAGCCTCCCCACTTCCAGCCTCCCCCTCCACCATAGCCTGATCCAAGAGCTGGAATTTGTCTGCCATTTTTCCCCTTCACCCTGTGTAAATCCACCTCTACTCACCTGTCTGAGGTGCCTGGGCCGATCTAATCATGCCAAAATGCTGCCTTTTAGTAGGTACCTGCAGTTCTTATGTGATATGACACAAGCAAAACTGCTCCAGCTGAACACTGTTCCTGAAGGGAGCCTAAAAGAAAGAAAGAAGAGAGACAAGAGCATGTAGTGACAGGGCAAGGGGGAATGGCTTCAAGCTGGCAGAGAGTAGGTTTAGTTTAGATATTAGGAAGGAATTGTTCCCTGTGAGGCTGCCCCATCCCTGGAAGTGTCCAAGGCCAGGCTGGACGGGGCTTGGAGCAACCTGGGATAGTGGAAGGTGTCCCTGGCCATGGCAGGAGGGATGTAAATGGATGATCTTTAAGGTCTGTTCCAACCCAAACCATGATTCTGTGAAGACTCCTTGCCTCCAGGGTGCCTGTCTGCACATGGTACTGGGGTGGGTCCTGCGATGTGAAATTGCTGGACCTGCAGTAGGGAAGAAGGAAAACTGATTTATGAAAGAACCACAGAGAACTTCGGCCTTACCTTTCAGATCGGCTTGAAAGTCATTTTTTAGGATCCATTAAAAGTTTCCAAATCTTGTTGGCAAAGAAACTCTCTGACAGAGCTGACCTTGAATCTCCTGCCAGGGATAGAAACACTCCTGAACTTTGCAAAAGTTCGGATGCCATCCGAATGTTGAGGCTAGGGCCTCATCTCATTGTTTTCTAATCCCAGTGATGCTGCTCAACTGTGTATCTGTTGCCAAAGAGATAGCATGATTTCTATTGTGAGTCTAGCTAAATTTTCTATTCCCTTCTCCGCCGTCACTGACCTCTCAGTTCATCCCATAACAATAGAAGTCAGTGTACAAGTGTGACAGTGCCCTGAGATCTGAATGTGCTTTTTATATCACAGCAACATGGTGTGTTTCCAGGGCTTTAAGCAGAGGGGAGAGGGAAAACAGGGGCATGGCTCAAAACTCGGGGAGCGCCTGGAGCCAGCATCTTGCAGAGCAGCAGGGACTGGCTGTGCCGCGGCGGCTGCGGCGCCCGCAGAGCCCGGGACCTGCTGCGTGCCCGGGAGCCGAGCGCAGCCGCTCCGCGCTCCGGGCACTGCAGATGCTGCCCGGCCCTGCCCGCGGCCCCGCGGCGGCTCCCTGTGTGCCAAGTGCCCCGCTCCCGTGCAGAGGCGGAGGCTCCCGCGGAGCACCCGCAGCCCTTCGGGAGGGAGCTGCTTTTTCGGGAGCCGGCGCTGGAAACGTGGCACTGCAGCGCGCTGCCACTTGCTGTGCTGCCCCCAGGACCGGCTATTTCTGTAGCTGAGCAATCATGGAATCGGACCGGAGGAGCCCTAATGATCCCTGCAGAAGGGAGTTGATTAGTAGCTTGCTCCAGGAGAAGGGTAAACTGTTCCATCTATGAGCCCTCCCTGGATTTTAATGGAAATTTCATTAGCTGCTCGTATTATTACCTGTGCAAAAAGCAACAATACTCTGAGAATAATAGCTCCTGCTGCAATTAGGGCAAGCCGTGGTCAGCAGTTGTGATGCATGAATCACGCTTTTGTTAGCTCTACTGGCAAAGGAATTGATCTTTTTGGATCTGTTTCTTGGTGAAAAATGGAGTCTCCAAAGATGCCTCTCTCAAATCTCCCTTTCTCCTCTGTACAGGCACGCTCTCACCGTTGTTTTCCGTGCTCCTCTGGATAGCAGTGGCATTTTGCACAGCAATGCTGTTTTTCATCTCCAAGCCTGTTGGCATTCGACCCTTTTTGGTGTCTGTTATTCTCAGGTCTATATATACTATAGGGCTCGGTCCTACCTTGATACTCCTTGGTGCTGCTAATGTAAGTACTCCAAAAGCAAGCAGAATTTCCCTTTCAGCAGAAGGAAAGATATTAAGGGTCTCCTATTAAAAACCCCCTTTGATTAGAGCTGTGCAAAACCTTCTTTTTCTGGTTCATTGGTTAAGCCAAAAAAATAAATCATTTCCAGTCATCCTGAAACAGCAGTGTCAGCAAAGTGGGAAGCTACGAAAAAAGCTGGTTTAGTTTTGTGCATATGCAAATATTTTAAAAACAAAAACAATATGAAATTTAAAGAAATATTGCTGCAAAAGGGCGATCAAATCTACAGTTTCTCATGTTAAAATAATAATTTTCTCTACCAGTACACTCAGCACTGCTGACACAAATTTGTGAAATGTTTCTGAGACCTTAAATATATTTTCAGGGAGAAAAGAGTTTTCAAAATTGAATTTTCTCTCAGCCCTTTGCCAGATCTCTTAACTTAGACATGAATAAGTTTGCATGCTTACTGAGCTTGGTAAGATACACAGTTGTGCTCACAAGTCATCTATTTAAATTTCTGCCTGACTGCTACAGCTCTAATGCACCCCAGCACGAAGTATTGGGCTGTTTGCCACCAGTTCTGTGTGTGAGAATTTCACATAGTGAAACATACCCAGACATATAGTCAAAGGTAAAGGCAAGTGAGCAGCGCTTGCCCACGTCAAATTTGCGAACAAAGGAGTTGTGTTGAGTCCTCATTCCTTGTCCTGGACTGCCAAAGAGATGAGGTGAGACCCTTTCCTGTTCACTTCTGCACTGCTGCTCGTGTGCAGGCAGAGCTCGGGAGCCATGGAGAATCTGACGCTGTTGTTTAAATGCTGCACTTCAAAAATGTCCTCAGTTCTGAGGGGTTTTTTTTAGGGATTTTATATTGAAGAACACGATCTGAAGGAAATAGATCTCACACACCCCCACACACACTTTCTGTTGTGTTACTATTGTTCTCTTGGTAGTAGCATGCCTAGCTGCTCTTACATAGTCTCGGGTCTAAACTCAAAGCTGTTGGGAGTTCACTCCCCAGCTGGTTTTTAATGCCTCGTGACATTAATCCTGCCCACCTATTCACTAATGTTATAGGAATATCACAATGTAATGAGGTACAGTGCAGTGTTGGAGAGGTGATGTACTTCCACTCACCCTCGTGGACTCATTCCCAGTGCGCTGTCGGAGCTGGATTTCTCTCACCTCACTCCAGCTATCTAAGGGTTGTGCATTTAGTCAAACCAACCTATCTAGACAGCAACCCAAACAATAAATACCAGGATTTTTCTGATGGCATAAACCTAGCCTTTGTTACCCCCCACAGCTCTGTAACAAAATCGTGTTCCTGGTGAGCTTTGTTGGGAACCGTGGGACTTTCACCCGTGGCTACAGAGCGGTCATCATGGACATGGCTTTTCTCTACCACGTGGCCTATGTGCTGGTCTGCATGCTGGGCCTCTGCGTGCACGAGTTCTTCTATAGCTTCCTGGTGAGTACGTGCTGCTGTGGAGGGGAAAACTTTGCAAAAATAGAAAATACCGTTACCCATGCAGCTGTCTTCAATTTCTTCCTGACAATCAAGCCAAATCTTGTGTATTTTTAGCATGCCGTTGTGTTGCTGCCCCTTAGGAGCTGCTGTTTTTATTAGAACCTGTTTCTGTAAGGACTTATTTTATCTGTTTTAGAGCTGAAAGTTTGCTCCTTTCTTCTCAGACAATCATCAGCCAGCCCACTCCTTTCTCCCAGCTTTCTCCATATTCTGTGTCCATCGTTCCTGTATCTTCTGTCAGTCCTAACATTTCGGGGGCAGTTGTCCAGTGGTGTGGGGGGGGAATGATGCCTCAGGTTTTAACTTTTATATTTTTCAAATCCTGTACTGCCTAGTGTTTAACTCTGAAGTTTTGTGTGGCCTGTTAACTCCTGCTCTCTCATGCTGATTAGACATAACAAAGCCTCTCTAGGCTTGCTTTCCAAGGACACCTCGATTGTCCCAGGCCCAAAATGTGTAAACTAAAAGCCTCTGAAGAGGGGGGGGAAAATTGGTGTAATTACATCATGAACTGAAGTTATAATTGGAGAATTAACCCTGATACACAAATGAACCAAACATAAAAGTGTGAAGAACCCGTGACCCAGCGTCCATCTTGGGTGTAGCCTTTGGCCTGCCCAGGGTGTACCTTTGAAGGCCCTTCAAATAAATACTTACATTTATTCACTTATTCTTGTCTAGCCTCTGTTTTTAGCTGGCCACTCCGGGCGTCGATACCTGTACCAAAGGATCCCATTCCTCATCCCCAATGCATTTTTAACAAATTGCTTGGGAAATGGGGATGGCATGCCTCTGGTGTAGCAGGAAGATTCATCATTTGAAATGTGTACCACTTCATTTTCTTTTGTTGCCATTACCCAGATGGAATGCCTTTTAATAACGTGGTGCAGGTGCAGTGAAAATGAATCACACGAAATTATGCTAAACTCCACTAACTGCTCCCTTCATGCTGAGTAGCAGTAAAAGGTGTTTCACTGCTTGTTTGCTAATCTTTTTGCTCTATAGTGGAATGTGTGAAACTTGTAGGGAGACTGACTAAATTGTGGTCATTTACATGGGTTCACTTTCCTGTTGTATTTTTTCTCAGCTTCCTGAATAGTGGTGAACTCCCAGCATTTCAAAGATGTGTTGAGCATACTAAAATTTTCAGGGGTTTAGTGCTAACTCAGGTGGAGCTCCTCTTGAAGTCAGACTTTCCAGATCTTGACATTAAAGTCTGCTTCAAAGTTTGGGCCGATTTCAAAGGAGGCAAGATTGTGGCTGTAGCTGCAGGACCCTCTTCAAATGGATTTAACTCTCCTGCTTAAAAAATGCACAAATTATCAGCTGTTCCTTCAATGAGTTAGGCGATCTCTATTTTAAAATGCTTTACAAAGTGTCAAGCAGCTTAAGAAACATTTTATATACTTACTTTTTTTCAGTGACTGCTACTGACCAATGTCCATGATTCATGGACATTACCCACGTTCCCAGGTTGCTTCCAGGGGTTCACTTAGTAGTGGATGTAGTCTAAACTCTAATATTTGTTCATAACTGGCCCCCTCTTTCTTCCTTTATTATTAATCCTTTCACAAGGCTGTGGATTTCAGATCTTATAAATTGTGGCTAATGTCTTCTTCTGTGGAGCATTTTGATAAATCATAGCGTGCCACTTTATATCTGTAATCTGAGTGTTTTGAAGTAGAAATACATACATTATAGATAAGGTCCAAAAGCACTATAGACCATCAAGAAAATTGTAAGAGAAAAAAAGTTACAGGTTCTTGTAAAGCTCCTGTCACATTTAATTGCTGGTTTAGGCTTTTGACATTTAAAGCAATATTATCTTAATATATACTTTTCTTTAAAGTTAAATACCAGGAAAGCATATAGTGCAGGGTAGAGAAGAATAGAAGTTTCTAGTCTTATGCAAACAGTGCCATGAATTTAACTTTGTCCTAAAAAGAGGTGGCCCCACTCCTTGTCCATGTGACATTTACATGATGTCATGAGCTTGAAGAAAGTTTACAAATATGTAATTGCTTACATGTCTGAGTGCATTTTTGAGTTGCAGTCTGTGCATGTTTGTCAGATGGGAGAGAACATGAAAAACCAGTTTGTAGATATAGATCCATGGTATGAAGACACTTCTTAAATCTTAATCTAGCCTGGTTTTAAACATAGGGAAACAACGGATCTTGATGGTAGGTGTTGTCCACCTCTGGCTCAGGCTCAAATATACTTTGTGGCTTTGGATTTTGCTATAATTAATTTTGAAATTTAAAGTTCTGTGCTAGATTTCCTCTTTCATAAGCATGCCCAGCTCCCACTGAGATCGATGTGAGTTTATGAAGCTGAGAATGTGGTACATGGCTCGATACATGTTTCAGTAGTTCAGATTGTTTTCCTATGTAGCATCTATATATTGCCTCATTTGTATTCATTTTTCCTCTACTTTGTGCCTTCCTCAGCTGTTTGATCTGGTGTACAGAGAGGAGACATTGCTAAATGTGATAAAAAGTGTTACCCGGAATGGCCGTTCAATTATCCTCACTGCAGTGCTAGCACTCATCCTGGTTTATCTCTTCTCCATCATTGGCTTCCTCTTCCTGAAAGATGACTTTATCATGGAGGTTGACAGGTTGAAAATCAGGACCTCTGCTGCAGGTATTATTTTTTATATTAAAATTTACTTCTGATGTATCCCTTTTTCTGTCTGCCTAACTTAACTTTTCATCTAAGGACATCAAATTTCTTTATTTGTGCCTGTGTGAGAGCAGAACTAATTCCGTATACCTTAGAACTCAGTTAAGTCTCTGTGTAAAATTTAATGTGTATAGGGTTGTTTTAGTCTGGGTTTATTTGATTAAATACTAAAATCTAGCACATTTGATTTATTATGTTTGTTTCACAAACTCGTGATAATGTTAAAAAAAAAAATCTGTATTTCCTAAGTATTGGGAAAAGCAGCCCAAAGTGGATTGTATTGGTTCTCATCTCACCTTAAAAGCAGCTCATAGTAATTTCTGTGTACTGTATGAGGCATGTGGTCTTAACATGTTCAGTAGCTGTATTCATTTCATTGCTTTTTAAGCTTCATCCAGCAGAAATTTGTCACAGAATCCACACTTCTACTAATAGGAGCACCTTTTAAATTCAGTGTGTATTTCATGATCATCATTAGTTCATAATCCTGGCTTCAGTAAAGTCATTTGGAGGCTTGGAACCAGTTTTTAAAAGGCCAGGATTTCAGCTTGCTGGAATGAGAGGCTTTAGCAAAATGAACAGAGAGTTACAAACTTGCTTTGCTAGAAAAGAGCCAGGTCTGGTCTGTTGAGAGCTTTGTGTGTGCTGCCAACCAGCCTGCTGGGAGCATGGGCAGGGGAGTAACTGGCTGCAGAGAAATACCTGAGAATAGCCAGTGATTAAATTCCTAGAGGCATGATTTTCCCAAATGCTGAGCTCTTCAGACCTGTACACAAGCACAGAACTGGCAGAACCCAGCTGGAGCTGTGTGCACTCAGTGTTTGCCAGCCTTTTCCTGAAGTTGTTTTTTCAGGATTTAAAGCTTGCAAACAAGGCAAAGGTCATTCAAGACTCATGGGCCTGGTGTATTTCTACAGCTAGTTTGAAACCATATGAAAAAACCAGAACCTGACAGATTTCTTTAACATACCATGATTTTTAAATTTTTTTTTTTTTGCCACTTATCATCCATTAGGGGCTAAACTGGCTTGTGTTTGACTTACCATTCATTTTTGGGACAGAACTTAAGGTGTAAAGTCTCACTTTGAAAGGTAGTTGTGGCCATTTTAATAAAACAGGCTACAGGCAGCTCTGGTCTGATCCAGGGCAGCAGCTCCTGTGTGTTTGTGTTGCTTCTGTTGAGTTCTTGGCAGATTTTTGTGGTGTGGGTATGTTCTTGCTGGCTTCATACATTGCCATTTCTGATCAAAAACTCATCAAGAAAATATGCTGACTGCATGTTGATGGAACATTATGCTTCCCAGGACAAGTGCTTTAAATTTTTTCTTTATAAAGTAGCAGAAAGAGTAAGTCAGAGTGCATGTTTTCTGCATTACATATACTGTCTTAGGCTGTTATTTTGTTGTATAGTTTTGCCTTCATTTTTTTCTCCTTAGACCTTTTTGTATCTCTAATTTGAAATGCAGAAAATTGTTGAAGGTGCGCAAGATAAAATTGGTTTGATAAAACCAAGCTGATGTACACATTTACCACTTTGGGAATGTTAAATTAGTGTTTTACACAAACCCATACATATTTACAAATGAGTACCAAACTGTGTTATAATCCTTGAAAACCCTTAAATATTCTACATTCAGGATAACTGAACATCATCTTGGTGTCCTTCTTGTCAGCTTTTGTGAATAATTTATCTAATGGTTTTAAAAACTGACATTATTTTCATATCTGACAGTTGTTTCTTGCTTTGAATATATTTTGTTCTCACCAGAAGCTGCTGCATTTGATGTAGATTCATTAATTTCAGGAGATGAAATGGGAGTAGCTGTGATATACAGTAAATATAAAACTGTGGTTTTGTTCATTGTGATTGCTTTGAGCTGTTGAGGCAGACTCTTTTGAGGAGGGAGGAATTGCTGGTGTAATTTGTTCTGTTTTTTCTTCTTAGCTCTCCAAGCCAGTGATTCGCTCCTAGGAAATAATGATTTAAAACTT
The DNA here is from genome assembly GCA_013398055.1 of Ifrita kowaldi. Classification (NCBI taxonomy): domain Eukaryota; kingdom Metazoa; phylum Chordata; class Aves; order Passeriformes; family Cinclosomatidae; genus Ifrita; species Ifrita kowaldi. The sequence continues at coordinate 169,418 of VZRS01008284.1, forward strand.
CACATCAATGTAGCACCTGTCTTTTTGTCAACATCCTTCTTTTTCCACAGGTATTGGTGAAGTTCCCACTACAACCCTGACATCAATGATGGGAGCCTGTGCAAAAGAGAACTGTTCCACGAGCATCCCACCTCTCAACCCCGGTTAGTACAGAAGTTCCCTCACACCGGTGATAACTTGGAACCGAGGCATCCCTGGAAATGTTCAAGGCCAGGTTGGACAGGGCTTGGAGCAGCCTGGTCTAGTGGAAGGTGTCTGTGTCTGTGGAAGAGGGTTGGAATGAGATGATCTTTAAGGTCCCTTCCAACCCAAACCACCCTGTGATTCTCTGATTTGTGTGTTGCTGTTGCAGGGACTTCTGCCGGTGTGAGGAGTGATGATCATTGTTGTGAGTCAGAAGTGCTCAATTTCTGCAAGGCTTGGAGCTTAGTTGGCAGCTTTGCTCTTAATGGGAATGCTTCCCACACCTGATTTCCAAATGCACTGACATTAATTTTGTTATTAAAAGAGCTTGCTGAATCATTGTGCTTGAACATACAGGTTGCTTCTTGCCAAGTGACTTAGCTGAGAGAAGAAGCTTGCTGCTCGTCTGCAGCATCCTCACCTGCACACACTGAGCCACTGTTAGATCCAGTTAGGGCCACAGAAATTCATTTTCATGGCATACCATATCTATCAGCAAGCTTCTGGGTGTTTTTTCTACATGCATCTGGGCCAAGGCTGTTTTGTAGCCAGAAGGCCTAAGAACCCATATCCAAGCCCACGAGTCTGTCTGTCTCCCGCTCTTTCCATGTCTGGTTGAGGTGGCTGGTCTTTCACTGCACGTAGTAAGTTTGGTTTGATGTGTTGTGGCCTTTGCAGTGGAGGTGTGTGCACAGTGGATGGTGTGCAGGCTTAAAATATTTATTGCCACAGTTGCCTGTGCTTGCTGGGGGCTGAAACTGAGGACATAAACGGTCCCTTCCTGTGTGCCAATATAATTTTGTTTCATAAGCTTTATTCTTCCACTACTAAGTTTTGGGGTTTTAGGATCAAAGGCTTCAGGGAGAGGGCTATAAAAGCAGGCTTTTTCTCCCCAGCTGGTGTGTAAACAGGCCTCATAAACAACATGGGAAGCTGTCTGGCTAGATAGAGAAAACAGTCTAAGAGCTATTGGCAAAGTTGCTGCGTTCAAAGAGTAATCAATCAGTCAAAGCGATGCAGTGTGGCTTGTGCCAAGCTCTTTAAATGATAGAAATCTCACATTTCTCATTGTTTGGGTACTGCTCCTTTAAAATCAAACCATAATGAAAGAGGGCTGTACAAACCATCTCAGTGCACTCTTACTTAATCTTGAAGAAATTTCATTTACCCAGTGCCATTAAAACCCACCAACATTCAGCAAGAACAGTTTTGCTCACCTTAGCCACCTGGTCAGAAGAATTGTTCTACCTTCTGTCTTTCCCTGGGACAGATTTCCCCTCTGGCAAAAGTGTAAGTGTGGTGGAATGCAAAGACACGAGATCACCATCCCTGGAAGTGTTCAAAAGGTGTGGGGATGTGGCACTTGGGATGTGGTTTAGTGGAGAACATGGCAGGGTTAGGTGAGTGATTGGACTCAGTCTCAGAGGTCTTTTCCAGCTTCAATGGTGCTATGATTCTATGAGATTTGGGGAGTTTCACACTGTAGCACCAGAGAAGTCCACAGCTGTGTGTGGGAAAGAGAAAATGTTCTCAGTGGCATCTCAGGTCCCGAGTGAGACATGAGTTATGTTGCTTTTCAGATCAGATCCCTGCTGATCATCTCTTCTGATGGGACTCTACTTCTTCCTTGGGTTTCGCTGGTGGAGCCTGTGCTCAGTCACTGCTCTCACTGGTGAGGGAGTTCCCTGGGAGCCAGTGTGCTGTGCCCAGAGAGCCTCCCCTCTCTGCAGCCTGCTGCTCACTGCTGCTCTGGGCTGTTGGCATAAACATACCTCACCTCATCTGCCTCGGAGTCTCCCTCTCTCCACTCCAAAGACATTTCCATATCACTTAAGTCTATGCCTGGTGAAATGCCTAATCACTTAAAGGAAATTCACATCCTGCAGGATGTATCTCCTCATCCTCTGTAGCCCATAAAGACCTGTGCAAGAAAGGTGCACAGATGCCTGTTTGTAAAGGGGACATTTCCAAAGACTCCTTCCACTGCCAGGCCTGGTCCTGCTCTGTGCAAGTTCTGCTGGATCCCCGTGGGCACAGGCATGTCTCACCTGACATGCTTGTGTGGCCCAGGTCGCTGTGGGCCATCAGATGAGGATTTTTGAAGTAAATCTTCCTATTATCCCTCCCCCTGCCCTGTGATCAACATTGTGGGGTGGGCTTAGTGCTTAACCTTTGGTGCACTTGGTGGGCAAGTGCTTTGCCTTTGAATTCAATTTAATCAGAAGACAGCCTGCCTAATGCTGTCCAGACCCTCACCAGCCACTCTCCAGGGTGGAACTGCTTGCAAATAACCCCCCCTGAACCTCAGTTGGTGTCAATATTGGGTCCTTAACAACTATCCACTCTATGGATCCACTCCTTTCTTTCAAGTAGGGGCACAGTTGGTGACTAGAGGGACTGAGCCTGTGCTGTGAATGCTGTTGAGCATTGAAGACAGAACAGCTGAGGCAGAACATGTGCCTGTGGGCTCCCAGGTTGAAGGCAGCTCTTGTTGCTCCACATCTTGGAGTGGAAATAGAACAGAGAAAAATGATGTCTGTACACTCCCCATAGCCCATGTTGCTGCACTAGAGGTTTCTGCCAACTTTGGGCTGTCTGGTTCTTTGGCAAAGATCTTGCAACCTGAGCTTGCTTTTCTGGGAGCTTTTCTGGGATGCTGATGCTCTGTGTTGCAAGATGTGCAAGGTGATATATCTTGTTTCTCTGAGGCCTGGCTTGCTCTGAATTAGCATCTCATGGACAGGGAGAGTTGGGTGTTAGGGCTGCTGGTAGATAATTCCCTCTCCAGTTCTCAGCCCTGGTTTATCCTTCCTGTTCACCAGAATCTGATCATCTGCTGCTTCCAGCACCTGAGTCTGGTCTTGTGAACAGTGAAAATATTGTAGCTACCTAAAGGAAATAGAAGCTGTGGCTTTTTTCAAGGCTTTTAATTTATTTTGTGGATGGTCTCCTTCTCAAGCACAGCTCCAAAAAAAATAAAAGGTGGATATTGTTTGAAAGGAGGGAATACAACAGCAGATATTAGTTGGTATGAATAACATCACTGTACTAGTAAAAAAAAATCTAGATATGACAGGATAAAAAATAGTTTCTTGTTTCAATCCTTTCAGTTTCAATATTTTAGCAGTTATTTTTAAATCCAGGATTATTTGTGGGAGTAGTGTCTGTAATGACCATATAGTTTAACAGGGAAGTCTGTCCTGATGTCTGCTTTTGCTTTTCTTTTTACTCAAAGTTCTTTCAGTAGGGAGTTCTTTCTCATTTAATTTGCCTGTGGAGCAGAAGCAGTGGTGGCAAAAGCAGCAGACACCAGCGCTGTCCTGCCCATCCCAGCCGGGATGCCTGCACCGCAATTTGGGAACCCAAATCCAAAATTAAATTTAAATCCAAATTACTTGTCTGCAATGTGAGTGCTTGCAGTCAATTCAGTGTATCAGAGTCTATCTCAGTGCCCCAGATGTGGTGGTTTGGGGCTGTTAAATATGTGTTTCAGTCAACTCTCACAGCAGGATGTTGTTATTTATTAAACTATGTTACAATGAGTGCACAGAGCAAACCGAGTGTGGATCGCTGCCTTCCCCGCCTAGGCAAGAGTGTCCCTAAAGAGAAGGGAAGGCAGGAGGAATGGCAGTCACAGCCCTGACCCTTCAGCCCAAGCCAGCAGGACACAGGGAACAGCTCAAGCAGAGCTCTTCAAAGGGAGGCTGTGGATGCAGGGAGCGTGTGGTGGAGGGACTCTGGCCAAGGCGGACAGAGTCCCCCTGGGGTTGGTGTTCCAGCCCAGCTCCTCTGCACGTTCAAATATCTCCTGCACAATAGTACCCTCTGTGGCTCGGCCAAAACCACGCAGCAGCTCTGCAGCACAGATAAGAACAGGATCCAAGTTTTCAAGCTGAGGTCAGGGGGAGCCTTTCATTTAATGTCTGTCAGACCTGTGCTTGGGCACGTGTGCTGGTGGAAAGATCATGGGCAGATTGACTCGAACAAAAGCCAGCCCCTCCTTAGTGGTTTGAAATGCTAACATGACTTGGCTTGTGCGTGAGTAGGTAGAGGAATGATTTCACAGGAAGACAATCCTTTTACAAATGTGCTTCTAATTCTCTGTTTATATTGCTTCTTGTCTATGCTGCGTTTTTAGGGGGCCCATTGAAAAAGCAGTGGGAGGACTGCAAGGAGAAGGGGTGTTCCCATGAGCAGAGATGGCAGCTCTGGGTCATTAACAGCTCTGGTGGGAGCCCTGCTTGTGATTTTCTCCGTCTCTCTTCAGGCTAAGTGTGCCTGATGTGCCTAAGTTTGTCACCAGCAGCGATGTGCACATGGGTGGGCATGATCAATGAGGTTCTGGATGAGAAATACGAGAGGCAGATGTGCCTTGCAGTTGCTTTCTCTAACACAGAATTGAAGCTTTGTTTGATGAGTGACTGTTTGATGCTGTGGTTCCTCTTTGCAGGTGAGGAAGAGGAGGATGGAATAGAAAGGACCTGTGACACCCTGCTCATGTGCATTGTGACCGTGTTAAACCAAGGCCTGCGGAATGGTGGTGGTGTGGGAGACGTGCTCAGAAAGCCTTCCAAAGATGTGAGTGTTTTGGCTGAGGAAATGCATTACTCCCTGCGCATCTCATGAATGCCAAAGTCAATTTTTGGAGGTTATAGACAGTGTTTGTATCTAGTCTGATCTCATGTCACACAGCTGATTTATCCATGTAATTTTTAGATCCCAGATGGGATATTTAATAGGAAGAGCTAAGCTTGGTGTGATGATGATACTTGAAGAAAGGATCTCTAGGTAGTTGTTTGCCACATCTGGAAAAATGCAGAATATCATAACCTTCAAAGCACTGCTAAGAAATCAGCCCTGTGAGGCACATCTGGAGTGCTGTGTCCAGCTCTGAGCTCCTCAGGACAGGAGGGACAGGGAGCTCCTGGAGCGGGGCCAGCAGAGGCTGCGGAGATGATTTAGGGCCTGGAGCATCCCTGACAGGGAAAGGCTGAGGGAGCTGGGGCTATTCAGCCTGGAGAGGAGCCCCAGCTGAGAGGGGCCCTCAGCCCTGTGTGTCCCTGTCTGCAGGGAGGGCTCCGAGCAGGGCCCGGGCTCTGCTCCGGGGGGCCCAGCAATGGCACCGGAGGAACGGGCAGGGACTGATCCCAGGAAATTCCACCTGGACATTTTAGCTTATATTCAACATGGCATCTGCCCTGGAATAGGTCCTGTTGTTTACTTGTACTCGACCAGCATGAAGGTCAAAACAGAATTTCACATGTTGTGGCATATTTTCTCTTCCAGAAGTTTCCTCAAAAATTCAGTTCAGTTAAGGACCTCCCTTAATATTTGGGTGGTTTCATGCATTTTTGTTTAGGTCCAAAAAAGCACATCACAAATAAAGGCAATCTAGCGGCACTTTGCTTGATGAGCCACACCATATGTGTTATAAATAAATTCAGGATAAAGTAGGATCTCAGCAGGGCTTGCAAGAGTCCAGAGACAGCTCGGGTCTGGATGGAAGAACTCCCTGTGCTGGTAGTAGGAGTCTATATCCTGTCTCGCAGACCGGGAGGTTCTGCAGGAGCCAAAGTTTATCCCCAGTGGAGTCTGTAAGCACTTACAGACTTTGAAAGTGACCCTTTGAAGCTGACCCTTGCCACTTAGCAGCTCTTTAATGCTAATTACATTGAAGCACTCCACAAAGGGAAGTGCTATTATCCCCATGAATGTATGGGAAACTGAGCAATTGGGTGACTTCAGGTCTCTATCACGGTGAAGAAAAGGACTTGGGTTTTATGCCTCCGTACACATAGATGGTCCCTCTCTAGTCCTGTGAGTAAGGCTAGCAGAATTTGGCATATGAAAAGAAAGATCTGTAGCTTTGCTTGAGCTAATGTGAAAATGTTGTTTAATATTTTAGAGTTGTGCTATTTTTATACCTTCTTGCAACCTTGTTATTGCAGGAGCCCTTGTTTGCGGCACGAGTTGTTTATGATCTTCTGTTTTACTTCATTGTCATAATTATTGTTCTCAACCTGATCTTTGGAGTCATCATTGACACGTTTGCTGATCTCAGGAGTGAAAAGCAGAAAAAGGAGGAGATACTGAAGACCACCTGTTTCATTTGTGGTAGGTGTTACTGATCTGTTGAGATATTCAAGGGTGAAAGGAATGAAAATGAAATATTCCTCAATAAATAAAGCTTGGACCCTGGGCATGGTTATCTTCTACAAGGAAAGTCTGTAAAAATGCCAGAGTTTGATTCCAAATTTATTCCCTCTCAGTAGGAAAAAGATTTGGTTTATGAATCAAAAGCTAGCTTTGCTGAGAGATGGCTTCACAGTCTCCACCCAGAATCCGAGGCGGAAGAGCCGTGTCTCACACCTGCATCATCACCACTAATGGAGATGGGGCAGCTGCTGACTCTGTTTCACAGAGCGTGCTGCAGATGAAAGTGCAGCTTCTATTTCACAGCACAGGGCATTCCAGAAGGGAAGCATCAGCAAGAACTGCCGATTTCAGAAGGTGATACGAAGCAGGGAACAAAAGAATTCGGTGGAAATCATCCCTGCAAAGCCCACGGATAAATCACACTTATTTTGAAGTGCACTCACAAAGAGGGGCCAGGCCTTCACTCCCCGGGGGACTTCAGAAATACCTGCTTTTTTGTAGGCTGTTGTACTGACAGGGCTGAATGCTGTGCAGAGCACAAGTCTTTAGTGTCTGTGGGCAGGAAATGCAGGGAGGAGAGCAGTAACATGGAGGCAAACACTGGTGATTCCTCTCCTTCCTCACTTCTGGTATTCTTCTTCTGAGATCTGGCCCATTACAGGGAAAAATCAAAAAAAAATTCTTATGGCTACAGCTCTGTAAAGACTGTGTGACAACAGAGCTGCAGAGACTCACCCTCTCTGCCAGGTTTAAGCCCACAAACAATCCCACTGAAGCTTAAGTGGGACTGTTTATATGCTTGATGCTAAAAGTGTGCATAAATCTTTGGAAGATCAGGGCCTGGACTGCACACTGTGTGCTTCCCAGTATACATCTAGGAAGAGCCAGAGCCAACACTTGTAATGCACTTTATAGCCCTCAGCATAGAAGGCACTGTAAAACTGTAATATATTTATTATATTGTTATTGTTATTAAGAGGAAATATCATAGAAGAGAATAAATGCTGCGTTGAAAGACTTCTGTCAGGAATGCCTTCTGGCCTGGTATTTCTTGCCTGGCAGTTATGGCTTTTAAATTAAGATCCTTCAAATTTATGGTCCTTTAAATTAAGTTAGGTTCCTCTCTCTAACATATTTAACAGATTTGCGTATTTTTATGTCGAAGTTTATTTTTTGGCTTTATGTTCTTCTCTTTTTGCAGGACTGGAGAGAGACAAATTTGATAACAAGACCGTTTCGTTTGAGGAGCATATAAAGGCAGAACACAACATGTGGCATTATTTGTACTTTATAGTTCTTGTCAAAGTTAAAGATCCAACTGAATACACTGGCCCGGAGAGCTACGTGGCGCAAATGATTGTGGTAAGTCAATTTGGGCATGTGCTTTATGCAACTCAGAGATGCTCCTTGCAGCTAGGGCAGGGAATATCTTTCTTTTCCCTTCTCTCTGAACAATGAGAGGCATCGATTTGTACTTTTAAAGATCTTTTCACGTGTCTTAGTCTGCAACAAAACCCGGTCTTAAACATAATGAAGAAGATGAAGGCGCAGGCTGCAGTCTCCAGTTCGGCGTCGGCGCTCTCATGCTCTGTGGGTTCTGCTGCCTCATTAGCCAAAGCCAGGGCAGGGGAGCATGCATCATAACATCTGCTGCTGCTCGGGCTTTGTCCAGTGTCTCTGGGCTGCTGTCCAGAAAAATAACATCTCCTGCTGAGCACTGAAATGCAGGGTCAGTGCTCAGGGCTGGTGCTTCTCTCCTATGGCTGCTCTGAACAAGCTAGTGAAAAGACCAAGCAGAGCAGCCACAGGGATTTGAAGAGCCACAGAAACTGCCTCGGGAAGCAGTGAGAACACTTGGATTCAGAGAGAGAAATGTGATGACACTGGGCCAGAGAGGTGTTCGATTACATTGTTTCCAGCCTGCTGCCGAAGAGGGTTCGTTCTGGCGAGTGAGAAGGATGGATTATCGAGGCTGCCTGGCTTGGGGCTTCATTTTTGAGGAATGCTGCCTGCCTGCTGGGATATTCTGGTGCAGCATTTTCTTCCCGTGGACTTGCTGGCAGGTATTACACTGCTCAGGGCCTGTGCCAGGCTCTGTGGTCGCAGAGCTGGCATGTCTGAATCCCGGAGGAGGCTGTAACCAAATGCGCATCAGGCTTCACTGTTTATGCATTTCTGGAGCCACATTTCTTATCAAGGCTATCTCTCTGTTATCCCTCATCAGGCTTTTGATTGGACATACTACCCAGCCTCATTACTGAGGTGCTGGGTGGCCTTTCACCCCCCAGTTTAGCCAAGGGGAAGATTCTTCTCCTTTCACTTCAGCTGTTGTCAGGTCAGGCGCCGGGTTTCGATCGATCCCAGCTCCTTTCTGCCTTGTCAGTGCAGAAAGCTGGGTTATTTACCCTGCCTTCAGATGGATGTCCAGGATAGCTGGGCTGACTCACCTTTCTCACTCCACTGAGAGCCCAAATGGTTAGTTTAGACAAGATGCCTAATTGGGAGCAGGCTAAAATTAGAGTTGACTCCCAAGCTCTGTGCAGGCTTACACAGAGCTTGCCTTGAAGAACTCACATTAGTGGAAATGGTTGTGTTTAGACAGGAGTATGTGCTTGATTGCTGCAGTTAAATTGAGGTTTTGTAAGTGCTATTGCCACTAGAAAGGAAGGTGCTGTGGCAGGTGATGGGAATTCAGTGCTCAGGTACAGAGGAACAGCCTATTTCCAGCAGTTTTGAACCATCAGTGTCATTGCTCAGCTCGGAGCATGTGTACAGTAGGCAGGGATGGATCTACACTTCTGCAGGGTGGTGGGCGAGGTAGAAAACCTAAAACAAATCCTTGTAGACTCTGTTGCATTACGAGAAATTATTCATAGTGGCAAGTTGTCCTGTTACACATGGAAATATTTTAGCTTATCTCAGAAATACACTTTAATTTGTAGAATCAGACTTTGGGGCTTGTCTCATTTGTTCATTCCTCCTCTTCCTTTCCCTGCAATGTTTGTAAGATTTTAAACTTTGTGGTACGTATGTTAAGTATTAATGTTTAATTCCAAGGGATGCATTAATATTCGTAGTAAGTGTATTCATCCTGTGGCAGCAGTGGTTTGACTTTTCTGATGTGTAATTCACTAATGTATTTTACTTCTGCATTAATGGCTGGACCTCCTGTTGCAATATCTAAAATACTAACAGAAAAGCACCAAAAACTCAGCTGACCTCAAGCAATGAACTGATTTCTCAAAGCCCCTGTTCCTCTGTGGCAGAGCGCTGGTTGTTCAAGTGGTTAGCAGTAATCCAGATTTTGGGATTATTAAACTCTCTTTTTCCCTGAGTATATATAAAGGTTATTTTGGATCATGGAGAGGTACCAATGGACCTAGAAGAGTAAAGCTTACATGGAATGAAAGTATAAATGGTGGGGTAGGAGAAAAAAGGAGAAATAAATGTTTGAATGAACTACAAGTGTTTGGTATGAGTTTAGTAGTTGTGTTCTGTGTGTAGTTTAAATTCCTAGTACGAAATCCAGGGAAGATGTGCTGCATTGCAGAAGCAATTTAAACTTCTTAAGTGAACAAAAAAAGGACACTTTCTCTTGGAGCCAGACAATTTACAGTATATCACATGCTCCAAGGAATACTAAGAAATTAAAGAAAATAATCTGACTGGAGGAATGGAGTATGATATTTGACTGGAAGAAGAAATTTAGAGATACAGCTTTGCTCCGGATCAAAAGAAGAGTCAAAAGGAAAACTCTCAGAGGCAGTTTTGCAGCTGTCAAACATATGAGCTGCTGTAGCAAATGTGTTTGGTGTGTCCCAAACACAGCCTGATGGTAATGAACTACACCAAAGGCACATGAGATGTGCTACATTCCATGCACTGATTAAGCCTGAGTATGGCTTTTGTCATGAAGACAGAGAGAGAAGCTGATTCAGACTCTGTGACAGCCTGAAAGCTGAGTGACCATCCTTGTGATGCTGGGGGACGTGACCAAGCCGTGGGTAAGGCAGCACATCCTGGTTAGGATCTGGCAGAAAAGAGGCTTGAAATTAACCTTTCACAAGGGGCTTGCCTGTGGAATTGACTCATTGCTGAAAAAGGCTAGTTGGGGGTGTATGGGATTGCAGGAAATATTTATAAATATAGAGTGGTTGGAATAGCAGGGCAGTGTCAGGACCTCTTTGAAAAGGACAAGGTGGAATGAGATTTTATATTTCATATTAGACAGAATATGGCTGAAAAAACTCTGTGAATCATACTCCTGGAAGAACTCTCTCCATTCTATTAATTTTTGTTATGATTAGGAATGCCTTCTATGGCTGCTTCTGTAGCGTTAGCGGATTCTGTGGAATTTAATGGAATTCTGTGTTTTCACAGCCAGATCACTTAAAGAGAACTTCTACCCAAATCCAGTCTTCGAGGCTCAGATCTATCCTTCAATACACACAGATCAAAATTTTGGAGTATGCTGCAGTAACTTTAATAGAAAGTAGAGTTTAGCTCCAAGTATCATCCTCACTACCCCTACAACTGCAGTGAGGAACCAATTTATTTTTTGCATTTGCCTATGCCTGTCTTGCAAAGTATTGCAAAAAGTAACATTGGAATAATTATCAGTATTAACTAAGCACCAGGAAAAGCATCAGTTTCTGATAGTCTCTTTTCTCCATTGCCCAGCGTCGTCAGAGCCCCAAAAATATGACTGTCTACTTTGTGACTCTCAATCTTTTCTATGTATCATTTGTCCAGCAAACAGTGAAGCATCTGGTTTGAAGGCTTGCTGATATAGCACAACAGATAAAAAACCAGGAATGCTGTGGTTTCCTTGTTTTGGAATATTGTTTGACAGGGTGGGTGCCAAAATGGATGGGAGTTATTTACACATCACAGTTCACTTCTCAAGAAGGGGGAAGAAACACGTGGGTGATGTTGTACACACCCCACACTCAAATGCAAGGTTCTTGCAGGTTTCCAAGTTCACTTGTATTTCTGTTCCAGGGGTGGTTTGTTTCAAGGCATTCCCGTTACCTTGCATGTCTCTGGCCTCAGAAGACCTTAGGGTAGAGCACTTCTTTTGCTTTCTTGCTCTGGACTGTGGCCATTGTCTCTGCAAACTCCTGATGTTCCCTGTGAATTTGATTTTCCCAGCAGCTCCGTGTTTGCTTCAGTGCTTAGCATACTGCTCTGAGCAGTGATAGAAGTAGTCAGGAACTACCCAGCTTTCATAAAGAAAGGTATTAATTTTTCTGTGTTTTTTTCTTTTTAGAAAAAAAGCATCAAGCATAAAATGTATTCTAAAGCAACATGCAGTTCGTACACCTCAAGCTTTCTGGAGATGTTGGTGGGAATAAAGCACGTCAGCTCTTCCAGTGCTTCCCTTTCTTCTTGCACACTATCTTTTATCAGTTATTGGGTGAAATATTAATGAATATTAAAGCAGGGCACTAGGTTTTAGTATTTGTTTGCTCTCCAGGCCTCTTTTATGAAGTCAGACGGGTATTATACAATATCTGAAGAGACAGAAACTTTGAAAAGCTGGCTGCATGCCTTGTGTTTGCACTGAGAACCTACATGAATGATTCCCCTTTTGAATTTTCATTCCTGTATAAAAAAACCCTGTTTATCTAACCCATTTGACCAGAAACACCATCCCTAGCAAACCCAGAGATGCACACAACCTGTATTACATCGATACAGCAATCTTGGAATATTCCTTGTGTCCATTTGTCAGAGGAGACAGTTTAATGTGATAACTGGAACAATGAAGGTTAATGTCCAAACTTTTGTACTTCGCTTTACAGAGGTGTAATTTGTACACACATATTTCACCCAAGCTTTGGTAGCTGTAAATAGATATATGGAGGTTAAAAAAAAAAAGGACATGATTAGCTGCTGAATTTTTTGCAGCTCAACAGAGCTATGAATTAGCCTATGATTTGTACCTCCATTCATTTGCAAAAATAAAAGGCTATTGGCATAGTAATTAAATTAATTATTTTGCCCATTGGAAGAATGAAAGACTTTAGCAAATGAAGCCCTGAAAGTTTCATTCTCGTGTGCTCTGTCTACAGTTCTTAGCAAGTTTTGTAATGGCTTTTATCAGCATTAGTGCTACCTGTCATAACTACATAATCACAGCACCTAATTATATTATTACTTATTTACCCTAATTATGTAATTGGATGTAATTGGTGCAATTATGTAACTCCTCAGTCAGCTGAAAAATGCTCTAAAACCAGCCTATGCTCCTAAGAGTAAAGGATACTGCCATGAATTGGACCATTTCTCTAAAGCAAGGCAATCTTTGCTGGGAAATTAAAGGTTCTGTTCTCCTGTTCTCCATTATGGTCATTGGGACCATGAACCTTTTATTCCCATCAGTGTGGCAGGGAGGAAGCAGTAGAGACAGGTTGAGCAACACCAGCCTGAAATTCTGAACCATTATCTTCTGATTCAGTTCTTTTAAAAGCACTTTTGTGGCACAGCAATGACCTGGCATCAGTCATGTGACAAAATATTTTAACTGCTTTATTTTAAATATTTTGATGGTGTCAGCTTTTTTTAATTATTATTTTTCTTTTAAATTATTAAATTAAAGAGGTATTTAGCCATGTCACGAGGAAAAATGCATTCCCCTTTTGAAACATTCTGATTGTTTTGCTTGCTGTTTTTAAATAGTGAAGTTTGAGAATTCAGCTGAATTTAGTGCTCCTTTGAGCTGGTGCTGTTGTTTCTGTTCTTCCTACCTCCAGCCTCATGGTTTTGCCTTCTTTTCTATTAGATACCCAGAAGTGGGTGTTAGATTGAAAAGCAGTGCTGGGAATAATGCCAAATGAGCCATTGAGAAGCCTCACAATAGTTGTCATTCTGCCCATGCTGTGTGCTGGGCAGCGCCAGCCCTTTTCCCTCGGCATCCTCCTCTCTCCTGCCTCGCTGCCCTGCGTTTTGCCATGTTCCCACCTTGGGAGGGGAGGTGTGATGTGAGCCTTGGCGGCTCCTGGCTGCTCCCAGGGGTCAGGTTGTGGCCAGAGCCGCTCCATGAGGCTGTGGCCCCCTGGTACGGGAGCAGGGCGAGGGGACAAGCTCCCTCCTGGAGCCGGAGCTGCTTGCGCACGGCCCCTGGCACGCCCTGCAAAGGGGCTTTTATTCATCTGAGCCAACCCCAGCAGACGTAGCTGACTGTCAAAACAGCCAAGGTGTGAGCCAAGGGCGCCTATGGAGCCCGACAGCTGTGGGTCAGGAGGCTGCCTGCCCGTCCCCTCACACCTTGGGAGAGGTTGCTCCAGGGTTACTCAGTGAGCAAAAGGTGTTTCACCGATGCCAGACCCTGGTGTGCTCCCCTGATGTCTGACAGAGTCAGTGGCCATCTCCGAACAGACCACATGGAGCTTCTAGGGGAGGCAGCTCCGAGGGAAATTCAGGCAGGAGAGGTGGAGACAGTGAAAAAGCGCTGTACAGAAAGGGGAAGGGCATGCTGACAGCATGGGGGTTTGTGGAACAAGCTGTTCTTTACTGCTGTCGATTTTTGTCAAAGAACATAATAAAATAATATGTACTAAGAGGGCTGTTGACCTCTGCTCTTAAAATAAAGCTTCTTTGGAGAAGGAAGAAAAAAGTTCTGACATCCAAAATTCTTCTATTCTGTTATCCATCACCCTTTTGAATTTTGGAGGTAAAAGTTTTCTCTGCTAGTTCTGTAGATATTCTTATTAGATCCAAAGATCACAAAACACCGTGTGGGTAGAGAGAATGACCTAAAGAAGAGAAATGTCAATCCAAGGTAGCATGAATGTTGTAGAATGGGCACTTGGGACCTCGGGAAAACACTCGGTGTGCTTTTCACATGCACTCTGGTGATTCATCCCAGACAATTCCAGGAGTTTCCTCCCCCAGATGTCCACCATACCCTTCTGCCGCAGTGAGAGCAGAAGGGGGAGGACCAGGGACGTGTTTGTTCTCTCCTGAGCTGCTGCAGTTCACAGCCAAGAGTACTAATGTGAAAATTGATGGCCACTGAAGTCACGCCAGTCTGAACTGCACTGGTTGAGGAGAGGACATGGCCCTGGTTCTGCTGCCTCTGTGTAGGAGGGATAATATCAGCAGGGAGAAAGGGCACCAGCTGATTGGGGTGACCCTTCAGCTGCTGCACCTGAATCTGCCAGGGACGGTGAGCTGCAGCTCCTAAACTGGCTCACTATAAATAAACAGTATTTCTGAGGCTTCTTCATTATCATAAATTCTAGTTCAGCATGAACTTTCTGATCTGGCAACTCACAGGCTTGAAAATCCTTACAGGACTCCTGCACACAAATGTTGTGCTGGAGTGGGGCATGGAGTTTATAGCTTTTGGGAAGCTAATAATGCTTCCATTGTTAGGGCTGGGTTATTTTACTTTTTAAGACTGGCTTTGCTCCAAAAACTAGCAGATGTTATTGAAGCCAAACTTGCAAGGATGAGATATATGTACATATCATTAAGCAATGCAACTTTTTCTTAATTACTTTTAAAAGGCTGATACGATGCATGTCACGTTATGAGTAATTACTTACCGTGGCAGTAACACCGAGAGCACAAAAGCCGGCTGCTAAATAAGATCTGAGGTCTCGCAGACAGGCTCATTTCCTGGGAAATGCGGTGTTGGTTTTGTCTGCAGTTGGGTTTTCATAAAATAAGCAATTAAAGAAATACACCTAAATAGATGATTTACAGCTCCCTTTTTTCTGTTGTTGTTGTTGTTGTTGTTGTGCTCAAAATAGGAGAGAGAGCGATAATGCAGCTCTCTGTGTCCTTCCATGTGGACATGGACCCTGTGGGGAGTCCAGGGCTTTGGATTAGGTGCACCAGGTCCCGGAGAAAATCCTTTTTCTGCATCAAAGCCTGCCCCAAGTCCACAGAGGATCTCAGAGTGATCACTATTGACTGATACAGTTACTAAAATAGAGCTGAAACTGGGCTTTACACAGGTCCAACCACTGCTTGGGTATATGAGGAGAGATCCCTCTACCCTCATATATCCAAGTGTTATCCAGGTTTTACATGTACAGAATAAATTGAGGCACTGTTCTTTCTGCTGCTAGGTATTGAGTTATTTTTCTATTGTTGCTTTTCTTGTTGCTCAAAAATAATGTTCATTTCTGTGGGAAGACCATTGCTATTTTTGCTTCTTTGTACAATTTTGCTTCTACGCTATTATCTCATTAAAGTGCTGAACACCTCCCTCTCCACTTCATAAAATAAGCAATCACAGTAACGTGCCTAATTAGCTGCTTTCCTGCTCATTTGTGTTTCTCAAAGCATGAAAAGTTAGCATCACGTGAGGAGTCTGCATCTTTGCACAAAGCTCCTATTCTTCAAGAGAGCTGAGCATCTTCTTTTCTACTTGAAGGGCTCTGCATCTTCCAGCAATGGGCTCTTTGGTCTGCCATAAATTATTTGGTTGGCCTGTTTGGCTCAGTGATGCGTGAGACGTGGGTAAATAAAGGGAAAGGTGGGCTTCATTTGGTACCTCCTTGCAAAAGCTTGAGGTTTCGGTGGTTTTCTGTTTATATACATCCTTTTCAGACAGGCAAAATTAATTATCCTGCTGCTGCTTGAACGGGAAGCCATGGATCTGGTCCTGCCTCCTTAGAAATGATGCCATTAGCTGGAGCAGGAGAAAGCTTGGTCTCAAGGGCAGGTGCTGCAGCACAGGCAGGTTTGGTGATGACCACCATCCCCCAGCTGACTCGGGGAGGGAATGGCCGTGGCACAGAACCCTTGCCTCTGCTCAGCCCCTCACATTCTTGTTAACTTCTAAAGCACCAACACAGCCCTGTCTATGCCCCTCTTTCCTTTGAAATCACTTCTGTGTACACAGCTGTGATGTAATTTCAAGTTACAGAGCGGAGCCTAAAACTCCTCAGAAGTATATTCATTGATATTTGGGGCTTTTTTCCCTCCTGAGATCCAGAATCAGTGGTTTGATGCTTTCCAGACCTAGTCTTTTTGGCCCCTGTGATATTGTGGCTCGCTTGTAAGCTTAGCTTGATTTCCTCTGTATGTTCAAGGTTTGGCCACCTGTCTCTTTAGGCTTCAAAGATTTTGCTACAAAGATGGGTTCTGCCTTGATACTACAGTGTAGTCACAGCCTCCCTGTCCTCCTTCCAACTTCTACTCGTTCAATTTGCAAATTAAAATCAATGAGCCGAGTTGGGTTCCTGTTTGTTTTCTTGCTTGCTGCTGGCCTTAAACACTCGAGGAGGGGTCTGGACACGAGGCTCTGTTCCTTGAAACTTGCACATCCCAGGAACAGGGAGTGGAGGTGTTCCAGCTGGAGTGCCCTCGAGCTGAGCAGCGCTGCTGGCAGGACACGGGCTGCGGTTCCCTGCTGGAATCCGCTCTCGCCTCGACCTGCCAGAGACTGGAGCTGTTAACTTTCCAGGCAGCCTGCAAAAGCCATCTTTTATCCCTTTGTTAAAGAAGCCTGTGGCTTGAGATGGATCTGTGTGTGGGCAGACCTTTAGTCTGCGACTCCAAGTGATGGAAAGGCTCTCCAAGGCACTGGATAGGCACCTACTGTTGCACTTAAAATCCTGGCAGTGACAGAGCCCTGCTTCTCCTGGGACTGGCTGCACAGGGCCTTGCCAGCGAAAGCTGGACCTTAACTGGGATCACAGCTAGTGATAAGAAGTTGAGCCCCAGAGGAACAATGTGATGAGCAGATTCCGAAACATGTCAACTGAATTAATTGATTTTGCTCGATGGGGGAAGCAACAGACACAGAACACTTCAGTGCTGTTTGAGAATATTATTGCAGCATTTGAAAACAATTATTGCTCTTTGTATTACAGTGGTACTAAGCCTCTGGCTGCTTGAATGGGAAAGAGACTGAAAAATTGTCCACAGCCAAGGCAGATAACTGCAGATGCTGAGGAAGGGCAGGACTACGGGGTTCCCCAGAGACATGAGGACAGTCAGTAAAAAAACAGGGAGATGAGTCTGTTGCCTTACCAGGAACTCCATTTGAAAGTAAATAAGCCTGAAGTTGTTGGGACTCAAAACACAGCAGTGAGATTCTGCCAGATGCAAAACAGGGAAAGGCTACAACAAATGCAGTTCTGCTTCTGACCTCTCACAGTGCAGAGACAGCAAGATTTGGGGGAATTTGGTGCAACATTGGCGTGAGCTTGATTTACAAGGTGCTACAGATATGATGAAGTTACTTTGCTGAATCTGTCAGGGGAGGAAAAATCCACTGGCCCGTATTACTCTGCATGGATAAGTTTCTGAATTTGTGTAACTTTGGTCTCATCGTGCCATTTGTCTTTTGGGATCAGCTTTATGAGATTTGTGTCAGGCTTTTCCATTTGGTTGCAAGGCTGCTTTGTAGAATCTTCTCTCTTTTTTGTGTGGTGAATGTGTGTATGATAAAAAGCTAAGATTGCATCATCTTTAATAAAAGAGAAGATGTATAGCCTAAAGAAATCAGATTAGTTGTAGAGAAAGAAATCAATCAGGTTGGCAAATTGCATCTGTGGGACAAAGTGCAAAATGTTTGTTTCATACAGTATTTATTGAACAAATTTGTTGAGAAGATGGTTAAAAATGCTCTACAAGAAAAAAAAAAGGGAACTATTTTGTTCAATTTAAATGACATTGATGTATTTTTTACATCATGAATTCTTGCAATATTACCAGCAACAATCCCTGATAAAGTACTTTACACAATTGCCTCACAGGGCATTTTGAGATAAAAGTATATATCGGAGATTGTAAATTGGCTGCATCCAATTTATATATAATGGAACCCACTACAGCCATCCTCCAAAATTCAATAGATCAGGAATCACATTACACTTCTGTGAGTTTGGGCTAGTAGGAGCTCTAAAGAGCCTCCAAAACAAACAGGCAACTTTAAATCATGTTTAATGAACCCTGTGTATTTTATACACATGTGATTAAAATGTTTTGTTTCTGTTTTTCATTTTGCTGGGTGTTGCTGAAGGAAAATCTTAAGTTCAGGCCTGTGAAACCGATCATCTGCTTGTTCTCAAGAGAAAATTCAGTTTAACTGAACAGAGCAAACCATTTAAAATGCTGGACTGGGAAAAAAAAAAGAAAAAGCAGATCTGTACAGAGGATCCATTTTAATATTTCCTAGCAAAAGCACTAAATGAAAATGTAGTATGGGCAGATAAAGGGTCACCAAGTACCCTGGTGATTTTTTCTTTTATTGATCTATGCCTGCAGCCTTGAAAATAACCCATGGTAGACACAAACCTGAACGAGTAGAGGGTCCAGTTTTGCTGGTTCCCACCTGTTTCCTGAAGGGAATAAAAGTGCTTTGTGCTTCCATCCCAGGGGAAAGGTGGCACCTTGTGGGCTCTGCTGCAGCCAGACCTGCCACGGGGCCAGTCCTTGGCCATCGTGCCTGCATGGGCAAGGAGTTGTTCTTGCTGTGCTGAGGAATCCACAGGCAAGCCTTTGAGCAGAGCAGGGGGTCAGAGAGCAGGTTGGTAGAGTTCAAGCCCAAGAGGGCTGGGAGGTGACCATTGCTTGGTGGTGTTTTGTCAAGAGATGCTTCACAGAGGAACTTAGATCTTAATCCTCTCCTCTGAGTGGTACTCAAGTATTTATGATCTTCCAGGTCTTTTCCAACATTAATGATGCCATGATTTTGTGCATGTGTCAGGTATGTGCATTGATTGTATCATTGCTTAAGAAAACTGTTCTGTGTGGCGATAGTCAATAATTCTTACAAATTTTCAAAGAAAGTGTTGTTCTTTCAGTTGTCCTTTCATAGTGCCCCATGTGCAAAATACATCAGAGTGAAAATGGGCCCGAAGCAGGAACATTCAGATCAGGATTCAAAATGCCTCGGCTCTGGCAGTACCCTAAACCAGAACAATCACGCTGCAATCAGCGGAGCTCTGCCTGTGTAAAGCTGAGAACAAGGTCAAGTCCTGAGCCTCTGAAAAATGAGTCTCCAGCTGAGTCTTTGTATTTCCCAAAGATTCTGTTACACCAAATTGAAGCTAAAGCCGGGAAATGGACAGTACTTGCAAAATACAAGGTGACAGCACCAGAGAATTAAAGCTAAATGTGAAAAAAACCCCCAAAACATAAATTTCAACAAATATGCCCCTGAATCCTGTACTACAAAAGCTGAGACGTGGAGGTTGTGGTTTGGAGTTTACCATGGAGTTAGACCCTGATCCATTGGATCAAACCAGCAGGCACATCAACAAAAGCGGGTCAAAATTTGTGGTGTCCTCACCAGCTGGGTGGTACCTGTGTGTCTAAGGAGGAGGCATCATCTGTGGCCTGGTACTGCAGGGTACGTTTCCATTGCAGTGGGACTTGTGCTGCTGGCTTTTGTCTGGAGTTCAGTGTCTGGAGTTTTGTGTTTTGTGAAGGAAAATCAATATTAAAAGAGGAGCAGGGGAAGCGGGGGCTTCGGCCTGCTGGTGCAAGCAGTGTGGGAGTGGGAACGGCGAGGGGCCGGAGAGGCATCGGAATTCTGGTCGCTCTGAACAAAGCCAACGGGAAGCAGCGACGCCGCTGCCGGGCTCAGCGGGGTCCTGGCCCGCAGACCAACGGTGAACTCACTGAAATGCCGTGGGGAGCAGCAGGGGAAGCAGACTGAGGAGCAGGTTAGAGCTGGAGGCATTTTGGTGGCAGAGCTGGGGCTGCGTGGGCGGCTGGGCCCCTCTGCTGTGCCAGGGCTGCCCTGGCTGGCGCTGGGGGAGCCGAGCCTGCGGGGTTCCACAGCAGCACCCCGGGCACTCCCCAGGGTGAGGGCACAGACAGAGACCTGCCACGTTCCTCTGCACGCAGGCTGCCCTGGCTGAGCTTCCCACACGGACACAGCTGGAACTGAACCAGAGCCTCCCAGGCTGCCATTACAAGGTCCTTTCTTTAAGGACATGTGCACTTAATGTCAGAATATTGAAACCATACCCACGTGAATAAAGTTAGTAAGCCGGTGATTCATTGCTGTTTCAAACCTCTATCTAGCCACAGTAAATTTCTGCTCGGTAGTGACAGTCTGTGTCCACATGCAGGCTATGATTTACAGTTCTGTGTTTTGTATCAACAACATCTGTTTAACAAAAGAAGAAAAAAAAAAGCCAAGAACATTTATTTTCTAACCTCTGTACCAGATGTTTCATTATGCACAAGATCCAGGGATTATATCAGAAATAATTTAATTATTTTAAATGAATAATCTGAAGTGTTTTTCCTAAAGTATGTCTCGTAACCACTAACAACATGAAAACACAGGAATGTGGAAAAATAAACTCATATTTTACACAAATCTATAATTGTATCTATTTTAAGGGCGCAAAATATTACGGACCAAATCCTAGCTGTTGATGCTAGTGTTGGGATTCTTGAAGGTTTGCACAGGACAATATCAGTTATCAGGGTTATGAGGGAGATAAGGCGGCAGAGAGCAATTGAAACAAGGAAGCAACAGCTGAGAAATGAGCCATGGAGAAGAGAGAACACGAAAAGCAAACATCTTGCAGGAGAGCAGCGCTGGGGTGGGACACAAGCTGAGGCTCTCCAAGCACACAGGAGTGGTGCCATGGCTCTCCTGTGAGTCTCCTGTGTTCTCTGCATGCCTGCAGATCCCTGGGTTCCACCTGGACATCTCAGAGACAAAGCTGTTTAGTTTGGTTTCTGCTTTCCACCTTGCAGGGCAGAGTTGCTGAAGTGGGATCCCTTCCCATGTGGCTGCTCTCTGTCTGCTGCAGCCCAGGTCAGGGTGGCCTTTTCCTCTCTAGGGACACGCTGTGACTCACGGACCTGCTGTTGGCACGTGGCTTGCCCGCAACAGCGGTGTGAGAGCACGTTCAAACTTACGGCCCTGACTGGAAAAAATTAGTTTCATGATAGTTTCCATCTTTTGGAGGTAAATGCCAAGTCCCTTAGGTGTGTTTGATAAGCAGAAATATTGTGGTGCTTGTCCTTTACAGAGCTTCAATTTGAGTGTCAAAACTGCCCCATAGTGCATCAGAGAAAATTCTTTGTAATTTGGGGTTTATTATCATTCCTCACCATAATTTTTGCAGGGGTATCATAAGTGGGAATGCTGATACAGAAACACTGAGACATTTGTAACTGCCTGGCCTGGATCTCAGTCTTGAAGAACTCACAATTACTCAGAATTACAGTGATAGATTCTGTTGCAGCCCTCGAAAACATTCAGCCAAGTTAAAATGAAAGTAAATGCATCAATGACACTGCTAAAGCAGACAGTGGGTCTGTGTTGTGGTTTCAACCTTCTTTCCAGGGGTAACAGGTTTTTCTGTTTTTCTGTGAGCTGTGGGAGCTGTAGCATGTATCAATCCAGTGTAGACCCAGCCAAACCTATTCGTTTTCTTGTTGCATAAAGATTTATCTGTAATTGCCAAGGTTTATTTTTATTTTCTTTGAATTACTGTTGTGGATGCATATGGATGCATAACAATTCCTAATTTCCCTCCCTATATTCTTGTACAGCACAGATTGCTTATCAAATGCAGTCTTAACATTAAAGTGTCAAACAGGATTTGCAGAAAGCTATTTGGGTTTGTAGTTTAGGATGAACATTTATCAAATTGTGGATTAGCTGAATCATGCACGGAACCAAATTATTATTGTCTGTGATTAAATCACAAAGTGGTTATTGCCCTGTGTCATCTAAAGCACACGATAGCTTAAATCTTTAAAATCCCTTTTTAAGGTGGCTATAGGAGCTACATAACTCTGGACTTCTAGGACCAGACTCTGTCCCTAGACAAAAAAAATAAAAGCTTTCGAAAGGTCGTTTGGACTGATCCCTCTCTGCTTATATGGGCAGCATATTGGGGAAGGGAGTGGATGGATTCATTTGCATTTCAGACATACAGAATAGTTCTCAGTAAATAGATCTCTTTGTACCCAGTGCTAACGTATTTATTCAAGGTGCTGGCCCAGAAAAGGGGAGGGAACTGTTCATTCTCATGCCTGAAAGGGCAGGGGCTGCCTGCTGGAGAGCAGTGATGCCCAGTTTGTTTGCCCTCATGCTGAGGGCACAGAGGACTGGCAGTGCCACTCCTCAGCCCTGGAGGCCATGGGGTGACCAGTGGGGTCTCTCCTCAGCACCAGTACAGCAGAGTTTTACCACCCCAATGGACACTTGAGGGACTACAGTCTCTCTGAAGAGGCTCAGTCTTCCTAAAGCTGTAGGAGCCTTTTTTGGGGGCTGCTGCTGTGGTTGCTGCATGCTCACAAAGGTGTGTTCCAGGAGAGCCCAGCTCAGCATGTGAAGGCGCTGGTAGCAAACCTTCCTGGTGGTTGATGTCCATGCTCCTCTTGTGCACCGTTCAGCAACCATCTAGCTGAGGAGCAAGAGGGCTTCCAGCACCTGTTTTCTCAGCCTTGCTGTTAGGGCACAGCCCTCGTGATGACAGTCACCAAGGAGAGAAGGATCCTTGTGGAACCGTGGGCTGGGGGACACGGAGGCTGCTCCCCTGCCCTGGTGCGTGCAGCAGGGCAGGTCACAGTCCAGGAGGAGTCATGAGCAGTAATCACCACTTTTCTTAGTGAACAGATAGGAGGGAAGTCCTGAAAGGGCTTGTTTTCAGTTTGCAACAAGGGGTCACGGGGTGGAAATGGCTGAGAGTCACTGCATTAGAGTGTGCTGGAGAAATGAGAGTCTGGCACAGCTGACGGCGGCGTGGCACTCGCAGCCCGTGGCAGTAGCACCGGCTGAAAGTATGCATTAGGCTGCCTTTGCTCCTCTACTTCATCCCCCTTGTCCTACTCTTTGACCTATTTTCTCTCACTGTTATCTAGTAATCTATTTTTTAAAGGCTCAGCCCAGTCTTTCCTGCTGGTTGCAGCTGATCCATCTCGCTGCTAGCCTGTGAAACCAGCACCTCCTAAAGAAACATCCCTCTGCCAATTACTCCGAAGGCATGGATTCAGCTCAGCGTGAGAGCTTGATTGAAAGCCAGTTGGCTGTGCCAACAGGACAGGGATGGCTCAGGAGAGGCTTCATACAAAGTATAGGAACTCTAAACAGATTTCTTCAGTCTTTTCCCCGTCCATGCTCAACTGGAGCCAGCAAAGTCAGAAAAATGGCAATATTTTACTGAAGCGAGGACTTATCCCACAGCTCTGCCATGCCCCTGGAAAGCCCACAGAAGGGAAGGAGAGAGTTGCACAGAAAACTGCAGGAGGCAGACGCAGACTTTAGCTCTGAGCCCGCCTCTGCGAGACGCAGGGTTTGAGGTTTTTCAGTGAGCACAAGGAGCAAATCCTCTAAGCCCTGTGATTTCTCAGGCATGTGCCCTCGCCGTGGACACCTCGAGGACGTGTACCCAGAGCACTTGCACAGAGGTCTGACCCTGGGGGAGCTGTGCCTGCGGCTGGAGCCCTGCCAGGCGAGGGGGAGGACAGAGGGAGCGAGCTCGCTGGATCGCCACACCAAATGTCTGCTCTGCTCGTGTGCAGTCTCTCTGGCCCGCAGCCTTTTGGCTCGCCCCACCTGCCTTTTTTCCCTTTTTTTTCCTTTCCCCCAGCTGAACTGGCGGAGAGGAGGCCGCAGCTCCTTTCTGTCCCTGCAGCTTTCCTGTCTGGCTGACGCTGTGCCCTGGACACAGATGTCTGCTTAAATATGGATCCTGCGAGGCACAAGTTATGCTCGCGGGAAGAGTGTGGAGCAGGAAGATGCTGCGATCCGTAGGTGGGCTGTGAATTGCTGCCGTCCTGTGCAAGAATGAAATAACAATAACAACTAACAACATACTGCCTTAAACCGTGGTTGTTTAGAAAGAAGATTTCGGTACATTTTCACAATTAATTACTTGTCCAGGCAGCTACTTCGTTTAAAAGTGTCCTGTCCACATAGCTCACCCTCTGTGAGCTCATTAATGCTCAAGCTGTGTCACCTCAGGCTAACCTGGTGGCTGTTGATTGAGTCCCGTGACAGCTGTTTGCAGTGGTTTGCCCTGCTCCCTGCCAGCAGCCTGCCTTCTGCCTCCAAATTGCCTCTCGGTTCCAGGCAGGGTTCAAATTTCTGAGTGAACACTATCCTGGGCAAAAATGGCTGGATTCTAAGAGTAATGGGTAAGGTGTGACAGATAAGATCCTGCACGCCCCCAGGGGTGCTCCTGCATGATACAGCTTGAAGGTGTTGGTCAAGGTGAACCCTGGACCGAGCCCATAAACATTTAAGTCCCAGAACAAATGTTTGGGATTGTACAAACATGTTAATGACCTCCAGTTAATTGGCAAGCAATTACCTTGAAGTAAAAATAGCTTTCCCATTGCTGAGCAGTCACAAGAGTCCGTGTCCCCCCATGAACACTGAAATTTTCAGCCAAGGAGCCTTGTCCAGCTTGCCTTCTGGATCCTGACAGGTTTGTGATCAAAAGTTTGTTGTCCCCAGCACCAATTGCTGCTTGTTTGTGGTACAGACTCAGCAAACAGAGCTGTCTGCCAAAGCTAGTTTTCATGCTGCCCTTTATTAAAGTTCTGCAGTTCGTAATGCAATGAAAAAGTAAGATCATATTGACTGGCAAAAGCGTGCGGTTCAGCAAGGGAAAGGACCTGCTGTGTGCACTATAAAGGAACTATCACTGAAAGCTAGATAAGTATTTTTAACCTAAAGACAGCTTGGCAGGCTATAATGTGTCTCCTACTGAATTTTGAATCTTTCTGATCCTTTGCATGACAAAAATACACAGCTGGAGTGATTTCACTGGATGTGTATTGCAGCTGAGAAGCAAGAGGCCTGCACCTAACACAGCTCTTGGGACTCCAAGTAGGACCTGTGGGCAGGTGTTTGACCTGTTGTCTCTGTGCCACCTACAAAAGTCAGCAGCATCTTTTCATGAGGTCTCCAGTCCATGCAAACCATCAGCTTCTCTTAGAACTTGGATCAAGTCGCTTGATGCTCCACAATACTCTGGGGGAAAAAAGGCTCAGATTTTCCTGATCTGTAACTAAAACCACACCTGGGTTTCTTTCCTGGAAGAGATTATCGCAGCATTTCTAGGAAGGCAAAAACTGGGCTCACGTGAATGAGCAGAGTCTGTCGCTGAAGTCCCGTGACTCTGGGGCTCGTGGTGGCTGAGATGAGCTGGCTCATGGTGCAGGGTGGTTCCAGCTGCAGAGCCACATCTGCTCCGTGTGCTCCACAGCGTCGTGTGGCAGCGGGTGAGGTGCTTGCTGCGTGTTCCATCCCTGTCTCCAGCTGCTCCCAGCCATCCCTCTTCCAGGCAGTGTAATGTCATGCTGAGGAGGAGAGAAGCAGGTGACACTGGGAGCCTCAGGAGAGCCAGGATGTCTGGCATCCGCATGGATTCCTCTGGATGCCGCGGTGTGGTGCAGGGTCAGCCCACAAAGATCTTTCCAAAGCAGCCGGCGATCTCTGCCTTGTGTCCTGGAGGAGTGAGGGAGTGGCAGATGGAAAAAACAAAACTAGCAAAGTGCATTTCACAATCCTGGCAGCAGTACTCGGCAAACAGAGGAACCACAATGGTGGAGTCTCAGATTGCACTCCCTGTGCAGCCTGGCTTTAGGAACTTTGGTGCTGTTGTGAGCCTTGAAAGGGCTCCTGTTCCCTCAGCTGGCTCCTATGGCCTTGCATTTGGTATCTTCAGGTGCTTCAAGCAAGAGGAGCTGTAATGGGTGCAGATACCAGAGCTTTCCAGGAAACATTCAGGTACAAGTTCAGCTCTGTTCACTGTAGCTGCCTTGAATTAAAGTTCTGTGCCTGTAGTGGCAGACAAATTTACTGGCAAACATTTTGCAAAAAGAAAAAAAAAAAGGCATCGATCCAGAAAGGCACTGTGCACAAACTAAGCTTGGTATAAATGAGTACACCTGTGCTCGACACCAGGCACGTGATGCATGCTCTGCTAGATCCTAGCCAAAATAAATTTAAAAAAAATATCGGCGCATACTGGTGGAAGATGAATGCTGGTCTTGTAAGCAGGAATGCATGTGGCAGAAACAGGAGCCTCCCGCTCCGTGTGTCAGCTGGGGATATCCACAGGGAGGGTCACGTGCGCTCCTCTCGAGCTCACCAGCAGAGCTGGTGAAAACAGGTTTTGATTTGAATGAGTTATGACCCATTGAAAATGGCATCATGCGTAACCACAGTAAATTGTCATAATGAGATCACGAGGCTCACAAGAAGTGAGCGGCGAGCAAAGAGGCCTCGTTCCACCAGCGCCCACGGCTGACAGCCCAGGGCTGCAAAATGCAACCTGGGGGCACGCTCCAGCTCCCTGGGCATCTTTGTTGAGTTAGTGACAGGACCAGGGGTTGCACAGCCAGACAAAAACTCATTGGAAGTTTTGAGTTAAAAAGCAGAAAAAAAGCTAAAATGCATACAGATTTGCATTTAGTCTTATCCAGGGTAACAGAGAGGACTGGGCTAACACAAAGAGTGGACAAACATGAATACTGTAAATGCTGCCATGCTTACCCAGGCTTAGCTTGGCTGTTTCTAAATCATGCTGCTGTAGGAGGGGAGGGTTTGGTGATCGGGGCAGAGCACTACAGAGTTGAAAGGAAATCTTCCTGGAAGCAGGATAAAGCCTTGGTGTATCCCCAGCTCACAGCTCTGCCAGGCCAGCCCTCTGGGACCTGCTCAGGTACGCCTGCCCTGAGCTGCCCAGCTGTAAATGCTGCAGAATCATCACTGCCTTCTCTATTTTCATAGGAAAAAGCGAGGCAAAGGCTAAGACTGTGATCAGTTTGATGGACTTAAAACTTTACCAAATACCTGGACAACATAAGTAGCAGAGCTCCTGCCTTCCAGGTGTCTTACAGGTGGACTTTTGGAAAGAGCTCCTTCCCATTCCTCCTGACGCAGTGCTATTTGTGTGGGGCCATTCACAGCTTAGGGGACTGGAAGAAACACACTTTAGCTCATTCTGCTTCTCTTCTCCAGTTATCAAGTGCATGTGTCCAGAGAGGCCCGTTGCAAACCCCGTGCACATGGCCCAGCCACATCCTCCCGCTGCCCGCGAGGTGCAGGGCAGAGGTGTGTGCACGTAACGCACTGCCCGCTGCAGGACCTGTTCTGTTCCCTTTGTCTCAGGGCAAAGCAGCTTGCTCTCCATGTGGCTGCCACTCCTGCTAGTCTTGCACCCTTCCGTCTCCTCCATCTGTTAAGCTCTGCACACAAATATCTGTGCCCCTGAGCCATGGAGGCAATTTGGGCTTGTGTAGATAGGCAGCACCTTCCTGACTCATGCCGTCTGTTTACAGTGGTTTTGGCATGGCTGAATTCATAGCCTGAGTCCATGGATAAAGGAACACCCAGCTCGCTGCTGTTCCATGCAGTGCAGGCTAGCCCTTGGCCGTGGGGTTGTGCTTGCATTTATCCCAGATACACGCTCTGAACAGCATATTGAAGCCTAAGCCATCCCCAGGACCCCAAATCTCCTGTTGTGGGCAGCTGGATCCAGGTCCTTCTGCTCTTCCAGTAGAAGTGCTTGAGGCTGGTCTGGAAGGCTCTTGTCTTGTTTTCCTGGTGTTGGCTCGCTGACATTGCTGCAAGGACAGCCGAAATAGATGGAGACCAGCCAAGCTGAAGAGACAGAGGGGAAATGTGTCCCTGCATACACTTAAGAGCAAAGCACGGGGAGCACTGAGGCATTCCTGGGGCTGGTGTACCAGAGGAGTCTTCCCAGTGGGGGCACTTCTGCCTGCCAGAGCCACAGATGAATGTGCCAACACTGCCCACACTGCAATACAGGTGCAGTTGCAGGGAACCCAGATTTTCCAGCTGGAACCTTCTCTGTAGCTAAGGAGAACCAAGAATAAAACTGCTGGTTTGAAATACTTTCTGAATTTACTGCTTAAGCTCACTTGCTGTGTGTCATCCACTGAGCAGAAGTCCTTCTGAGCTTTCATTCTCTAGTCTCAGCTTAGTAGCCCTGCATAAACCCCTACTAACATGGCTAATTTTTCTAATACCCGTGTAGGAGAAGAATTTGGACTGGTTCCCTCGGATGAGAGCCATGTCTCTGGTTAGCAATGAAGGCGACAGTGAGCAAAACGAAATCAGGAACCTGCAAGAGAGGCTGGAGTCAACCATGAGCCTTGTAAAACAGCTTTCCAGTCAGCTGGCTGAGCTCAAGGAACAGGTAAGTGCCCTGTGTGGGTAGCAAAGTGAGCACGTGTGGGTGAAGGCACTGCCTTCCATCAGGGCGCAGTCAGGACGGTGTTACAAAAGAGACTTTTGTCTCAGGAAGGTTTTATCTTTCCCTCCAGCAAGCTTTTTGAGTAGATACACTGATAGGGGTTTGGAGTGAAATTGTACTCTGTTAGCAACAACAGAGATCAGGTAAGGAGAAAAGCCAGGGGGGAATTAGTCATGAAGTGCTCCTGGTGGGTGCGTGAGGACAGAGGGGAAACTGCAGAAGGGATGAGGGGCTGCACAACCCGGCAGTGAAAGCGCTGTAGTGTTAGGAGTAGCTGCATGATGATGGGAGCCTGGAGGAAAAAAAGCCTTCTGTGTCTGGCCCTTGGGTTTTTCCCCCACTAAGAACATCAACAGTGCCCTTGTGAAAACAGTTTGCAGAGCCTGTTGCTTTGCTGGTGTCACCCTTGTGTTGGTGCCCCTCCTGCAGCTCCCACTTCTCTCCCATATGGAGCACACGGTGCTGGCCTCCCTTAAAGCCTCCCTTAAAGCCTCCCTTAAAGCCCTGCTCCTGCCCACACCGCCTGGTGTGTTTGCTCTCCCTTCAGGATCAAAAGGACAGCTCCTTTTTTGCTACAGGTGCTGGTCACCTCTGCTTTGCTCATTACAGTTTCAGAAAAGCATCTGTGTGTTTTCTTTACGGGAAGCACTTCAGTGGCATCGACAGAGTTATCTAATTATTGCCCTTCAAATCCCTCCTTAAAACTTTTCCCTGTGAAGAAGCCAACAAAGGTTTAGGCTGGATGTGCCGAGATCATTGCTTATTGTGCTTACCCACACCATCCTGGTGGGATTTTTTTCATCCCCCTCTGGCTGAATCTGTTCTCTCCTGGCTTAAATTTAAACTCTGTGTGGCTGGGGCCATCTTTTAGCTCTGTGATTCTGCAGCACCAAGTGCAAATGCTGACCCTCTGCAGGGCTGCACAACACAATAGCAGCACAAATAATACTCTGTAAGACCTGCCGGGGGATAAGAATAATGTATAAATGAGAATAAAATGTCCATACTTTGCAGGAAACAGATCTCCCACTTCAAAGACATCTCGTACTTGTAATTTTCTATGCTGAAGAAAGGAATTCCACTCCCTGTTGTTTTGCTTATATGTATCTTGCTCTGCGACTGCTAAATAATAGTAAAAAAAAAAAAATCTCAACTCGTCTCTCTCTGCCTTTCCACCTTAGATGACAGAACAAAGGAAGAATAAGCAGAGGCTGGGCTTTCTTGGATCAAACACACCCCATGTGAATCATCACATGCCACCACCCTGATACCACGGGGAGAAGCCGTGACTAGCCTTTCATCAGTATTCCTGCTTTATTATAGAATAAAAAACTGAGATTGAGAGGAGTGAACAGTGCCTATTGTTACAAAGTTAAAAACAACCAAGTGCCAAGATGTTAAGTGGTTTAGCTCTGGGAACAATTTGTAGCTGTTTTTCGTGGTTGAGAGGGACCACAACCTAGAATGTGAGCGATACAAGGCAGCTCGTTTGCATTCCCTGCCTGGCCCGGCTCGGCTCGGCTGCGCTCGGCTGTGCGGCTCCGCGGCTCCGGGGCTGGCTGGGACGTGGGCTGGGATACAGGCTGGGACACAGGCTGGGATACAGGCTGGGACACGGACTGGGATACAGGCTGGGACAGAGGTTGGGACAGCATTCAGCCGCGTCCTGGGAGCCAACTTCTCCCCGGAGCGCCGGCAGAACCGAGCTGAGCAGAAGAAGGAGAGGTGTTTATTAAGGCAAGCACGACAGCCCGGCTCAGAATCAATAGGTCGTCTCTGGCTCACTTGCCAAATAGCAACATTAGTCATATTTGCTTGGCATTTACTATTTTTTAATTACTGTAAATATGTCAGTCCGTAAGCAGTGATGTTGCTTCAAGTAACTTCTACTAGGAGGGAAAGGGGAGAAACCTCAAAAGACTGGGGGAAGAAAAGAAAAAAAAAAGGAAAAAATAGAAAAAGAGTTGCAAAGAGAAACATTAACGCTTTTGAATTTTAGCTGTCACCATGCAATTTCTTATTTATAACATGGAGCACAATGGATCTACAGCTGTGGGAATGTTATGCACAGAACACTGACAACATAACTGGAAGTGATTTCTTTCTCCTGGCTTCAGATGTTCTCGATTAATGTGGCCGTGAGGTTCCACATACTGAGGAGTTAAACTGTGTTTTAAATTCAAGTTCCAATTGAGGATTCAGGGGGAAAAAAAATTATACCTGTAGTTTGAAGCGTGTATGGGATTTTATTTTTTAAAAAAAAAGCTTAGAAATGTCTTTCTGTACAGAACTGTAATGGTGTCATTACCTTCCATAAACTCATCTTCAGCAAGAGTTGACTTGAGTAAATAAACACCATATTCTGCCAGCTTTCCTCTGAGCTAAAGATCGTGGGCTGATGGTTTTGCCTGCCCCCCCTGCTTCCAGAGGTTTGCAGGGAAGCCTGGGGGTGAACAGAGGGGCAATATCAGAGAAGCTGCCTCCAGCTCTCAGCCCTACAAAAGGCAGCAGCTGAATCACCTGTGCAGGTTTCTGCTCTATCCTGTATTTCTTGGGATGGCTTGAAAGAAAAGTTACAGGGTTTCCACAGAGCCCTAGGGGACTCTTTTAGGAAAAAAAAATTGGGGGGCACAAATGGGAGTGGTGTTCTCAGTTCACTTTCATTTTCAGTGGGTTTGGGTTACCAGATTGTCTCACATTTGAAAATGCACCTCTTGTTACATGGAGTCACTTTTCAAACCAAAATATTTTTGCAATGATTTTCCCCTGTAAAATTTTCATTTTGTTATAAAAGCCATTTTGATTGAAGGAAAAAATATTGTTGGTGTCAATATTTTCCAGTTTCTTCCTGGAGAAATGCTGTTGTCCTAGTTAAGGTACTGTTCAAACCAACAGGCCTAGAGTAAAGGGAAGGAAGGGACATTTCACTCTCTGAATCCCAAATTCAAACCAATTCCTGAAGCTATTTTTTTTTTTTGTGGCAGTGATGTGGCTGAGATAAAAGTAATATATTTTAGTAATATATTTATATCTTCTACCACTAAAACATTTCCCATTGGCTTCAATTGTGTCCTTCAAAAATAGTGTGGAAATCAGAGGTTTGTGTATTTTACTGGAAGAAAATCTCTTTCTGTTGGCCTTAGTCCAGAGATCACCTGGCTGTGAGAGGTGATGGCCAAAGGAATTGCCCACAAACATAAAGTCAGCAGTAAGTTGGTGGAGACTCAGACCCTGTAGCTATATTAATTCAAATTAGTTCAGACCATTAATCAGATCTGGTCGCAGCTTCTGTTACAACAGCAATTTCCTCTTCCTCACACGTGTGGTTATAAAACTCAAAGCACAGTTCAGTTATAAGATAAATTAAACTTTCATTATTTATTGGGGAGTGGGTGGTTGGCTAATACTGGAATTGGTTGGCACTTTTTTTGTTTACACTCAGAAAAAGCAGCTTGCACTGCTGCACATCAGGGGGGGTTTCTGCTGCTGCAGCTGGAAGAACTTGAGGCTCGATGGGTTTGTGCCCCAAGCTCAAGGCTGCAGTTGGGTGCTGCTGGTGCTCCCTCTGTCTCACGCCCCAGACCACGTCCCCTCGGGCTCAGGAGCCCAGGTCCTGCTCTTCAGAAGGGAGAGTTACAGCACCAAAATCAAAGAGAGAACAGATGCTGGTTTGCCTTTGCCACGGTGCCTTTCTGCTGTTCATAGCTTCCCAGAGAGACCTCTGTAATCAGTAACAGTAGGTGATGCTACTTGCACAGACTGTAAATATATTTCACGGAGAATTTCGACATTTTTGCTGTTTCTGACAAAACTCAGGCCCTGCCCTGCTCTAATCCTTGTGAGCAATCTGTACACTCACACGTGGTAAGGCAAACACGAGGCTCCTTGTGTGGATAATAGTTGCAGGACCAGGCCCCAAGACTTAAAGATTGTGAAATATCCCCATGAATGAGTTTATAGCAAAAATCATTGTTTTATACATCTATTTATGTGTACATCTTTGTTTAATGCAGCGGGGGTATCCTCTTCTGAGGCAAGTATCATTTACCTTACCTATTTATATGAAATGATTGCAACGAAATTAAAACATCTAAGAGCTTTTAATGCCTTAGAGAGATTTATAATTATAAGCTCCTTGACAGTTAAAATCTACTTAAGTAAATGTGTCCATTGCTGCTGAATGTAACTTTTAATAAAGTGTTGTCATTTTATAGACGTCTGTCTCATTTCTGGTGCTAAGGCTGGGGGGAAATGTGCGTTCTGGTTTGGGAAACCCAGGCTGGTGGTCGTGGGTGGGGGACCAGGCTGTGGGTGTGCATCCCTTCCTTCAGCTGGACAGCCCTGAATGGATGGAGGCTGAACTCAGCAAGGAAAGCGAGGGTTGGTTTTATTTCAGGCACCCATTGCTCCATCCAGGATGGTGGATCCAGGAATGCTGCTTTTCCCGGAGGCTGGGTGGCAGCTGGGTGTGTGATTTGCTCGAGTGCTCTTTGTTCAGGCCAGGGGAGCCCTGGGTGAAGGTGGGCAGAGGCAGGGATCGTGATGGATTGGGTGTCACAGGTGGAGAGGAGCAGGCTCAAGCCAAACAGCCTCAGGGTTTCTGCTGCTGCCTGGTATTTTGCAATCTTTATGATTCCATGATACTATGGTGCAGGCTTTTCTGTGTGAGAATTTTTTGTACCTTTTTCCCCCTTTTTTCTTTTTTTTAAATGTTTTTTGTGTAATTCTTTCAAGCAGCACATTGAGAGAGAGACCAAGGGCTTTCCCCACTCCTCTGGGTGAAAGAATTGAGAAAGACAAGCATCTTAAAACCACTGTGTCTCTCAGCTGAGACAACTTGGACCAAGGAAATCTGTGGTCTTGTGAAAAAAGGGAGAGCCCTCCCTGCAAACCCGTGGCTGGGAAACTACCGCATACAAGTGCTTTTTTTGTTTTTTTCCAGCTGTCTTTTTGACAGATAATATTAATGAGGACAAGAATAAGGCCTCTTCTTAGTGAAAAAAAGCCTGCTAATTAATTACTAAGAAAAATCCTATTAAATAGAGCATGCTGTTTCTCCTGTGCACTTGGTCCACCAACTTGCTGAGGTATGGAGCAGAACTAACTTTCTTTTCTATTCTCTGGTATGATTTTAAGGTTAAATAGAAAGGAACTTGTTTACTACTAGGTTTGTTAGACGGTTTTGCAAAAAGGATATCCTAAGAGAAAATGGGGTTTCATGCAGCAAGCTTTCAGACTAAGATTACAGTCAGACTTAAAAAGCCCCCAAACCAGCATTAAGGTTCTAAACCCAAAGGGGAGCAGCTTTGCATGCAGGACTGAGAACCTAATGCCAAGGCTTTTCTTTTAAAAAATGCTTCCCCCCAAGGCACATTTTAATTCAAGAGGTGTTTCAGGGAGCAAACCTCTCCCTCGGCACTGGCTCACGCTGCTGTGGCGTGAAGTGAATTCTGCTCCTCCCTTTCCACCGTCACTGCTGCTGCTGCTGTGACAAAAGCATCTGCAGGCGAGGATGTTTTCTTTGGACAGCACGTGCTTATTTTCTGGGGAAGGCTTCCAAGTTTATTTTTGAGGGGAGAAAGCTGAGATTTAAGGCTGCTAACCTCTCCGCTGTCCCGGGATGCCCGCAGGAGCGCGACTCCTGCTTGCAAGTGCCCGTATGAACATCCTGAATTTGCACAAAATCATTCAAAATGCCTCAAAAGGAACTCAGGCTGTGGGGATTTTAAATGTGCAGTGGTGTATTGCTATCATCAGCTCACACTTGCCCGCTCTATTTATATGCTGCACTTTTTCAGGCCGAAGCAGGAAGCTGCAAGGCACAAGACAAGCAGCCTTTCTAACTTTGCTATTTCAACGTGTTTCTCTTGCTGCAAACAGCCAAGAGTTACCTTTCCTTTTATACTGGAAGTTTCTTTCTCCATGTCTCCACCTTTGTCTGCTGCTACTCAGGTAAGGTGAGACCTGGGCACATCCTGGACCACGGGGCATTACCTGATAAACCAAAGCAGTAAGCTAAAATGTGTAGGAGCACGGTCAACCTGGCGTCCTCAGGACTTAATAATTCTGTTTAAATATTGTAGATCGTCAACATCCAATATGTGACTCAATATAAGCAGGAGGTTTTCCTAGCAGCCCTTCTTGTGGTAAATTATTGCACAGTCTCCATCCCCTGATGGAGCAGCCACGTGGCCTTTGCCAAGGCAACACACACCTGTGAGCGAGGCTGTGGGGTCAGCCCAGCCACTGCTTTATGTGCGGCCTGTCACCTTTCAGATTTCATCCAGATGGCAAGAGCAGCGTGGGGATCCAGTTACAGCCCAAAGGCTCCAATTCCCTTTATGAGTTACTCTCTTCTGGCCCCCAAAATCTGCAACAGTTATGGGCTTTGTTCCCAGTAACACTGAGCTGCCACAAAAACTGTGGATTTTGGGCACATCCTCAGTGTTTCCTGTAATGGCCTTCACTGGGATATGTCAATCTAAATTTCACAGTCCTCTCCTAGGAGCACTTCCTCCCTCACCACAGACATAAGGATATTTTTCCTTGCTTCTTCTTCCCTGCCCCAACAGCGTTACAGCATGAAACACCAGGGAACTGTGTTAACTCAGGCCCTGCTGTAGAGACTCACAGTTGTGTTCAGCAGAGCACAGGACAACCTTGAAACGGCATTTAAAAAAATCCATTTTCAGTCGTGAGTCGGTGTTGGATGATAGAAGTTGGCTCAGAGTCTGTATTACTTTTCTTAAGTCAACTTCTGCTGGCTTTGAGGTTGGTTCTGGCCCATTTGCTGCCCACCAGGGAGCTGCAATGGCGGCTTTATCTGGCACGAAAGCTTTCACCCCAATTTGATAAAGCCCACAGAATGCCTGGTGCTTCCAAAAACCCCTCCCAGCCCTTCATCTTTCTGTCCTAGGAGCTGAGGGTGTTTGTGCTATGCGTGACCGTGTGTGGTTTGCGCACACGCAGCCCAGTCTGAGGGTATTTGGGAACACTGGCTCGCAGGAACGGGGACGGGTTGGCCGCGGCCCTAAACAAGCAAAGCTGATGTGAGTGCTGCGATCCCATGTGAAACGCAAATCCTGCCGCCTGTGCCAGGGCTTTGCTGCTGAAGGAGGAGTCAGGAGAGGAGAGTTTGGTCCCTGGAGCTGTCACGGCTCTTCCCATGCAGGTGTGAACATCTGTCCAGGTCCCTGGTGGTCGGCTGGGATGTGGGAAGATGCTAGTGGGGCATTGTGCACCTAGCCACAGACTGTGAGAGTTGTAAATGTGATGTGCTGCGGTGCAGGGCAAGAAAGGGAAGGAAGAAAATTCAAGGGAAGGTCTCAAGGGTACAAGAAAATGTTGTCAGGGATGGTGATTTTACTGGAGGGATTTACTGAAAGTCTGCTTTTGAGTTACTGTGAAGAATTAGTGTTACCAGAAGTTGGCTGTCCATGTCTTTGTCAGTCCTGAGTGTCTTTTCAGAAGAGAGGATTCACTGGTCCAGTGAAATCTCCACTGCAAAGGGTCCTTGGTCTATGAAATCTGGGGCTTTTTTGCAAGTTTGTCTGCAGCACCTCACTTGGGATGAGTGCTCTCCTACATGGTTAGCACAAATCTAAACAAATACAGAAATATAAACCGAGCTGGAAATTTACTGAGTACAAGCTGTCTTGCAAAATTGCCTGTGTTTCCTGGCTCTGGATGGGATGGAAATACCACAAAGCTCTCTTCTCTCATAGTAACGTGATACTTCTGCTTCCGGGCTCAAAGCGGGAGGTGGAAGCGTGTTCAAGAGAGGAAAAAGAAAAGCAAAAGCAAATTATAATCAAGATTTTAACATGGCAAAATCAAACTCTTAATTAGAATGCTCGAAGTGGCCGCTGTGATCATCTACTCAAGCGTCTTGTGTAGTGCAGGGCGTAGAGTTGTGTCCATCTGCTCCTCTGTGGCACAGAGCTGGAAAAGGGAGATAACCTGGCCTGGAAGTCTCCATGGGAATAAGGCATGGGGTGTATCTGCCAGCTGGTTCTCATCTGACTCCTCTTCAGCCCAAGTGCTACATCCTGGCCAAGCAAACCTGCTTCCCCACGGGCCATGCTGGTTCCCATTTCTCCAGGAGAGGGAAATCCACTCTAATGCAATCTTGGGATGCAAAGCTTGTTCTGCAGCACAGGCATTGTAATAATAGCCCACATGTCTCAGCACATG
Organism: Ifrita kowaldi; assembly: GCA_013398055.1. Classification (NCBI taxonomy): domain Eukaryota; kingdom Metazoa; phylum Chordata; class Aves; order Passeriformes; family Cinclosomatidae; genus Ifrita; species Ifrita kowaldi. Next base: position 206,125 of record VZRS01008284.1, read on the forward strand.
GCCTTGGGTGGTGGCTGGGGCATTTGGCCACCGAGCCCATGGAGCCAGAGCCGTGCCCACCTCGCTCCGGGTCATCACCTCCAAGGCAAGGAGCACATATGTGAAGTTGTCTCGTGGGCTGAATGTGGTTCTTCTGCACTCACACTAAATCTAGGCAGGTATGGTGCTGCCAGATCACCTCTTTTTTTCCTGTAGATGCCTTTTATTTCGCCTTGTTTTGTTCGTGAGGGCTCCCTTCCCGATGGCCTTCCCTCAGCCAGAGGATCAGAGACACAGTTTCTCCAGGCAAGTGACAAATTATCCTTTGGGGTGCCTGTAATTTTCCCCATCTGGCCAAAAATTTGGAGACAGAAGTTATGTCAGCTAAGGTGGCAGGGAAGGGAACAAAGCTGTGTCACTGCTGGGACAGTGTGGTGTGGCTGTGATATTGCTGTGGCAGGTAATGCCACGGTGTGAGCAGCCACATCCTTAGGAGAAGCTGGCTGGGAATTCAGGGCACTGCACAGCTCCTCTCCCCTGACCCAACCTCCAGCACAGCACCTTCCTCAGGGTGAAACAGGGACACTGACCCAACCTGCCTTTGTCACTGCTGCCCCCTCAGAAGGGAGGAGTGAAGGTCTCTGTCCTCAGCACTGCCCAAGTCCCGGGTTCCCCTCCTGCCTTTGCCAGCAAACCTCCTATTAACAGAGTCTTCTGAGAACTCACGGAGACCACACATGTCCTTTCAGCCAGGCCAGCAAATAACCTTCAGCTAAGTCTGCCCAGGGCTGTTTTGGATCTGGTGATCTGCATTTAGAAATAGTCACGGTATTTTTAAATGTTGCCTGAAGCCATCTGCTCCCCTCTTCATTTTATGTTTTAATTGTCATTTATAACATATTATATGAGCTATTCAAAATCCAGACAGACACTGGAGGGAAGCGAGTGAGTCCTGAGCTGCAACTCACAGAAATCTCTCAAAGTCTTCCCATGGCTTCCCAAGGGTTTGGGGCTGGCAGCCCCATCAAGGGAGCCCGAGTGGCTGCAGCTCCGTGGGATCCTGGCTCTGGGACACACCCCGTGCATTCCACGACTGCTGCCAGGGCCAGGGACTTGGACTTGGCTGGAGCCAGGCAAGCCCCTGACGTCTGCAGGGCTCCTGGTGGCTGCTCTCACAGCCCGGCCACAAGGAGGTCAACTGATTTTCTCAGGTCACCAGTGCGTGAGCAAATGATCCATCCCAGATTTTCCTGGCTCCTAAACCTTTGCTCAGCCCACAAGGCTGCTTAGTGACTTAGCAGGGCTCTGAGGAAGTCAGCTATAAATTGCAAACACGCTATGGCCAAATGACTGGCTACGGTGTTTTCCACGTGCCATTCATGAACCAAGAGTGGCTGACTGGCGGCTGGGAATTACTGACAGGGTGAGGAATGCGAGTTGTTTGATGAAGCAATGGCTTCAGACAAAAAAAAATTGTTTGCCTTGCCTCCTACTTTGTGGCAAAATCTTTCCACCTCCGTTTTTTCTGCCTGACCCCGTGCAGGGCCCTGTGCTGTGACCCTGCCTCTTGGAGGTGAGCTGCCTCATGGAGCTAGGACTGGTTTGCTCAAACCAGCCCAGGTCACAAAGCCATTGCCTGAGTCCTGCAGCCTCAGCAGGGCAGGATGGCCGAAGGGCACCCTGATGCACCTTGAGGCTCAGTGACACCTCCCAGGAGCACAGATGTCCCAGGTCAGGCTCAAACACAGCTGCACACTGGCACGCCAGTGGTGAGAGGATGGGCATGGATTAACCCACTTGTCCTGTGGGATGGCTTAAACTGCAGCTAAGATCCTCATCTTTTGGGATTGGTGGCTAAATGAGCTAACCTGTGCTGGGAAATGTGCTGCTGCTCTTTGGTGACAGCTCAGCTTACTCTGGTGGCACCATGCTGCTGGCAACCATCTGAAACCCAGAAATATTTCCTTTTAGGAGATGCCTCTTGATTTCCTCTTGCTGGTTGTGCAGCCATGGGCTGCAAATCCCCCAGGCCAGGCTGCTCTGGCTTCTGAGCATCCCCACAGTGTGGGGAGTTATTACCACACTACTCTATTTTAATAATAATCTATTATATTTCAAACATATGAAATAAAGCAGGGCACTGAACATCAAGATGCCTGAATACGGATTTTACGGTTTGGGGTTTGTTTTTTTTAGGAAATCCCTGGACATCAATGGGCAAACTGAGGGAGTCAGATGCTGCAAAGAGAAGACAAGAGAGGGGGCCCAGATCCAGGCCCCCTCTCAGCCCTGCAGTGAGCAGTCCAGGACAGCTGGCACTAATTGGCACTTTCCTTGGCAGCAGAGGAAGTGTGGAGGAGACAATGGGGCCTGGGCTGGCTCCTCGTGCCTGGAGGTGATCCCCAGCACTGAGACCAAAGCTCACTGAGAGCACAGTGAGGAGAGGCTGCAGCGCCCGCTCTGCTCAAAGAAAACCCCAAATTTGGAGTGTAGGTCCACGTGCACAGGATGTGTGCCCACCAGCAGGGCACATCATGGCAGGCCCACGGGCACACTTGAAGAGACAGCAGGTCACGGAGCACGCCGTGCTGCTGACCACTGAGCACCAGTGGTGGGGCAAAGCTTGTGGTCACGTTGGCTGGCCACGGGCAGCTGGTCAAACCCATGACTCCCACTGAAACCCTCAGGATCAGGCTTCCTGCTGTGTCCCATGCTGGGAACTCACAGCAGGAGGGTCAAGGGCTTATGAAAAGCTGTTGCTCTGTGCAGTTGTGGTGTTGCTTCATGCAGAGCTGGGAAGAAATGTAAAGCTGTGACACCTGGAACATGAACAGGCAGTTAGAAAGGACAGGCAAGAGCAGGAGAGTTCTTCGTAACAGAACATCACTTGGCAAGGAGGGATAAAGGAAATGTAACTTTTTTAAGAAATGGAATTATCATGTAATTTCTGGATTGCATTATAATGGGGATTTCTGTGTGTACGAGCAGTAATTCCATCTGTACCACTTTTTTTGGTGAAAAGTATATTCATTATCTTAGACTTATCTATTGGCAGCTCGGAGGCACCGTTTCCTTTTGAACTTCATGAACAAATTCAAACTGGGGCGGTGCGGGGAAAGCCATCCCCACTTCCCAAAAAGTTCTCCATGGTCAAAAGTGCCCTGAGTTTAAGCTGCACTGAGGCTCCCAGCCAGCTGCAGCAGTGTCCCAGCAGTGTGACATCTGAACCCCTGTGTTTAGGATTACCACCCAGGTTCTCCAAAACTAACAATATTTTTTAAATTATTTCATGAAATGCAAGCCAAGTAAATGCGATGATGCTCTCCTTGTTTGTCCCTTGGAGTGAGAACACACAGTTGAGGCTTTGGTCCCTTCCCTCGTCCCTCAGCACAAACAGGAGAAGCAGTTGAAGGACTTGGAAGCTGCAAGGATGAAGTGGAGCTCTCGGGCAGTAACCAGAGTTGAGCTGAGGGAAAACATCTGTGAGCTGGACACCAGCAGTGTCCAGTGCTGTCCTCAGGGAGCAATGGAGGGGTGGTCCTTCACCTCAGGAGGTCCTCAGCCCTGCCAGTGCCAGGATTTGTCTCCGTCCAGTACAGCCCGGTGTGGTTGTGCAGTTCTGCTGCAGCTGGAGAAAACACCCTCGCGGGGAAGAGGAGGTGGGGAAGGAGAGGTGCTCGGCAGCCCAGCAGGATAACGAGCTCACAGAATGCAGATGCACGTTTGTGCTGGAGCTCCCACACAGCCACAGCCGCTGGCAGCGCCCAGACAGAGATGAGGAGTCGTAGAATCATCGAATAATTCAGGGTGGGAGGCACCTTTAAAGGTCATCCAGCCCAACCGCCCTGCAATGAGCAGGGACATCTTCAACCAGATCAGGTTGCTCAGAGCCCCACCCAACCTGACCTTGAATGTTTCTGAGGGTGGGGCATCCACCACCTCTTCGGGCAGCCTATTCCTATGCGAAACACCCTCACTGTGAAATACTTCTTCCTTTTATCTAATCTAAGTTGACCCTCTCTTAGTTTAAAACCATTATCCCTCGTCCTATTGCTACAGGTCCTGCTAAAAGTCTGCCCCCATCTTTCTTATTAAGCCCCCTTTAAATACTGAAAAAGCAGCAATGAGGTTTCCTCAGAGCCTTCCCTTCTCCAGGCTGAACAATCCCAGTTCCCTCAGCCTTTCCTCCCAGCAGAGCTGCTCCATCCCTCTGCTCCCCTTGGTGTCCCTGCTCTGCACTGGCTCCAGCAGCTCCCTGTCCTTCCTGTGCTGGGCCCAGGGCTGGATGCAGCCCTGCAGGGGGGTCTCAGCAGAGCGGGGCAGAGGGGCAGAATCCCCCCTCCCCTGCTGCCCACGGGGCTCTGGGCTCAGCCCAGCTCAGGGGGGTTCTGGGGGCCAGTACACATTGCTGGGACTGCTCCAGAAGCTGATGTCCAGCTTGCACTGGTTTTCTCAGGGCTAGCTTCAGGATGGAGACAGGATTTTTGGAAATTCCATGACTGATGTTTGCCTCCAGGGTACAGCCCAGGACCAGCCCAGCAGCAGGGTCTGGCCTACACTCAGCTTTACACTGAGCTCTCATTTCCACCCCTCTGTACCGATCTTGGCACCTCTGGGGATTTTCCTGTAATAATCCTGTCTATGCCTTTGACTTAGACAATAGTAATTGGGCTTCAAATTTAATTACGGTATGGGAACAAACTGTCACTTGATTGAAGACCCTTCTTGACTATTTATTGAAATAAATAATCTTACCTGACTTTGCAACTTGACATGAAGGGACTAGACATTGGGGTATCTTTTATGGCTCTGTTTATGTCCTTTCTGTCACGTGCAGACCCTACCAGGCCCTGGCTTCCAAAATGCTCCCAGAGACTCTCTTTCCTCTAAACTTCCATTAGAGGTAGTTTAGAGAAAGAAGAGACCAAAGAAGGATTCTCTCTGATCCCTCACTTCAAGTCCTTCCCAACTCCCACCCAGCTGGACCTGCTGCCAGGCTGCCCTCTTCCACTGAGACGGGGGACGCTGGGCAGGGAGGATTTGCTGTGGCTGCAGAGTCATGCCCTGGGCAAGAAATGCCTCAAATTAAAGGATCAATAGGACGAGGCAGGGGGTTTAACTATTGCTTTTACAGGGATATTTAGGCCTTCCAAACAGGCATTGTGTCCACAAACTCATCCTGGGAAGCTGAAGTGGCTGAAGATGCTCTGAGGCTCAGAGTGTAGTTAAGGGAACTCATTTGCTTCTCCAGAAAGTACTGAGCAGCATCGTTTATTCCAGACCTGTTTGCCTGGAATTCCTCTGTGGGACCATATCACCTCTAATACACGATTCATTCCCTCCAGCCTTTACAGTCACCCTCTGTAACCATCAATGTCTTGGGCATTTGGTTTTAGAACAATAGCTTTTAGAGAGCAATTCTTCCCTGCCGTGACTTGATGTCTGGCTCTGTGACTTCACAATCTGAAATCCATCCTTTGCCAGCTGTTCCAAGCCCCAAAAAAATGCCCCTGGACCCACAGAAAGTTGAGCTGCAGGTTCAAAACACAAACCTGGTTCTCACTTGCCACGGGGCTGAGCTACCTGAGACCACCTTAGACTTCAGAAAAACCTGAACTTCTGCCAAAATTCATAATCAATGCCCATTTATATTTTGCTGGAATTGTTTCCTACCAGAAGTTCTGGGTTTATGAACAGAGACATACATTTTTAAAGCTGATGCTTCTTTTATGATCCCAACCTAGTGATATTTTTTGTACCCACTTAGTTATGGGTGAATCACACACCTTTGCTGATGCAGCCTCACACCACGTTCCTCACAGATACATCAGCTGTAGGTGTGTCAGAGAGAGAAAACCTCCTCTTGCTGATACCTGAGCCTGAAGCACAGTACATTTCAGTTCTCCTTCTTATGTTTCAGTGGATTCCACTCCCAAAATGGAAACGTGGGAGTCCTGGTTCCTGACTGCCACATTACAATGAGCAGAAAAGTTACAAGAGTGGGATGCACACCCTGCAAGTGCCTCAGTGACCGCCACCCTGCTCCTGTCCACCAGAGCAAGGGGGTGTGTGAGCGAAGCTGTACCCATGCAGGGGTGACCATGTGGTTCTGCCATCTCCTCTTCCTACAAACTCAAACACGACCTCAGATCCCAGCTGTCCTCCTGCTCTCCTCTTTGTTATTCCCTTTTAGGTCTGGGTAAGTGAAAAACATCCCTTCTTGTCCTTCCAAGAGGCCAAACATTTTTAAGCTTTATGCAGGCAAAGTTTTCCTGCCGCATTCATGAACTGAGGCAAACAGACAAGCCTTATGAAGAAGGACCAGGATGGTTTCTGTCCCATTAAGGGAATTTATGACAAACTCAGTACAGTTTTAGAAAAAAAAAAGAGTTTGCTTAGATGATGGACGTCTGTTGAATATTAATCTTTTCTGGGTATATCGCAGGCTTTCTTAAAGAAAGCCTAAATTATTCAGGAGTATTTGCATGCTGAGATATGGCGAATTTACAGGCAGTACAAATCAGACTTTTGCATCCTAATATGAAAGGAAGGCAAGTCCCAAATTTGGCTTCTTAATACTTCATTGGCCATCTCCTGCTAAGTAAAATAATTAAGCTGCTCATTAACATACAACATACATCATGCTGGAACAATGGCCACTTTAATCCTTATACACAGCATTGGCAAAATAACTCTGAGATGCCACAAATCCATGTTTTAGGTTATTCTTTTTATCCACTTGCTGTTTTACAGGGTGGCAGTGACAGGAACATCACCAGTGACAAACAGCAGGCACGCAGCAGCCTCTGCCCCGGGGAGGTGACAGTCTCTGTGGGATGGGGTGGTGACCAGGGCTGCCCTGGGGGGTGTCCCCCACTTTGTCCCCCTCTGTCCAGGACGGTGCTGTCATCCCCCGGGCTGTGCTGGCCCCTGTCCCCGCTGCCACCGCGGCGCTCGCAGGGAAGCGCCAGCCTTATTTATGTAACAGCTGCTGTTTTTAGGTGCTGTCACTCACACATTCGCTGGAAAACATGGTACTTGAAGAGCTGCTACACTAGTACAGCATATGCCGGAGGCAAAACTATATATATATTAAAAAAAAAAAAAAATCCTTGTAAAAAAAGAATTAGAGCAGGATTACCACAGCGTGTCAGCCTCCCATCCGCAGCCCGGCCAGTGCAGCACCTCACCAGGGCCACGTTTTGGAAATGCTGCCTGGGTTTAAAGCCTTTGTGGATGGAATTGATTTTATTTTATTTCTCCGGTCAGGATCACAGGAGATGCTCTTAGGTGATCCAAATTCCTGCTTTTATTAGCAGCTCTAGGCTGGACAGAGGATGAGATGGTGCCGGTGATCTCGTGTGGAGGAAGGAGCTGGGACTCAGCAGTCAGGCAAAAGCAGCCCCTGTCAGGCTGGGGCTGAGGGCACCTTGCCTTCCTCTGCTGCCCTCCACCAACTTCAGGGTCACAGGTTTCTCCTCATGTCCAGTGCAGGGAAAAAATACTCTCAGGTGTACATGCACAGGTTTTAAATGCGTGTGATGCAGACTGAAATCCAGCAGAGCCGGTTCTGAATGGAGATATCCACAATGATTTCCATCCAAAGTCCTGTCCATGCAGTTGTCGACTGTGATGCCAAAACAGAACTGCTGCTGGAAAACGTCCCCTCAGACCAGGGCAGTGCGTGACCTCCATGGATCTGAAGTCTTTCAGTGATGCAGGCTGATCATCAGAGCTCATGCTTCAGATTCCCACAGCTTGCTCTCAAAAGCAGATCTCTGCTATAATTTAAGGTAGTTTTACAGCAACTACATCAATTTTCCTCTGTCCCCCAGTTTGTAGGGGTGAATGTGTGCAGGCACCCTGTGATTCCTGGATGACTGGAAGCCTGCCCACTGGTTCCAGTGGACTTTGGGTTTGGCTCCCCCAGTAAACTGTCCTCCATGTCCTAACCAGCATCTCATGTTCCCCACCATTTCTTTTCCATAACACACACATTTAATACACATCCATGAGCAGCTGAGTGTGAAAGAAGGGAGAAACCTGAAAGAAATTAAGGAAATCAGTTGAATAGAACAGAATAGAACAGAACAGAACAGAATATTTCACTTGGAAGGGACCTACAATGATCATCCAGGCCAACAGCCTGAGGACATCAGGGCTGAGCAAAGGTTGAGGCATGTTTTAAAGGGCATTGTCCAAATACCTGTCAAACACACCCAGGGCATTGACCACCCCTTTAGGAAATCTGCTCCAGTGTTTCCCCACCCTCTTGGTGCATAAATGCTTCCTAATGTCCAGTCTAGACCTCCCCTGCACAGCTTTGAACCATTCCCTTGCGTGCTATCCCTGGATACCAGGGTGAAGAAATAATCAAGCCCTCTTGCAGATGACAAGAGGAGAGATGGATGCTTGGTGGTCTCCTGTGTACCTGGGTGATGGCCACATCTTCTCTCAGCGTTGGCAGCTGCAGGTCTCTGTGTGCACAGATGTGGGAGGAGGAGAGAAAGGGTCCCATGGATGGTACAAAATAGCAAGGATCTGCCATGTGTCCTGCTTCCTGCCTGGACCAGAGGGGCTAGGAGGGAACCCACCCAATGAACCACTTCAGCTATTGCATGGAGCAACCAAGAAGCCATCGCCTCGGCCCCACACCTCTCCTGTGTGCTTCAGGCCCTCCTCAATGTGTCTGGCCAGGCTGGTGTAAATCAGAACCTCTCCTCCGAAAGCAGTGCAGTGACCTGCAGCAGCTGTGAATTCGACACGGCGCGCCAGCTTGCAGCTCACCCAGCTGTGTTTGATTTACATCTGGAGCCACTTGGAAGCTCACGTCAGAGGAAGGAAGGGGCAGAAGCGGCGCGGGAGGGACGGCTTGAAAAATGCCCTCTGCTGGAAGGAGCCAAGCCCCACGGAAGGCAAACGGCTGGGAGAGGAGTCAGGCAGTGATTTTCTCCCTCCTCCCTTGCCCTGACGATGCCAGGCTTCCTGCAACTACTGATTATGATGATTACAGTGTTTCTGGTGTGTGTATGTGTTTGTGCACACGTGTGCAGCGGTTTCTTGCTAAACCCCTCTCGGGTGGACACTGCCAGATGGTACAAAAGCTTACCGGAATTTCATTTTCAAATAAACCACAGACTTGGATGAGCTAATGTTGTTCCACATAGAAAGCCACAAAATTCAACAAAGTGATGTTGTTTCAAGACGAGGACATGTCAAGCGAGGGAACCATCCGGTCGGCTCTGAAAGAGCTACACACTCCCCCTCATGATTTTGGAGGCTGTTTATGTAGGGATGCCGGGCATGCGGCACTGCAGCTCGGGTTAAACCTCTCCCCACAGCTGATGCCTGTGGAGCAGAGCCCTGGCAGAAGTGGTGCAGGAACCACATCTGCTCATAAGCCTTCCTGTTTTGTTTTAACCACTCCTGGAAGGCTGGCGGCCCCCGAGGATCTCTTTCTCCACAAGGACAGGTACACCAGCACTGCTGGGAGATGTGGCTCCACGTAGATGCCCTCACTGCCGTCAGGTCCTGTGATGCTCAGCTCCTCAAAGCCCAGAGGCTTGGGGGTGTCCTGGGAACCAAACTGGGACCAGTTGTCCATTTGATATGTAGATCTCTGCTGCCTCAGCTTTGCCAGGAGTGGTGGCTCTGGGTGGGGCAAGGACAAGCGACTCGGATACCAAGGGATAAAGCAGCAAAAGGACTTCAGCACTGCAGCGGTTCCTACATCCAGCAGCACATCTCCAGAGCTCTTCTCTCCCTCCAGTACCTCCAGGGTGGGAGTCATGAAGCTGGCAGCAACAGAGGCTGAGCAGGGCAACGATTCAAGTCAGCCACAAGAAGAGAGCCCCGCTCAAAGACCCACCTCTCCCTGCATCACTGCCCCAGGCTGTCTGGCAGAACCCAGGTACGTAGTTTCTGTGCATTTAGCCCCAGACAGCCTAATGCTGGCATGAATAGTGCTGTGATTTAATAACAAATTGGCAAAAGCCTTCCCACCCCCGCGAGAGCCACCTCCAGCCTGCGGCCAGTGAATTAGGTCTTGGCCTGGCTTGAGGATGTGTGGCTGGGGAAAGCGAGCCCGGTGCTGGGGGCCAGCAGCCACAGCACAGCCTGCCACAGGATTCTGGCACAGGACAAGCCTGCAAAAGGGCTTCAGTGTTGTGACAGTGAGAGTTTGCAGCTCCCAAGCTGGAGGACCCAAAAGCAACAGCGCTAAGAGGGGCCAGGTCTCCAGCTCAGGAGAGGCAAATGGAGTCACCACCACTGCCCTGAGGAGACTCACCAGTGGTGGTGGCATTTTTCCATGTCCCAGCACTGCAAGAAGCACCTCCAGCCACATTTGCCACAGTTAAGATTTAGTTTCCATTTTAAAATGCATTTACTATTGATGTCCTGCTGTGGAGGGTTGAGCAAGCACTGGCTCAGCCTGATGGATGCTGCACCAGCCTGCTCTGCTTTGGGCTGAGGGTCTCTCTCTGGCTGCTTTTCATGCCTACTTTCAGCTGTTGCCATGCTGCCTATTTATTTCAGCCTGTTGTTTCCAGGGATGTGGCCTTCCTGCTCCTGAGGAAGCATCCAAACTTCAGCAGAGAGAGCAAAGAAATACAGTAAAGGCATTTTTTTCCCCCTTAAACTCTCAAGCCTGCAGGATGGATTTTGTTTCAATTGCATCTTTATAAATAACTTTCTATTTCACACTCACCTGCTCATTTTCTGTCCTAGGTAGAATCAATATCACTGATAATTGTCTGTCAGAGCATTTATACATCACTGGAAGGTGACTAACAAGGGAAAGTCTTTATCTGTATTTTTTCAGACCACTTTCAGTGAATTAACCAACGAGAGATGGCAGATTGATGTAGACTGGGTCCTAATTTTTACCCACAAATAAATGCTTTCTCAGAAGGAGAAGCAATCAGATCCCTCCTGGTAGCTCTGACAGCCCCAGCAGGAGGGTCACCCCGTGGAGCTGTGACCTCTCTTCCTGAGCCATCCTGCCTGATGGATGTCTGTGATGCTCCAAGGTGGCTGCTGCATCCCTGGCTGCCCCTTGGACTCCTGCTTGTGTCTCCCCCACCAGCCCTGCTCTCAGCAACCTGTCTCCCCAAGGGTGTTCTTCTTTCCTCCTCATCCTCCACCCAGCATGAGTATTTTTGTGGCTGAGCTTCTTATTTGGTCCCTAAATTATGTTTGGAAAGTTTTCTTTATCAGTCAAAGCAACTGTGGCGGGACCTGCTGCTAGAAGGATGAATGAATGCCTCGGGTCAAAATGTACATTTTACTGGTGAGCTGTCCTGCCTCCCCTTTTATTTCTCCCACCTTCCTGTCGCACTGGTGCAAAACAACCTTGTGAGCTCCTTCTTAGCTAGAAGCAGCCAACTTATTCCTCATTTGTACAGCACCGAGTGCTCTGGAGCCACTATCCACTGTGTTTTTTATAGCATATGAGCTGCAGACACCTCCAATATGAACACACACAAACCCCTGGATAAATCGTTTTGCTGAAGCTTCTCCAAGCAGCTCCATGTGGTTGCCCAAGGGAGAGAAGAAGCCAAGATGCCCAGCTTGCTTTGGAGGCTGAAGAGCAGCAGCTAATGTTCAGCACCACACAGCAGCCCTCCCCTGCTCACCTGGAGGGCAGAGTAGTGCTGGTGGCCTGTGTGGCCTCTCCCCAGGATGCTCAGGACAAGCTTTTTGCCCAGCCCTGTCCTGCTGGTGCCAGCCTGCCGGACCCTGGAGCAGGAGGTTGGCCTCCATTTGCTCCATGCTGCATGGCCCTGGTGACAGATGGTCACAACAAACGAGCTGCAGGTCACTCGTGTCCTCTGTCACTCTTCGTGGGGAGCACAAGCCTTGAGCAAGGCAAGTGGTTGCATGATGCTCGGCGGCAAATAAATCATAAGAAATTCATCTACGAGGAATTTCTCCCGCCCCCTTCTTTGCAGAGTTGCTGGGACCCTGTCCAACAAAATAACAACATTTTTGAACGCAGAGGCAGTAATTTACAGCGGTGTAAATCAGAAATGCTGCCCCAAGCCCAGCGGGTTTGCCCCACATGATTCACGCGCTTGTTTGCAAACATGAACACCGCGGTCCCCGGCCAAAAGGTTTGCAGCCTGGGGAGGGAAAAGGCTGGGAGCAGGAGCACAGAGATGCCATGGCTCTCTGGGACCGTGCTGGAGGTCAGTAGCAGGGCTGAGTTTGTGTTTCCCAGATTTGTGTTCTGCTGTTAGCACACGTGGAATTATGCTGCCAGCTTCCAAATGACCCAAAGGACAGCTGGTGGTCCCGAGCTCTGACAGCCTGCTTGGGGTCTGGATCCCAGCAGGGGCATTTGTCAAGTCTGAGAGCTTGGTCCATGATGGGCAAAGTCTTTACGCCTTTTTTCTCTTCTCTCTCCAAGTGTTTTGAGACTGGTTTTCCCACATGAGCTTTGCCTCCCGTTGTGCTCAGAGCTACACAGGCCATTAACTCTGTGTGTGGAAGGGAATAATCACCATGGAAATGAGTAGCTATCAGCAGTGAATCTCCTAATCCCAGAGGATGAACTTCAGGCACAATCCCAGAGAAGGTGGTCCTCCCATCTGGTGGCATGCCTGAGTGCCAGCCTCCCCTGACCACGGTGCTGCTTGTGAGGGTACAAGAAGGGCATTTTGGATGGAGGCTGTAGAGTATCTTAGAGAAGAAGAGGAGGAAGAACAACATTTCTGCCTTTTTTCCCCCCTTTTCTTGTAGATTTTTTTCTTTTTTACTTGATCTAGTTTTCTACAATTATCACAGCATTCGTGGCTCACTAAACAGGGAAAAACCCCACCAATTTCAAGCAGAAAGGTTGGAAGATTGGGGTCATGCTGCTCCTTGCAGATGACACGACCACGCTCTGGCATTCACTGGAGCAGAAGGTGGGTTTGGGTGGTGCCTGTAGAGGCAGGGAGTGACATTTGGAGGAGGGCTGGATTCCATATGCAGGGGTGTAAGGCTTGGGGTTGTGCTGCCACAGCTTGCTCCAGAGGAGCCTGTGGGATGCACTGCGCTGCTGCCAGAGCCAGCGTGCCCAGAAGCCACACATTCCCACTGCTTGCACAATGTCCTGGCGGGGGGCTGCTTGGAATCCTGGGCCCCCAGGGTGCTGCTTTGCACAAGCACTCGTACCCCTGTGCTGGAGGGGGTTGCTCCTGGCGCCGTGGTGCCCCAGGGATGAGGAATGGCCACTCCCAAGTACCACACACGCAGATGTTCACTCTGGTCACCCGGAGGCTGATCCCATGATTTAAGGCAGGAGGGGCTGATTCACTGCTCTCAGCACCCAGCACAGTGTGGGTGGTTTGGTTTGTTTCTTAACTCCCCTTTGGGACACTGCCAGTGAGGGCATCCCCGGAAGGACAAGGTGCAGCTGACGGTGACAGGGGCTTGCAGGAGGGTGACAGCTCCTGGGAAGGCGAGCAGGGTTCCTCCAGCCAGTCAGGACGCCCGGGTGCACGGGGAACTGCTGGGATGCAGCTTTGGCACGGTGCAGAGGGAAAACCTCTGCCAGCTGTCCCCATCACCTTCCAAGGCCTTTGGCTGTCCCTGATAAAAATAGCCACTCGCCTCTGTGCTGTGCATGCAGCAGGCAGCTGGGCACTGGGACTTTCTTTTTCAGCTGATTGCGTGGCATCTATTTTAGCAAGTAGCTGCTCTCAAGAGGTTTTGCTCGTGGAAACACCTGCCCACTGCTGTGCTTGTCCCAGCCAGCCCCCGGGCTCTGCAGGCAGCTGGTGCTCCCACTGTGTCCCTGTCCTGCAGGTCTCTTTTCTCTCCACGAAGCTCACGGCCTTCAGTCAATCGCTAAATTTGTCATGCCTCAAAACTGGGTCTCCCTACATCACTGCAGGGGATCAGCTGGGCCCTCTGCCTTCTTGGTGAGTGTTTCAACCAAAACTTGTTACAGTAGGTTTGGGAAAATGGACCCACATCCTCCCACCGTCCCGTGAAATGAACAGGTTCAAACTAAAGTCCCAAGGTGGGCTTATGCCTCGGTTCAACTGCATTGGAGCATTTATAATGTAGGTCCAGGAACTCCACAAAGGGGTCTCCAAGATGGAGCTGTGTTGTGAAGGGACATAACAACACACACTGTCAGCCCACTTCTTGTCTGCGGAAGCAGCAAAGGTGCTGTGGGCAAACTGGTTCTGGCTTGGGAATGGCTCATGTCCAGCCTCCTTTCTCCACTGTGCCTTTGAGCTCCAGCCTGTGGCTCCACACAGCATCCCTTCTTCCAGGAACAAGTGCTGATCATGGGAATGCTGGAGCATGCACTTCAGTGGGGTTCTGTGCTGCACCACACAAGGCAAGCCCCTGATCAGCCCTCAGCAGAGGTAGGGAAGGAGATATCAGAATTATGGGTCTCTGAGGCCTTCGTTTTCAGACACAATCAACAATTCTGGCTGCCTTCATTGTGGGTTCATCTCAGGGCAGCTTCAGCTGAGCTGTCTTGTAGGGGCTGTAGAGTTACCTCCTGCTCTGGAAGTCAAGGCCTTTGGAGGTTTTTCAGGTGAGAAAAAAGGGAGTGGGTTGCTCTGCCACTGCTGACAAATGCAGCCCAGGAACGCAGCTGTGCGTGGTCCCCAGAGGCTTCCCACGCTGCAGCCGGCCTCAGCCTGCTACTGCTGGCCCAGCAGCATCCCCCTGAAACCGAGGGCTGCCAAGCTCCACGAGCAGTGATGGGACACAGTTCTTGTGTTGCAGCTATCCCTGTGTCCCCTGTGGGATGCATTCAGGGTTGGGATGGGCTGGGATGGGTGGTTGCAGGATGGAACTTGGTGTAGGGAGGGCAGGGAATGAGCTGCACAGCTGCCACCTCCTTTTCCTCCTGCCGTGTGCTGCATGAAGCACCCTGAGAGGAGTCAAGTTCCTCCTCCTCCCACTCTCCTCAGGCCTGGAGTCTGTTTGGTGGGAAGAGTGAAAGGGGAGAGCAGATGAGTGCCTGTGGTGCTTCCCATGGTCAGTAACTTTCTCATTCTCCTTTCACAAGCTCTCCCAAACCCTCTCTCATGGGATCTCCAGATGGAGGCTGGAGGACATCAGCCACCCCTCTCATGGAGCCAGCAGCCTCCCTGTGGACACAGGTCCTGCCTCTCACGTAGCTGCATGAGCACTGCTCTCTCCCTGGCAGCCTGCCTGGCCACTGCCACAGCTCAGGGGTGGCCCTGAGTCCCGAGGGCATCAGCAGAGAGACCCTGTCCTAGCACAGCCTCAGGTTTTTGGCATCCACAAACGCCCTATAACCCCGTGCCACCCACCCATCGCCCGAGACGTGCCTGCCATAGCTGGTCTGCGCCCTTTTGCCTCTGAAAACAAAGCTGTGGGTGATGATGGGAAGCAGTGAGGCAGAGAGAAGGGGTGCAGGACTCCAGCTTGCCTCTCGCCATGTGTCTCGCTGGCTGGGTGAGCTGTTTGCTTGTGCTGCTGCAGCCAGCCCTGGGATGGTGCAAACCAGCGGCTGCCAATTGACGTCAGAGGAGCGCCGGTGGTTTGTGTGAGCTGAGGGACTGCTTCTACTCAAGGTGGGTTTCCAACACCACACAGAAATGCTTAAATCCCCCTGCTTCCCCTCCCTCTGCTCCAGGAAACAAGTGCCTTATTTCATTCATTGGCTGGTTTGGTTATGGCGTGAATCCTGCCCATATTTTGGCTACTCGGTTGTTTGCTGAGGACCAAGCAGCCCAGATAATACTAGCAAAGAGCAGGGGAGTGAAAAAAGAGGGGGGAAATAGGGTGAAGCCAAGTTTAATCTCCTCTGCCTCAGTTTGTGCCACACGTTTCCAGACAGGACTAAAGCCACGTATTCTTTTCTTCTCGCATCGCCTGCAATGTTTCTGAGGCTTGTGAAAAAGTGGGATGCTGAGTTCCTGCCATCCTTCTTCTCTTCCTCTCCGAATCACTGTGTGTTCCATGCAATGTGTCTGGGCCAAGGCAGTTTGTTTGAACTTGCTGCATTTCCCCTTGACTGCTCAAGTTTTCCTTTAGCCACTTTATTTTTGTTTTGTGTTGCACTTATTAGCTACAACCCCTCTGTTTTTCACTTGTCTCTGGCTGGATTGGACAGTGCCAGTGTCAGTACATTTTCCCTTCACCCAGACCAACATCTTTAACTGCAATATATCTTTCCAAACCCAGAGTGATTCCTACAGGGAGTGCTTGGAGGAGTCAATTCCTTGACTTCCATGGGCTTTGGGTCAGGCCTGCTCTCTCGGATCACTCCGTATGTGTTGCTGCCAATCCACGGGGCTGGACCCTTTAAGATTGTCCAAAACAAACACGCTCTGGGTGAGATCAGTGCACAGACTATCACGTGAAAAGCTCTGTGATAACAACTGACTGCGTGTTTGCTTTCATATGGCATTGATTCTTGTTTCCCTGATTATTTTTAGTCTTCGAGGTTGTCCCTTAGTCAACCTGCTTTCTTTAATGGCTGGTGTTGCCCCTAGTGTGCTGCAGCAGGGCTAATGAGGCTTGGGAATGTGAAATGTGAGTTAGCTTCTCATCCATTTCAGTGGACTTGAATCAGATCCTTATACAGCCACTGAAAGAAAAACCCCATCAAACTCCATACCAGCCCCAATCAACATGTTCTTGTTAGTGGGAAAAGCCTTATGGTAAGATGTGCCATGCTCAGACAAAGACAAATCAAACAAATCTTTATTCCTCTTCTACTCTACCTGCTGTTTCCCTCCAGGGGTGAGGATCTGTGGCCCTGAAGCTGTCTGGGGGTGAGGAGTGGAGCATGCCTGGCACTGAGCCCCAGCTGGAGTGAACCTTTCAAAGGGGGTCAGCTTCCCTCAGGGATGAGGATGAGCCTTCACACCCCATGATCCTGCAAGCCCTGCAAGCCTCTCTTGTTCAGTGCAACACCTGAGCACAGAGGAATCCCTGGTTGTTGTCTGCAGGTCCTGAATTTTCCCTTTCAGGTGTAATTTGGTGGCATTAAAACCAAGGCCTGCTGTTCCCAAAGTGCAGTAGTTACACTTGCCACTTGGGCTAATGAAATGCCCTTGTTGTCTGCTAGCAGGCAATTATCCTGTGGGATTTTCAAGCACTGGATCTCTGTTATTTTTTGATAATTTGCTGTAAGCAACAGCATAATCAGTGGCTGGAGAACTCAGGAGAAGTCTCAGGAGGCAGTTTGCAAATTGTCCCTCCCCTGCCCTGGCTAAGCAGAGCCGGCTCACACAGAGCCCACAGACCCGGTGCCTTGTGTGGGGTCAGGGGAGGATATGCCAGGAAAGTCCTGCCTCACTGGAAAATGGAGAAGTAAGAGAAGCACTGAAACCTGGGTGGAGTGACTGAGAAAAGTTTTATTAGAAGTAAAGGGGAGGTGCAACTCCTGTTAATTCAGAAGCACAGAATTTTGCCAGCTGAGATCCTACAATTTCCTTTTTTACGCAAGAAAAAAAAAAGCTATATCTGCAAACTGTAGCCTTACCAGAACATATACAGATATATGAGTACAGCCCGTAAACTGCCCTTCCCCATCCCTCCCCTCTCCCAGTCAGGTTACAAAATTTTCTTCCTCTGGTGACAGCAAAGAATCCTGGCTGATTGGGTCCCCACCTGAGGCAGTCTGGAAGAATTGGACAAGCCATAAAAATACACTAATTTTCACATTGCTAACCTAAGAACACATTGGATCTTGAAAACCCGAAGTGCCTGATTTCTGGGGGTTTATTTTCTGCACGTTTTCACTGTTTCTCAGCGCGTTGGCAGGTTTGGACAGCAAAACCGGGTGGGAGGATTTTGTATTTCCTCTTGGGTCCCTTCATGTGCATGCTGCTCTCCTGCCTGGATTCACAAGGTGGAACGGAAAGTGTAAATGTCTATTTTCTTCCCTTTTCAGTGTGATTGTTCCCTAAACTATCCCACCAAACCCCTGGTGACCAGTAGTGTCAGTTTAAATGGGGATGGCTGCAGGGCTCAGTTGACTCGGGCACATTATGGATCTGGGACACTGGCTTCCCCTGCCCTCCCCGTGTCAGCTCTGGCAGCTGTGGAACTGGAAGAAAATGTCCCAAAAAAGACATGAGGGTGGTTTCCACACACCTCTGCATGTGTACAGCTCTGGCTCCAGCAGTGATGCTCCCAACCAGCCTCATGGAGGACAGATCAGGGAAAGGCTTCCTCTCACCGTAGCTTTGTTGAAAGAGAAATCCCACGCTGAAGTGAGGAGAAATCTCTCTTCAGTCAGCTTTGGGCTAATTAAAAATAGTTCTCCTTACACAGCTATGAGAGTGAAATGGGGTTAAAATCCTGTCTTGCTCAAATATCTAATTTCCAGGACAATCAGGGCTTGTAAAGCCAAGGGCTGCCTTAATCAGAGTCACTCTCTGTATCTCCTATAACTTGAGGTCAGCCCAGCACTCATCAGTCATAATCCATCTGACTGAAGGAGAGAGAGGCAGGTACTCAAACCACCCTCTGCAGCTTATTCTCTCCTCTCAGACCAGGCTGCTG
Source organism: Ifrita kowaldi (assembly GCA_013398055.1). Classification (NCBI taxonomy): domain Eukaryota; kingdom Metazoa; phylum Chordata; class Aves; order Passeriformes; family Cinclosomatidae; genus Ifrita; species Ifrita kowaldi. Next base: position 224,599 of record VZRS01008284.1, read on the forward strand.
CTTACATTTGGTGGCTGACTCTCAGATGTCTGTGCCAGGCAGGGATACCTCGGTGCACCCAGGTGAAGCTCCAGCGTAAAGATGGCTTTGTGGAGTATTGAGGTAACAAATTAAATAGGTATTGCCCATAACGTCTTTAAAAAGAAAGCAAAAAGAAATCACCAGCTCCCCCCTAACAAGTCTGAAGTTTAGATGAGGCTTTCAACTGTTTGCTTGGACAAAGGCATGGAGATCAGGTACCAAAACCAAAAGAAAAACGTACACCAGTCTTTGTAGATGCAATCACTGTTTATGATATTTGGCTACAGAGGCAATTTAGCAGAGGATAAATGCTGCTGAGTAGTGCTTACTAGAGGCAGCCATTCAGCAGAAATCAAAAATCCCTGGAGAGGAGGAACTGCAGAGACCTGAGATGAGCTACCCCCAGAATTCACCTTCTTGGAGCCCTTGCTACAGGTGCTGCAGCCACTCAGAAATGCACTGGGGACGACGTTGCTGGCTGAGGGTACAGCACTGCCTGACGTGACACAGGACAGGGCTTCCCTACGCCTCAGAACAGCTCGGCCCTGCCTTGGGATTTATGTTACAGACCGACGAGGAGCAGAGATCCTGCCCTGCAGCCGCGGGGAGCGGCGCGTCCCCGGTGCCTGCCGTGCCCGCTGCCTTAAGGAGGCCTCGAGCTTCGCACCCGGGACTGAGCTGCTGTTGTTCCTCTGCACCTCCCTCGAATCCCCCTAAGCCAACACCCTTCGCTAAGACCGAAAAACATTTTCCAGACGCAAGCATGTGTACGTGTGTGGGTGGGTGGGGTGCAGGGGACTATGAAAATTTCAAGGCGAGGTATGACATCCTGGCTTTCTAAATATAGAGGACCTGAGCTGCGGCTTCTCTCACACGCTAGGAGCGTGCTTTCTCTTTCGAAAGGCCCCCCAGAGCAAATATTGCACTGGCTGGGAGCGTGAAAAATGAAAAGAAAAAAAAAATCAGAAAAAAAATCAGTCCTGAGAGTTGATTGCAGCTCCCGGCGTTCTTGCGCCGAGTTGTTTTTTAGGCAAAGCTCCAAGCGGTGCCCACGCAGAGGCGGCCGGGCCAGCGAGGCGCAGATGGCCGTCACATGAAGGCTGGTGGCAGCCCCAGCGTGGGGCCAGGCCTGGCGGTGCTTCCCCTTCGCCCACCAGCCCCTGGCCTTCCAGTGGCAGCAGGGGAGGGCGAGGGGCACAAACCCCGGCGGGGCTGGCAATGTGACATTTTGGCTCCCCGTGAGGCGCCGCGTCTCGGTTCCCTTTTCGCTGCCGTTATTGCTGCTTCGGTATTTGCATAGCACGGCATCAAAATGCCTCAGAGCCAGAGGAAAGTGGTGGCTGCCGCTTCTCCTTTTAAAAACCCGAGCAGTTTTCCATGCAACAGCATCGCTCTCTGCGTGCGCTCGGGGTGGAGGAGCAGGAGTGACACCGGGGGTTATGGCCTTTGGAAAAGTTCTGCAGAACTGAATTTAATCGAGACTGATGAACTCTAAGCCAAGCTATAAAATCCAGCGGAGAGTTATATCCCAGTAATAGACCCTATTAGAGGGTCTAGCACAGTCTATAGAAAGGATCTCCTCTCTATTAAATTCTCTAGGGCTTGAGTTCTCATTTACACAAAGGGCCCTTTTAGCTGTGTAAAATGGCCATAAAGTAGGTGTAAAGATGATTGATGCAGTCTTTACAACCCCTTTACACTGGGAAAACAGTGTAAAGTGGCCAGGGTGCAAATGAGAATCACACCTGGGTTTGTGAGAGTAAATTACATCGAGCCCTTCTCAAATTCTGTGTGTCCATAGAGGTTTAATCCTACCCCTTTCTGTGGAATTCACCTAGAAGATAAATTTCTCAGGCTTATAAAAAATTACTTTCTTCTTCAACACCTCTGTCCTTTCCAAGCCTTTTAGTCCCAGTCTTTCTCCTGGTGCAGTCCACGTGGACTCTGACACTGGGAAAAGGCTGGGAGGTGTCTGGATATTCTGTGGTAGGTGAAAATTCTTTAATTAATACATTCCAAAACTCTTAATCCAAGCAAAGTACACATTGTAAAACCATACCCGGGGGAAACCAGTTCCTAAACCTTCTGTGTCTGTTTCTCCATCTCTCCTGTTCTGATTTTGTGCTCTTGAGGCTCATGAAAAGGAAATAAATAAGTTCACCTTTGCTAGATCGAAATGCCCCATATTTATTCATTAAGCATATAAACCACCAGCAGAATATACAATGAATGTTGCTTTCTTCCAGAGCAAAGGGTTAAGCTGCATCGTGCTGATTAGCAAACCGAATTCGTGGCTGGAAGTGGAGAGTGAGCTGATATGGAGGTGCACAGCTTGTTAAGTGGAGCAGGCTCTGTTATCCAGACCTCCCTTCTCCTCCCTGCCGACACGCCGAAGGCATTTACAGCAGCTCTGTGATCATCCCCGCTGCGTCTGCCGTGCTCCAGAGCAGCCCCGGCAAATCTCAGCCCAGGGGTGAGCAGGCAGAGGCCAGGCACCACCAGCCCAGCCCCATCCGACAGCCTCTGGGAGCCCAGCACCTGGCAGCTGATGGGAGACAGGGAGTGAAAACATGTGGGTGAGGCAGAGGTCAGAGGATTAAGGAGACAAAGGGCAGCTCTGGTGGAAATGCCGCTGGGCCAGGGCTGGAGTGCTGCACACCAAGCTATCCTCTGAACAGCAGGCACATTTGGGATGGGCAGGGAGGGGGAACATGCCCTGCTCTGCCAGCAGAGCCTTCCTCTTGTTGTGCCAGCCATCGGTGCAGTGGTGAGGGTGGGAGGAGGCCCCGAAGCTCAGCTGTCATTCAGGCTCACTTTGATCCCTTTCCTTCTTCTTGTTATCTTCTGTGTGGAGAGAGGATCCCACATTTTTGGCTGGAGGGAGGGGCAGGTGCACTGAGGGCCATGCAGGTAGGAGGAAGGTACATCCTCTGCCCTGAGCTTCCAGAGAGAGCGCGGCTGGAGGCGTGTGCGGGACGGGGGACAAACCTGAGTACACCACAGGTGAGAGGTGCCCCTGTGTGCCCATCTCCAGGCAGGATGGCCCTGGCACAGGTCTGTGAGTGCTGCTGGCAACGTGTTCCACCAGAGCCAGGGGAGATGGGCTGGTTCCTGCCAGATCCCACATGGATGGCCCCAAGGATGAGTCTGACATCACCAGCAGGCCCTCCCGCTCCTCTCCTGTCTCAGCTTGCCCCAGCACTGCCTGGGAGGCAGGCTGAGGTCTTTGGATGGATGGTGACATGGGCACCCTTGCAAATGTACCCTGCAGGCAGGCTTATGAGTGGTTGTTACTTTTAGGTGCAATAAAAAAGGCCATTTGGAAGCAGATATCAAAACCCCTCATCTTCTGCAGCTCCTTGCTTTGTGGCTTGGCAGAGAGCACCTTGGTGATGCTATGTCTACTCCAGAGGCACTTTCCATGACTAAAACTACAGCCCATACATCCAGCAGTGTTCTAGGTGGGCCACAGGAGACTTTGCTATGCTGTGATCTTCTGACCCTGGAGGCTTGATGGTCCAGCCCCTGGATGACGTGTGATCACCATATGGAAGACAGTTTTTTGGTAGGATTAGAGCTCCTTAGGCAACTAGGTTTTTGCCAGACTGAGTTTTTGACTTCCTGGTGGCTATTTTTGTTGCAGAAAGTTGTTTTTTTCTTTTTCTTTGAAGCCTTATATAAATTTCATTTGCTTCCTCCTAGCTAATGATTATGGCCCAATTTTTCTGGCATGTGATTGCTCCACCCCACCTCAGGGACATCCTTGTTCTGGCTGGGATCGGGAAATCCCTCGTCATGGCAGGGTGTGAGCACCAGCTGCCTTGCTCTTGCACAGATACGGATCAGGAGGGAGAGCAAAATGCTGCCAATTAGGAATTGCTCCTAAATTTAGATGTCCATGCTGTGCAAGTGGAAATGGCAGCTCAAGGGACGAACCAACACAGTTGTCTTGGTATAAGGCTACTAAGAGGTAAAGCACTTCTAGAGCTGCACTTTCAGGGCGAAAAAGCACTGCTTGAATACACTTTGTTTTTCCATACTCATTAAGAAATCGTTATTCTGTTGCCCTCATCACTATCAAAGATGTCTTTGGGAGACTGGCAGTCTCTTCTTGCTTCCCTCCCTCCACCCCATTCTAAAAACATTCATTGTTGAAGGGATTATCTTTCAGGGCTGTTGGCCCAACTCCACTGCTGGTGTGTAAGGCTGATTGTCTTCAGAGGAGTTACACCAAAAATGCATTTGGCCTTTTGTGCTTGGAGTATAATTGGTGGAACTGGCTAAAATCTGGGTTTGTCAGCCTGCAATTAGAGCAATATGGACATAGTTTTCAACATGACTAGTGATTTAGGGTCCCTCCACCTTGGGAGTGCAACTCAAGGTTCCTTAAACTGATCTTTTCTCCCAAACTTCAGAAATCTGCCTGGGGTCTCAAGCAGGGCCCACCAAAGGACCTGCAGTGAACTCACTCATATTTGTTGTTTATTAGTAATTGGGTTAGGTAGCCTATATCATTAATCACTCTGAAAAGTTATATGTATATTTTATATGGCAGCCATCAATATATTCACTTTGGTGTTGGTCTCCATCTGCATTGGAAGAGGTCTTCACCTCCCTCGTTACTTTCCTGAATGTTAAATTCCCATCAGGTTAGCGTGAATTACACCCAGAGCTCCAAGATACGATATATTCCCGAAGCATGTTCCCACAGATATAATTAAGCAGTTTAGATCAGATCTCTATCTGGTAGAAATTGGCATAGCTTCTCTGAAGGCAAGAGGGAAATGGACCCTATTTTGTAATGGCTGTAGCCCTGCAGATGAGTTCCCAGTGATTTTATCTATGGCTATTAAAGATCCTCTTTGGGCAGCATTTGTACAGCTGCATCTTTAGGACTCTGTGACCTCTAGCTAATCTCACAAGAGGCCTTTTCTCAAGAGCAGCCGTACGAAATGCTCTTAAAATGATTGAAAAACGTATTCATTAAAGCCGTGTGAGCCGTTTTTCCTCTTCAAAAACCTTCCAAGCGCCCATCCCTCTGCGGTGGCAGTGTCCATCCCTGGCCACAACCCCCTGCCAGCCCAGACCCTACACTTGCTGCTTGCGGCCTTCGGCGGCCGTGAGAGGCTGGAAGCGAACGCCCACGTAGAAGACCTGGTATCGGTGCTTCCACACCACGAAGCACGTCAGGAGGCACACCAGGGCTGCCACCAGGTTGAGAGCCATCTGCAGAAGGAGGTACAGGCTGAGCATGCTGGTCAGGCTGCCGCAGTCGGCCGCGTCCTGGTACACGAAGGTCCGGCCGAGGGGGTCTGCAGTGTCCAGTTTGCACTGGCAGGACTCCAGGATGGTGTCACAGGTGAACTTTGTCAGCTGCAAGTAATGATGTGCAGCAAAAGCCACTGCCAAAACACAGGCAACCAGAGCCAGGGCACTCAGGAGGAAATACAGCAGCTGAAAGAAAGGAAAAAAACCCAAGACATAAAACCCCTTTTTCCAGCTGCACAGAGATTGAGGAACACGCAGGGAATGCATGCACATGTACTTTGCAGGGATTGCATACCCTCAATGTACTGTCTGGAGATTGGGTGCTTCAACAACTGCAAGGTTCCTTATGATGGGAGGTTCAGCAGGTCATCTCAAGAACTCGCCTTTCAGAGTTTTATGTGAGTACTGCCTTGCAATTTTGAGGCCTGGTGAGAGCACCAAGAAATGGGTGTGTCTATACATCAAGAAGCTTTATAGAGAGGGAGAGAGCATTTTCCTCTCCAGTTGTACCTGCATTGGCAGGACTCATGGTCATCAACTGAGACAAATCAGTGCCTCGAAGCAGAGCTGAGCAGACTGAGCCTCGGGCTGCCATCTTACCCCAGGCTGTGCTGGGCTTTAGGTGTTTTTGAGACTTTGCTCATGTGTTATTCCTGGCTCTCGGTTTGCATGCCCAAACAAATCTGATTTATACTTGCAAATCAGGCAGTGGGGTGGCTGATCTCCCACTTGTGGCCCTGTGGATGCAGCCAACCTGTTTGCTTCCCAGGCCCCACTGTGGAATGGGAATGCAGATCTCCACCAAAAAGTGTGTGCTGTGCTCAGTCTGCTCCCAAAACCTGTCCCATAAACACGGGGAACTCTTTCACAGGCGTGAAAGAGCAGCAAGCACCTTTCTTTCCCCAGTGCTGTGGTGTGAGAAGGACGAGGGTCTGCTCGTCACCTTCACTGCTCCTCACAACAGTGGCAGCTTAAAAATAGCATGGCTTTTATCAAGGGTAGCTCTGCAGAGTCCACCCCCACAAACACATGGAAACTGGCAGCAACTCAGAGCCTTTGACACTCCGGGATGCACCTGAGAGCTTTGGATACCAGCACATATGGACTTCCCTTTGCTTTTGATAGCTGGAACTGGCAGGTGCTGCACTTCATACAAAATATGTGTGAATGTATATTAAAATCATGTTCTGTGTTTAGCCAAAATTGCATGTTTTTGGTTGTGTTCAGCACTGTAAAACATTTATTTTCCTTGGCATCTTATCTGTCAGACACATGGCATGGTTGGGAAGCTGTTATTTTAGACAGCAGCTTCTCTCCCTCTCTCTCTCTTTTAACCGTGTGACTGCAAGCAAAATATCAATATAAAAGCATTTTTTATGACCTTGAAACTCCCAGTATGTATGTCCTGATAAAATTCACACTCCTGGTGTATTTGTCTTATATCTACAGTGTGAATCAATCTTCTGTTTGGTTGCCAGCTTGGAAAAAAAAAGGATATTTGGGATTATTGCAGGTCTTGAAGCACTGTATACATTTTCCCCCTCATATCACCAAATTTTTACCAAAAGATCTTAGAGAGTTGGCTACTATTAAATTTAATGACTTCCCCTGCAGCCTTAAACCAAGGGCAGCTTCAAAATGAGGGTGGCTCTTATTAAATGCACTTTCTTTGCCCCCGCAGCTTTCAAGGGAAGGGTCCATGGGAGAGGTGAAGCTGGAAAATGGGGCCACGTCCTCATATAAAGCACACAGAAGATGGAGTGCTGCTGACTGATGGACCCCCTCCAAACCAAGATGTGGTAATTCATAAGCCAATGGCATTGTTTCAAAAGGTGGTGCAAATGTGTTCGATGGGGGAAAAAAAAATGGACAAACATTGGCTGTTCTGTGATATAGAAGTCCTGGTGGAAGTCCCTGGATTCAGCCCAGCAGAAGACAGAATCAGGCCTCCCTAATAGATGAGATACTAAGCCGAGACTACACTGCGTCCCTGATTCTCCCTTGGCAGGTATTCTATTTAGCTGCCAACTTCTATCCGAAGTCAGGCCACAACAGCATGAAATCCATGGCCTAATCCATGCTCCAGGTACAGTTAAGGAGAATTTGTCTGTTGTGTTCCTGAAGGGAAGGAAATCTCAGCATCTGAATACACAGGCAGCTCTTACGGTAATCCTTGGAGGTGGAGGGAGATGCTTGGGGGACACAGGGCAATTTCCAAAAAGCTTATTATTCTCACAAGATGTTTGCAGAGGAATCTCTCTGCGAGCTGCTGGAAATGAACACGTTTCCAAATGTCAAAGGTGAGGCAAATGCAAGCACTGCCTCTGAGGGAGCACAAGACAGTGAGTGCTGAGATCCCATCAGCAGATTAATCACATGCCAGACCTGGAGGCAACTACAGCATCACAAATACAACTGCGTGGTGGGCTCTGCCCAGGAACCAGGACTTGCTGCTGGAAAACTCTTTTTTAACAGCTTCAGAGAGATAGGCACTGCAATTGCTGCTTAAATAGAAGGAGAAAAGGGAAGTGGGGAGAGGCAGTGTGCAGTGAGGTCAGAGCATGGCAGCTCATCCTCCTTCGTGTTCCTCATATGAGGAAGAGACATTTTAGCAATATTTACTGGCAATAGTTTTCCTCTGTGACTAAATTAAAATAAATGACAGGAAGATGGATTAAGTTCCTCATGGAAAAGGCTCCTCATAGTTATCAGAGGTGAAAGCAGAGGGGTTTGCAGAGGTGGATCAGGAGGCTCTTTCTGAGGGCTGTGGCGGCTCAGGCACGAGCCCCTGCAGGGAACAGGAACCATGGTGTGTCACAGCGTGGGCTGGGCGTGCGGGAGCAGAGGCTGTCGCTACCCTGGGGGTGCCGTGGGGAGGACCACAGTGAGTGATCTGTCAAATGTCAGCACACAGCCCAGGAAGTCCACAGGATGGCTCAGGATTTTCCTGTGTGGCACTCGCTGTTGCTGTCCCCCCCAAAGGGCACAGCCACCCTCCCTCTGGGTGGTCCCCCGTTCTCAGGGACACATGGCGTGCTGTGGGTACCCACAGCAGTCTCGGGAAGGGACTTTGCCGAAAGCAGTTCTCACACCTCCTTCTTTAACAGGATCCAGGGCTCACGCAACTGCGAAATGAAAGAAGCAGCTGCCGAGAGGGAGGAAGGCAGAGAGGACTGCACAGGTCTCCTCCTGTTTTCCACCCCGAGGGAGTCGCTTGCAGTGCTCAGAGGGTCACCTTGGGGGTTGACCCAAATCCCCCAGGCCTCTGTGTGTGTGTGTGTGTGTGTGTGTGAGGTCCTCCTGTCACAGTGATCCTTGGGCTGTGCAAGGGAACTTGGGGTGCTTAATGCACTCCAGGGAAGCTCAGCCAAGACATTCCTGTAGGATGATGCTTGGCTGGTGGGAACCAGCCACCAGTGTGAGGGCAGGACCTGGGCCAGGGATCCAGACCCCGTAAGGACAGTGGGAGCAGATTGGGCTGAACCCAACTGCAGTGCTTGGTGAAGCATCAGGCCCTCAAGGAGGAAAGAACAACCCACTGAACAATCTGTCTCAGGACTGTAATCTTGCATCCTCAGCCTTGTCATAGCTAATGCTCGTTTCTAGTTCAGAGACAGAGTTTAACTGAAATTTGAAGATTTGAGAAGTGATACTGGAGATGTAGATGAGTCCTATGTGATCAAAGCCCTGGATGAGAGTTTTAGCTCCTGTGTTGTTAAAATAGGTACGAGCCCTGCAGCCAGAAGCCATTTGTCCTGTTATCCCAAACTGTGGGATAACAGCTCCCAGCAGGGACAAGGGACAGGGGAGGTGAACAGCCTGGGAATGATGGAGTTCTGTGGCATGCTGCAATAGGAAATGCTGGGAAGGGGGATTTTGGGGAGGAGGGTGCTTCGAGTAAGCAACAATCCATGGGCTATTGACTGAACCAGGGAGATTTTAGCTCTAATTCTGCCAGGTGACGAGGAATGGCCCATTTGACATCACCTCGGGAGCAACTCCAAAACGTCTATTTTCTTACAGGGAACGATGGCTCACATTCCGTACTGTCAGGGTGGGTGGTGTCGCCCAGGGTGGCAGAGACATCTGAGCTGCCCAGCCCGACATGCCGTTCCCAACACGAGGGATGACTCCCTTCCTGCCGGGATGCCAAATTCAATTTAGTGCTGCGGGGCAGGCAGCAAAAAGCCTGGCGTGGCAGCCCCCGCCCAGCCCAGTAACCTTCCTTGGGGGCGTAAAGGTGACGGGGGGACAATGTAGAGGCAGTCGCAGGGCAGGCACAATTGTTCTTCTCCCTTTCTTTCTTTAACTACGGGAGAAGCTCGAGAAAGACACACCGGGGTCTAATTTCTAAGGGAGGATGGATGCCAGGGTTTGAAAAGCTGCTCCTTGCATTTCGTTTCCTTCTGCCTTTTCCTGTTAATAATCACGGTTATTTTGTGCTGCTTGCGTCGGTATTTTTCTCGGTTATTATGTGTCTGCAAAATATTAAGAGCCCTGAAAATTACAATAATAAGGAAAAATAGCCCAGGAAAAATGGTGTTAAAAACAAGCGTTTTCAGCCTTGCTCTTCTAGTTTCTCACCAGTGTCAGCAAAGCAGTTTTAGAGACAGAGGTGAGGTATGGTGCAGTTCCTGCAATGCTCAGATGGGAATTGGCTTTGTGGGGGAATGCATAGCCCCATGCTTTCCTAGTACTTTCCCACTAAATATTAAAACTTGGTTTAAATGGACTCATTTTATGCCACCCTGCTTCTTACCTTGCTCACTATCTCCACTTAATCTACTTAAACTCTCTGAATACTTCCCAGATTATTCCAGCTTTGTCTGTATTCCTAAAACATGGTGAATGAAATGGTATCTTGCTCTGATTTGAATTAGTTTCCCATTTATAGGATACAGTTTCTTCCTTGGCTGCCTGGAAAGTAACACAAAACCATTCCTGCATTTCAGGTACATTTTCACTTCTTTTCCTGTGGTCTTAAAAATATCTCCTGTATCAACTTTTCTGATTGTATTTAATGACTTGATAAGCAAAAAAAATGTTTAAAAAATGTTAAGTTACCTTCACTGTGAACTGCACACACGTCTTCTCATCGGGTTGGTACGAAATACAAAGCATAACAAATCCCACTAAGGACACCACACAGACCTGCAAGGGAAGAGATGTAAAATGTGTCAAGGTTAAAAAAACCCTACAAAACACAAAAATCCTTTTTTTTTTCTTTCCCCCAAGCCAAGACACCTTTGTGTGTTAGCAGGACCATAACTCAAGAAGCAGCGTGGAAGCAAAGTCATGAAAGACACAGCACAGCAACAACCCCCAGGACGTGTGTTGAGTTTTTGCCCATACAACTATCCAAAAAGAGGAAAAGACCTCTGAAGTTGGGCTTGCAAGCCCAAAGAGCACCATCCTATGTAGCTCTGGGTGCTGACAGGGTTTTTATGTCACCCATGCAAGCTGTAAATCATTAAACCATGGCTACCAATGGGTAAGAAGCAGCAGAATTTATAGCAGAGGCTTTCACCCTCTTCTGGAGTGGGCACCTTAGTAAAGAAGATATCCATCTTCCCTGCAATCTGAAACTGTGTTTTACCCCTGTGGCAGTAATTGCTGAAGGTTAACAGTAATGGAAAAGTATTTGCACACTTGATTATTCATTCAGCCATCTTTATTATTAATTCTGGATCTGTCTGCTGGAGCAGGTACTCACAGGTAGGCATTTTCCAGCCAGGTAAGAAGGGAAGATCCTGCTCTGAGGAGCTAGCCCAATAAATGTGATTTGCTATTTTGTGTTTAGAAAACAGTGTGTCCCCACACTGTGCCTGTGCCCTCCAGTCAAGTGCCCTCCTCTCCCACTTCTTTGGAGGACCAGCAAGCAAACCTCACAAGAGGACTCAGGAGCAGCAGACTGCTGCTTTTTGGCAGTTCATCCCCTGGATGGAGGAGTTGTGTACCCAGGCACCAGGTGAGGGCTCCCTGTGGGGCTGGATCTGGGCATGTGAGAGGCTGGTGGCAGCTGGAGCTGTGTTTGGAGGAATCTGTGCATGTTTGAGCTGCCTTGGAAGAACAGGTGAGTTGGTGGCATGCACATGCTTTTAAATGACCCTTCAAATCACACCTTTAAAAGCCATTTTAGGTGTGATGAGCCTTAGTGGGGACTTTGGATGAGATCAGCCACTGTCCTGTCAGAGGTCCTCTCTACACTCAGGGCCAGGAGCAAGTCTTGGCTCCTAGAAGCATCTTGGTTAGAAATGTCAGCTATTCAATTCTCAGTGACTACAGCAAGATTCTGGGGTTTTTTTACCCCTTCCATTTTACTTCTGGAGTTTGGAAGAGCTGTCATCAACTTGAGGCTTTCTGCTTTCCCAGAGCAGTGGGATTTGCCCTCTTTGGCCAGAGCCACGTGTGAGCTGCCTTTGCCGAGGTGCGGCTATGCCATGGAGATGCCAGCAGGAGTGTGGGGCTCCATCACAGCCCCATGCCCACCTGCATGCCCTGGAAGTGCTGCTCACATCCAGATTCCCAGCTCCACAGGGAGCTTGACCTGCAGTGAAAGATGCACAGCTGTCCTTTTAGGCAGCAATGGATAAACACGTTCCTTTCATGATCTGTTGCAGAAAGTATCACACTTCTTGCACATTGCTGGTGCAAGGCCCAGGACAGCAGCCCTGCAAAGGAAAAGTGCCTCCCAACACACACAGAGCCGTGTCCCTCAAGAACCTGGGTGATTAGTAACACTTTTCCCCATGAAGTTTTATTTCATGTCACTTCAGTGGGACACGAATAGGAAGTATTGCCCGAGAACATTTCTAAAGAATGCGTCACTATTATTTACTCCTTTCCATGTCATGTGTATTTATATTCTGGTCCTGTGACTTACACACGGCCTCCAATTTATTTGTTTCTTTCTTTTTATTGTTGACAGCCGTAGCTGACAGGGTTGTCTGGGGAAAAAACAACCTTTCTTGTCAAAGGTCCTTCAGTGCTGGGGTTTTTTGCCCTGTAGTGCTTCTGTGTGACTCAACCATGTTTTATTTCCCAGGATTAATCGCCTATGCCCTTGGTCCCTTGCACTGTATATTAATCTTTTAATTCAATTAACATGCCCATAAAACTTAAATCTTAAGAGATCCTATTGCTGATGATATCCAAATGATAAACTCCCCCAGTGCCAGTAATGGCTGAAGGAAAGAACCTGCAGCAAGAACTAAAAAAAATCCCAAGAATTTGCTTAAATACACTATCTTAACCTCATACCCCAGAATTCATGACAAATCATAGTGGCTTCTCACACCAAAGCTGGACCTGAGTGTTTTCAGGATGTGGTGCTGAAGGATCTTGTTATGACCAATAGGTCAAATTTGCTCTGCTTCAGCTACACCAGTGGGCATTTACACTTGCATGGACCGAGAGCCAGATTTGCCTCCAGGTGACTGCCATGAGACACCATGGGACTGTTGCCACTCCCTCCTTCCCCTTCCATTTAACCACAGAGCTGCATTCATTTCCGAGGGCAGAGACCAATGCTGGAATTTTCTCTCTGCCATCAAGTGCCTCGGACAATTTTTGCCAAGCTCCTGCTGGCTTCACACGAGGCAGGATCAGACCTCCCTCTTCAGAAATCTTCCCATACAAAGGGCTGTCAGTTAAAAGGAGCTCCATTCCTGCACATGCTTTCCAAAGTTCCTCTGGGATTTAAATAATATACTCAGGGACACTTGAAGAGGCACATTTGTAGAGAGGTATTTTTAAAGGATTACACTGGGTCAGGATTCTGGCAAGTCTTGGCCAGGATACTTCAGAAAGCTTAAGTATTTCTTTTGTAACAATATAGTACCTTTTTTTTTTTTTTTAACCAGAGATGTATATTTTTCTAAGTGGCAGTAAAAAAATAACGTGGCTGAGAATTATGACCCACATATGTTTAACATTTCAGCTCTTTAAAGGTAAATTCACTCCTTGGAGGAAACCAAAGCGTGGAACGTTTATATAGGAAACAGCTCTATGCTGCTATTTTATACATTATTAATAGATCAGCTTTGAATTACACCTGTGAAATGTAACAGAATAACTATAAAAATCCTCTGGTAAGTATTTTTTAGGAGCTGCTAAGTAACTAAAACAGCTGCAGGCACGTTACAGGTGCTGTTGATGCTGATTGCTAAGTAGCATTAGGTAATCCTGCATCGTGGTGCTGCAACAGCCACTGCCACATCGCAGTGTGAAGCACACATTTCCCATGCCTTATTGACTCAGCACACGACACAAAACGCAATTGAACCCGCTTCAGCACGTGCTTGCCACCAATCGATGTGCATTTGTTACACAAATAAAACAGATTCTGTGAGACCTGCAGGACGGCACTTAATTAGATCAGCTCTGGTCAGCTGTTATCCAGAAATCCAGGAATCTGCATTTCTGTGCAGATTTCAACTCGGGTTTATTTCAAGATCCTACTTCGAAATTTCCATATGGACTAACACACCCCTTGCTGAATAGGTAGTGACGTGAAAGGTTATCCAAGGGAAGAATTTAATTTTGGCAAGCTCTGTCTAGAAAAAGACCCAAATGTGATACAGAAGTATTTAGGAAAGGTAAAGATTTCATTTTGCTTAAGGCATACCCTGTGAAATCCTTCCAGTTCACAACCCAGGGGAACAGCTATTTACTAACACTGGCTGAAGAATTTAAATATTTAGGCTGTACAAAATTTTTAATACTATTTCTTTTTTGGGGGAAGCAGTAGACATTCCTTCTGTTGGGCAGGAACACCTCAGGGTTGAAAAGTGACTTAAGAATTACTGTTTTTTTAAGCCACAATTAAAATAGGAGGAGAAATTTTCCAGCTTGCTCCCACCCCAAAGAGGGCAGGAGCCTGTTGTCATGTTATCCCATCTGCTCCTGCAAGGATTCAGCTCAAGGTGTGCGAGCAGCACAAGGACACCACGTGGCAGGGATGAGGAAGGTTGTGTGTTGTGTGTAATTAGGGGAAATATGAACACGTAGGGCACAAATTTCTACTGTGGTTTGCACTCATTATCTTTACACGCTGACATATTCATGTGGTTTGCTTTATTCCGACAGATTTCAAAACCACAGATTGCTCTAATCTGTCTCCATCTCTCCCCTGTATGCCTGTGAAACTGGTTTTCCTTTTGTTATTGCTACAATTTGAGCCCAAATGTAGAATCGGTGGTTTTCTGTAGCGAACCGCCTCCTACCCAGAGCATCTTGAAAACCTTGGTGCCTGAGGCTGGTAAAGCAGGAGGGCTGGGAGCATCCACCAAGAAATGAAGGCAGGAGACAAAAACCTGGCTCTAAGGAGCATTGGGTCTGTGCCACATCACAAGGCAAATGCTGCAAACACTCACAAAGACACAGTATAGCTCATCTGCTCTTTATGTGGGGGCTTTGTTAACGAGAACCTCCTGCCATCATTTTTAGGGGCAGAAAGCAAACACACTGCAGGACAAAACCTCTCCCAGGTACACCTTGCAGTGCCACACAACACTGCTGAGACCCACAGGAGGACTCTTCCTATTTAATAAGAATTTAAACTCAAACTTCAGGAGAAAAATTGCTGTTAGTAGAATTAGGAAGACATTTCCATTATGGACAAATTAATTTGAGTTGCTCACTTGGAGACACTGGGGATCTTTCTGGTTTTAGGGACACAGGTAAAGAATATTCTCTTGTAGCTATCTCTGGAGTTTCTGGCTCTCCCTCAGAGGCCATACTTGGCTCGATGGTTCTCCCACCTTATCAGACATGGCAAGGCTTAGCTCCTGTCTACACCTTTGGTGAAGCCATTTTATCCTCCAAATCTAACACTCCCACTGGACACAGATTTTGATGCAGCAAAGAAACTGCCCCTGTTGGCTTTGCCATTATAAACCTGGACCACCTTTGGTGTCAGACATCTCTACAGGCTGGTGCAGACAGCAGCACTGAAGTCCATTTGCTTTACAAGGTTTGAGGGAGCTGTGATGAAAGTGGGTGCTGCAGGCAGCTTTCACTGCCAGCTTTCATCAGCCTCAGGTCAGCCTGGGTCTCACTGCCACGTGTAAAAGAAGCCAGTCTGCAACACAGAGGTACAGTGGCCTAATTTTTTTTACCCCTTATAGACTTCTTGTTAAATTTAAGGACAGTTTAGTTGCATATAAATTACTTCCAGAAATAATAGCTATAATAATAATAATAATAATAATGACAAACATGTATATTGTGGTTGCAGGCAAAGGCCAACATCATCTAGGAAATAATTCTTTTAACAGCCATCAACCCCACAAAACCTGCCCATCCCCGCCCCACTTATGAAATAAAACAATGATGTCTTTGCTACAGGTCCCTTCAAGCCATGCAATAACACACTGTGGCAGGTCCACAACTTTCTCTTAAATCCTACAAAGTCATCAAAACCCTGCAAGAACATCCACAATCAAACGAAATGCTATTTTTCCATAATGATCTTTGCTGTTTAGGTCAGTTGCTCGTCACTCGTGCTAAGGTAAGATTTAATTCCCCCAGCAAAGGCTGCGACCGCTTACACAGCCAGGAGCTGCAGCAGCAGTCCATTGCTGCTGTTAAACCAGAAATACAGCCCTGGCTGAACAATGCCTGAGGAATCAAAAAAGTAAATAAAATTAACTGTTCACAGAGCCAGCAGTGATTTTCAGCCTGAGCAGTGCAGCATGGCTGAGAGTAGTCATGAACACCACTCGTGGTATGAGGGGTGTCGGTGAGTATGAAGCTGCAGAAAGCCACTATCTCCATAGTTGTGAGGCTACCCAGGCTGGGGAAATATGTTTGACATCCTCTCCAAATATTACCCAGGCTTTTTGCACAAATTCCAGCCAGGAATTCTGCAGTTAAACTGTGGGTTAAGCCACAAAGAGGTCCAGGATTAGAGCAGTCCCTGGCCAGGTATCAGACACACCTCAGGTGAGCAGCTACCTTCTCAAACCATTCCTTCGGAATGTTCGAACATTTCTTCCCATCAAAGTTTTCCACTCTACACCTGAGCAAAACAAAAGTGTGGATTTCAGTTAATCAATGCCTAGTTACTCTTGGAAGAGGATGAGATTTAATGGCAGAGGGCTCTGCAGAGTCCTGCTCTGGTGCTACGCATGGCTCTAAATGAGCACTGGCCTCTTCTTCAAGGCAGTCCTCCCTCAAACCTTTTGATGTTTGCCCATGGCTAATTGAAGCTAGCCTGTAAAAAAAAATATGGATGCCTGCATGACTGCAATTTCCACCGGCTGCTTTGATGGCCCCAGGTTTTAAGAGTCACCTTCTATTAAAAACTGAAAATGGTTTCCTAAAAACAAGCAGAAGTTACAGAGACAGAAATGTTTGTGACTCCAGGTAAATGAAGGTTGATTAAGGTGCTTTTTCAGTTAAGAGTCTGCCTGCCTTTTGCACCACACAGCCTCACATCAGCCTCACCTCCACCAGGGCAGAGAAGCCAATGCTTGAGCGCTGATGCCAAAAATCCACAAGCCATGGCCACCCCTTGAGTAAAGCTCAGGGACCCTCTGGCCTGGGGAAGCACCTGAGGAGATGGAGAAGGACTGGAGCAGGGAGAAGTGTCAGAGCTTCTGGGCGGGGGGCTCAGCCCATGGCAGATTTTTGGGATGCTTTTTGCAATAAAATCAGTGACAGCTGGAGCCATAGTTGCTGCCTTGAGCTGCTCGTGAATCCGATTTTTAAAAATGTTTTTTAAAGTCCTAATTTTATGAACATCTATACATATACATTTAAAATAACTTCCTGACAGAAATAATAAACACCCTGGATAATCATTTCTGATGAGCACTTCTGTAACTTTCTTAACTGCCTGAGTCTGCAAAACAGGGCTGAAAAGGGAGCTTGCCCATGAAAACTCTGATACTCTCCACTTTTGATCGCAGTGGAAATAATCTAAAGAAGGGTTTTCAAGGAGAAATACATCGTTACTTCTTCTGGGTGTCAAAAGGCCACAAACTAATGAAAAAAAATGAAAAGGATACCATTAATATCTACTGTCTCTGCAACACTTTTCATCCCAGGATCCCAAAGCAAGGGGTGACGGATGGCCACTATTAACCCCACTTTACAGGGGAAATAACAAAGTCTTCACAAGGTTAAGTAACTTGCCCAAAGCTGTGCACTGAGCCAGTGGCCAGACACAGGAAAAAAATAAAGCCCTACACTCATGAGTGGGTTTGTGAAGAGTTTGTCCAAACTCCTGCAAAGCAGCAAGAAGGAAGAGACTGCCAGGGAGTCCAGCCTGGTTTGGGGAGTTCAGGACGGGTCTCATGGGCTTCAGACCTGGGCACCTTCACTGTAAGTGGCTCCAGGCAGGTGAAACAAATGCCACCCTGACTGCTTTTAGCTGCATTTATCTGCCTGTCCTTAGCAATGAGGCAGAGGCTTTTTACAGGGAATATGTTGCTGAAGCCAAAGCAGAAGTGGTAAATCCCTCAGGCTCTGTGGTTTCTGTCCATAAAACTTTCCTTTGGTTTCTGACCAATGCTCCACACAATTCAGACTAAATGCATTTTGGTTTTAACTGGGTTTTAACTGGTTTTCATGGTGAAATGCTCTTGGTGCAATGCAAGATGCACCGTTTCCTTCTGCAGGAAGGGAAGGGCCGGTGCTCTGGGGAGGGAGCCCTCTGGGCTTGGAGCCCCCTCCACTCTCTGGCAGAGGATCACTGGCCACATTTATTCCCCAGGATGCTGAACCCAATCCCTGGCCTGCTCCAGCCTCACAAACCTACACAGTCAGGTTTTGAACCCATTTAATTCAGACTGCCTTGCCTGGTTTTCCTCGCTAGCATTTTACACTGGCTGCTCCTCTAAAAACAGTTCCTCTCCATTCATGGTAATGCACTGAAGCACTTGATTTTCAGCAAGGAATGGTGTCACCATTTTGCCACTAATAAAGAAGAAAAAAACCAGGCTTTCAATCAATCAGGGTCTATTTAACACATTAGCAATTTTCCTTCATTTTTCTGTCATCCTGCATTAACAGCCGTGGGGTCAAATCCAGCCTGGTGTAATTCCAAAGGAGTAACACCAGGAATGAGCTTCACCCATTATATCTAATGTTGCTAAAAAGGTCTCATAATAGATTTTTTAAGTTCTTGATTCAGAATACTAATCAAGTCCTTTAAAAAGAGCACTTGAGTGGGATGCTACTAAAACAAATATGCTCGGGTATTTTACACCACATCTTTCTGTCCTGTTGCTCATTTCTGTGTGAATATATGAGTTTTGGGAAATCACTTTCTGCCACGAGGTTCGTTCTCGAGCAGCACATGGGTCATCCATCCCCTATCTAACACCTTCCATGCAGCCCAAGAGCCAGCCCACAGGACATCCAGCCACATGCAGGTCCTAGCCAAAGGTTCTCCTTCATGGACCAGTTTTCCCCAGCTCTCCAGAGGCCAGTCCTTGGCACAGTCCTCACCACAGCTCACCAGCAGCACCCTGTGACTGCACACCTGGAATTTCCAGCTCAGCAGCTCCTGGCCATCTCCACCTGATGTCCCAGTGGGCACCAAGTCCTCCCATGGAGACACCACAGCACAGGCACAAAGTAAATGCAGCGCCGTGTGGTGCCTCCTGCATTTTGCCCCTCAGATGTGCTTTGCACTGCTCCCGTGGTACCACAGCCAGTGCTCCACGCAGGCTCTGCTGCTGGGAGGTCTGGGGCTGCCCCACCCCTTCATCTTCTCCTTTCTAGCACCAGTTTCATTTTCCCTTCCCTCCCACCTGGTGCCAGACCCCTCCTTCCTTTCTGCTTTGGGCTGAGGGTGCAGGAGAGCAGTGCGGTTGCCCAGGAACCCGCCTGGCCAGGCGCCCCCAGCAGACAGTCCCTGTCATCACCCTGAGGGTAAACAGGAGGGCACCAAAAGCCATTTTGAGCCAGGGAGGAATCAAACCACACTTGAGCGTGCTGATGACTCAACATCTCACCAGAGTCCCCCAGGTGAGAGTCACCATCTGACTCAGAGCGTAGGTGCAGTCACCCTTCCCCACGGGGCCCTTCCTGCAGCCACAGCCTGCACTGGTCCTCCCCACAGCCAGGGCACCTGGAACATGAACCAAAACATAGCCCTGACTCCCACAGCCAGCACACAGGCCCAGGAAATGTTTCCCCAGAGGTCATCCTGGCTGGCGAGTGCAAAACATGACCACCAGCCATGGCCGAGAGCTGAGTCTCTTGCTCCGAGGTGGGAATTAGCTCAGGAATACACATGGAGAATTATTCCTGATTTTCAGGGGGGAGCTCTGAAAGTGACTGAGCTTTGACTCATGTGGGCATCTAAATGTCACTACTGCTGGCAGCTGCTGCTAAAAGCAACAGGGGTTAGAGCTCTGTTTTCAGAAAGCAGCGACTTTGGTGGGGTTTCAGGCCTCCCCAAGGGAGACCAGCCACTTGTGGATGTCTCAGATGGATGCTGCTTGGGCACTGATGACATTCACATGGGCCAGGGGCTGCTTCCGTGGCTTTTCTCATATCCCTGACTGTGCATTGGTTCAGTCCAGCTCACTCTTTCCCCAGTTTTTTCTAGTGAAAAAGCTATTTCCAACCTGAGGTAGCAACAGTGCTGTCTGGAAAAGACATAATCTGACCTCCAGAATCCCCAAAATAAACAGCAGGAGTGAACATGCCACATATTGCTATTTTATCATCTGTATTCTCCCCTGATTTGTAACAGCCAAAACTTCCCAGGAGGAAGTTCTCCTTCCAAGCAAGGGCAGGCTCTTGCCCCACAAAACACCACTAAACTCTTGGATACCTCTTCAGTCAGAAGAGAAACATGAAGAGATGAGTCAGAGGAGCTCTTCCTTTGGGATCTCAGGCCCTGCTCCTTCCACCCTCTGAAAGGTTGCCCAGCAGGATTAACACAGCAAACCTCGATCAGTTCAGATGCTCAGATAATCTTCTAACAAGGAATTACATTTACAGGAGATGCTCCCATAGCTGTTCAGCATGTTGAGAAATCTTTTCTCTAAGTACCTAAACACAAATTTATTTGCTGGGAATTCTTACAGTCTGACAACACCCAGAACTGTGCTAACACATCAGGGCATATTTTCAGGATATATTTTCCTGAGACCTGCTGCCTACGGAAGAAACCTGCTCAGTTATATCCATGGCCTATCCCAGGCTCATAATCACTGATCCTGTCTCTCCACAGGCAAACCTCACGTTCCCAAGCCCACAGCCAGCAGAGTCACACCACGGATGGCACCACACATCCTGTCCCCACCTCTGCAGGGGTGGCTGCTGCTGGGGAACAGCCCAGGCTTCCCCAGCAGGGATGCCTCTGATTTACACCCAGCAGGATGCTGCCCTCTGCCCAGTCTCCCCAGCCCACACGGTGAGGCTGGTGTGTCACTCCAAAGTGACTCGGCAGGAGCCACCAGCAGGCCCTGGGACGGGCTCCCTTTCCCTGCCACGTCCACCAGTGCCATCCCCTTCCCCATGGCCACATGCAGTCAGGAGCAGCAGCAGGAAGAGGGTTAAATCCCAGTGGTTCTACAGCACAGCACAACGAGGAAGCTCCGGAGACAGCCATTGCTCTCGTCGCCCAGCGAGCTACAGAGTTATGCTCTCACTTCCAAAACCTGATGGTTATGGTTTGGTGGGCAAAGAGGGTAGGCAGCGTAAGAAATTAGCATTTTTTTCAGCATCACCAGGCAGGAGTTCACTGCAAAGTACAAGTTAATACACACATCCAGTGAACAACAACCCTGTATTTTATTTCAGGTCTGTTGGGCATTGCAGGGAAGAATACGAAAGGCTGTGTTACTCTGCAGGAGCAGTTTTCCTTGGGAAAGTATAGCCAGACACTTAATCCCAGGAATATTTATAGTTAGCATAACTCAAATGGTGCTGTGCATGCAGTTGGTTAGTCTAAAGTGGAGCGTCATGCAGCTTGCATTAATGCTGGCAAAGGCACTTTATGGAGAAACAGACTTTATGCTTACAATTATCCCAGCCCAATATGGAGTGTCTCTGACTAGCAGAGAGGAACTGATGCCTGCCATAAGGAAGCCCAGCACTGTTACAGAGGTGCCTAACGCCAGCTGCAGCAACGCAAACAGCAGCGGGAAACGGCAGCCACAACAAGTGTGGGATTCCTCCTCCTGGCCAGTTTTGGGATCCCCCTTGGCTTTCTTCTGCTTCTTCTTCTTCTTCATCGCGGACTCCTGCGTCGAGCCGGTGCTTTTCTCCCCTCCGAGTGCCTTCCCTGTCTGGCTCTGGTTATTCGGGGACGTGCTGTGCTGGGCTTTCTTCTCCTCCTTTCCCATGCCGACGGACTTTAGGCTTTCACGTGCGTGTGTGTGTGCGCACGCCGATGGGGGAGTGAGTTTTTTGCCCCCCAAAGCTTCGCTTTGTGCCGGCTGAGTTGTTCCTGGTATTTGAATCAAGGAGGCTGAACAAATATGGAAAACATTTGGAAGCAGATTGTCAGAGCTTCGAAATGCCACATATAGCCCGGAGAAGGGGGGGATGCAAGGGGGTAGCGAACTGCCAACGTGCAGGCGCCGGCTGTGCACACGCAGGGCTGGGCGTGTGCGCTGCCACGGCCGCACAGGTGCGAGCACACCTTTGGCACTCGGGGACGAGCAAACAGCAGGGCAGGAATTCCGCACTGCCGGCTGATGAGCTGCAGGGAAATCTGCCCGGCCAGGGAGCCGGGAGCGCTCAAGTGCCGGTGCAGGGAGCAGGCAGGTAGGAGCTCACGGCACCGTGGCTCCCCCGGGGATTACCGGCAGGCAGGGCGCGGCTGGGGAAGCCGCGCAGCACCGTGCCCGTTCCACACAGCCGCTGAACCGCTTTAAATAGGCGCGTTCCAGTGGGAGGGAGCTGATTGCGTGTGCAGAAAGTACGGAATTTATACAAATGAAAATACAAGTTAATGTCCTGGGGAGACAAAAGGGATCCTGTCTTTTCCCAAAAGTTGCAAAAGCACAGCCAGGCATGTTTTATGACGAGGCAGACAGGGACCAGCAGTGAGGACTGGTGCTTCTGGGCAGGCAGCGGTAGAGCGTGGAGTGAACATCCACTGAGTGTGTTTCCAGGGCTGCAAGTTATCCATACCAGGAAGATTGTTTGTGTTACCTAAAAGAGAGAGGAATGTCTTATTGTGGCCATGTGGTCACTGCACTTCATCCATATGTGGGCTCAGGCTGGTGCTTGGACACAGCGCAACAGAAGTGGTGGAATTTCTCCTGAAATACTCAAAAATTGCTCTGTGGCTGAATCCAGCGCTGGGAGCCCTGGCAGAGCCTCTCGGACACTGGAGGAGCTCGCCCATGGAGGTGCCAGCCGGACTGGGCTCTGCAGAGACTGAACTCGGGCTCTGTGAGGAGGAGGGAGCAAGCAGAGGTGGCTGCTGAGTGGTGCCGTGCCGGGCTGTGCCGCAGCCCTGAGTTCAGCCAGGCCACGGTGCACAAATCCTGCAAGGGAAGACCACGGGAAGCGGGAGGCAGTGGGAAGCCTGTGCTTAGCTCAGGCCGGAGGAATTACTCAAAAGCTTAGGGGTAAACAGGTGCTTAAATGCTTTGCTGGCCCGGGGCCGAGTGTGTCCAGCCTGATGTAAGGCATCGCTCCTCCATGCGTGCAGCTCCGGGTCCCTGCTGGCACAGGGACACCCTGAGGACACGTGGGCTGCTGCTGCTGCCCCACCGACACCAGGGAGAGAACCTTAAATGAACCAGCCTGCTCTGTCCCCACCACGGAGCTGTTCGGGGCTTTTTTCCCTTCCCATAGAAGCAGAGAGCAGCAGCAAAGTGTTGGGAGGAGTGGGGCAGGTGGGAAGAAGACGTCAGAGATTGGAGAAATCCCCACCAAAATTGCCTTTGGATGTGGCAGAGCAGTTCAGCTGGGATTAGCCAAAATGGTGAGGTGCTCAGAGAGGATCTTACACATGCTGATATAGCATCGAGGAAATATTTCCTCTGACACACTGGCAGTGCCTTCTGAGAAACTACTCTATTTCCAGCTCTTTATGGCATTTAACAGCAATGAACTGTGTCTTCTGTATTAATAAATTATGATGTCACTTTGTTTTATGGATTAAGCAATATCCTCTTTGGTTATTTATAATACCGAACGGATGAAAGAAAACTAGAAACAAAGTGGTTTCAGATGCTTTCTGCACACATAACTCTCGTGCTACATCCATAGAGCAAGATTAAGATATATTGTTCAAAAAAGGAAGAGGAAAATAAACAAGAGGTGAAAAAAAAAAAAGAAAAAACCTCTTCTCTCCTCTAGTCATGTTGCTTAGAGTACAGTGTTTTCACAGTTTCCCACCAAGATGTTTTGTCACTATCATTCCCTTTTTAAAATATCCTTACAATAACTTGCACTCCCTGGTGTATCTTGCCTCTCAAAGCCACACATAATTATATTTAACCACAGCTTTGAGAAGGACAGGGTGTTCAAGGATCATCACCAAGGTCAGACCAGGAAGCAGTGACAAAGCTGAGGACACGTTTTACTGATGCCCAGTTGAACATCCACCCTAATAATTTTTAGAGTTGAAATGCAGTTAAATTTTTCTTTCTTTTATGCCCATCCATTTCCCTGGTTCTATCCCATGGATGNAGAAAAAACCTCTTCTCTCCTCTAGTCATGTTGCTTAGAGTACAGTGTTTTCACAGTTTCCCACCAAGATGTTTTGTCACTATCATTCCCTTTTTAAAATATCCTTACAATAACTTGCACTCCCTGGTGTATCTTGCCTCTCAAAGCCACACATAATTATATTTAACCACAGCTTTGAGAAGGACAGGGTGTTCAAGGATCATCACCAAGGTCAGACCAGGAAGCAGTGACAAAGCTGAGGACACGTTTTACTGATGCCCAGTTGAACATCCACCCTAATAATTTTTAGAGTTGAAATGCAGTTAAATTTTTCTTTCTTTTATGCCCATCCATTTCCCTGGTTCTATCCCATGGATGTGGTTTTTCCCCCCTCCCAGGAAAATCCCTGGGATAGCACCTGGATTTGTGCTGGCAGCTAGATTTATCATTGCTGTCTTCTCAAAGGGGCCAAAATCCAACTGTTTTATTCATATTGGTTTCAGTGGGAGCAATCACCTGAGGAGGATGAACAGGATTTAACCCAAGGCCAATAAAATTAACAAGCACTTACCTTACAGCCAAAACCAGCCCTTGCTTATCTCTTGTCCGGAGAATCTCTGGTATAACAGGTGCTTAAATACATTTTCTGTGCAGCAACTAACTAGAAAAATGAGGCCATGCTCAAGGGCAGCAGGCTGAATATCTCCTACACGGTACAGGTGGGATGTTCACTTGGGTCCCAGATCCCTGCAGCCCCTTTGAAAATTCCAGCTGGTGCCCAGAGTCCCTAGGGCAGAGGAAGTCTAGGCCAGCTCAGGGGACATCTTCTGTGCAGTGACAGAAAGGTTTGGGTATGAAACCATGAAATGTGGTCAACGTAGAGCAGAGTTGCCTTCTCCCATCTGCTGGGTCTGGAGTAGCTGTGCCACTTGGTTTTTCCAAGGGAAACAAAGACATTAGTTGCCATCTGCCGTGGTCATGCTGAGACAGGGAGCCTCTCCTTGGCTCCTTGCACACTTAAAGGCATATCCATGTTAGGATCCCACCATTTCTAATCTCTGCAGCAATGCATGGTTATTTAGAGAAAAAATTAGGGGTCAAATACATTGAAAAAATTCTGGGCGGGGATGTTGCTGATTTTAAATGATTGAACAGTGTGTACCAGAGGTTCTTTTGCTGTGGCTAGCCTTGCCTGCAAAGCCAAACACAGGTATCTTACATGCTGGGAAGTTTAATGGGGACGGAGAAAAGAGCTGGATGCAGGATTGATCTTCCATACTTATTATCTGAACCAGATTGTGTTTGCTGATTCCACTTGGCATTAACAATCGAGTGTAAAACAGCTGTGAAGGAACTCATAGCAATGACAAATTAAAAGAATTACATTTTTGGAAATTGAAAGATTAAACGAGGACACTGAAATAACACTGAATTTTCTCAAGTAATACATCTTCCGGATGTCACTTGGATTTTCCCAGCAACACAAGAATAATCATTACCCTTTTATGCCCAAAGGCCCTGATTAAGTATGTTCTTAAATTAAGCCCATGCTTGAATACCCTTCCTGGATGAGGATGTTTTTTGATTCGAGCCCAGCTAGCATCTCTCATGTGGCACGCAGTTGTAATTTCATGTCCTTTACACAAAATGAGTCATGTTGCACAGCTTTTCCATGGCCAGACACCGTTCTCTGTAAAACATTGCCTGCTCTTGTTCCTCCCCTTGCCAGAACGCAGCGCAGCCTGGGTGATGGTGACAACAAGTCAAAGAGCACACACAACGCCAGGCGTGGAAAAGGCGAGGTCTGGGCTGCAGCTTTGTGGTGACACAGACTTTCCTACTGCTTCTCCTGGGGCTGGGGACACACAGCGCTGCATGGGACTCCAGATTGTTTCCCTGCTGCCATTTTGGCCCTGGAAATAGGGCGGGCTTGGTGTGGTTGGGCTGCCAGAGATGCACAGGCGCTCACTCCTACATAATCGCGTTTACACAGATATTTCTCCCAGGCATCAGCACCCCAGCCAAGTGCCAGCGGCAGGGTTGCAGCACACAAATCCAGAGCAGCAGAATTAGCAAGGAACAAAGGCTTGGACGAGGCTCTCCTCTTTGCCCCAAGGACTGTGGGACATTCGGCTCCCTTTGCCCAAGGAGCAACTCCACAAAAAGCTTGCTGATCCAGGGGCCCCCTCGGAGATGCCACCCCCAGAGCAACAGCTGGAGCTGGGAGGGAGCCAGATGTGCCACAACCAGCCAAAGGACCACCACTCTCTAAGCCAGTCTGGGCTAAGGAGAAGCTGAGACCGTGCCTCACCCTTGCTTCGTGTTCCCCTGATCTCCTCACCCCGCAGCAAGCCATGGACTGCAGAGCTGGGCCAAGCACTGCCAAGTAGCCAAAGCTCAGCACAAAGACTGGGCCAGACTTGGAGGGGGGGTTCCCCATTAAAGCAAATGATGAAAGGTTATCCTTGAAAAAAGGTTTAAAGTCAAGCTGTGATTTTCTAAACCTCATGCCCATCGACAACAGATAATAACAACGTGTAGCTCTTGAAAGCACATTTGTGTAAAACACAAGGCCAATTAGAAATGGGTCCAACACATGCAATCCAGGCTGGCTTCTGCCACAGCAACTTTTGAAGTTCAGGTCATCTGGAGGTGAGGCTTGTTTTTGACAGGCTCTTCTGAGGCCAGTTCTTGTTTTGTGTGTCTGTAGGCTCTGCTGTGAGTGCTGGGTAGTGCCAGGTGACCTCCAGAGGAACAATCCATCCCACAGTATTCTTTGCATGTGCTCCATGTGCCCTTTTGGCAACCCTAGGAGTAAGACCAAGGTACAGAGCATTTCAGTTTAGCTGGTTGGGGTAACAGATGTGGAAAGAGCTGCAACAGGAGTTGTTTTATGTCAGGATACTCCACTCTTGGAGGCTGCTTATTTAACAATGTACCTTACTCCCTCCGTCACCTCTGACCATGAAGTAAACTTGTGCATATATAAGAAATCAGTTTGGGAAGAAATTGTGCCTTGCAGCCTCCAAAATGATTGTGCTACACCAGTTTAAATTCCTAAACCTTTGCTTTTGCTAAAGCTCCCTCAGATGCCTCGTGCCTGCGGTTCCTCACCTCCGGCTGTGCTTCCCTGAACCCAGACAATGGCCCAGGCATTTGTGGGGGTCTCCTGGATAAAACTTAACAGTGCTTAAGCTGTCCTTAATGATCTGACTGTTTCTGCCTCATCTTCTACTCTTATGGCAGGTTCTTTGGGGTGGAAGGCATATTTTATCACATTTCTGCATGAGGCCATAGGGACTACAACTGATAGTCCCTCAAAATTGGGCTGGGGAAGTAAGAAGTGAGGAGCTGTGGTACTACACAAAAGCAAAGCTAGGTGCTGCAGCTTTCTCTACACATCACCATGCTCTGGTGAGTATTTTATACCAGCCCAGAGACCTTTGCATCTCCCAGAGCAGGGTTAAGGAGCATGAAAACCAGGGATAACCAGTTTACTAACACTCTGTGCCCTTTCCAGAGCCGGTCCTCTCTCTCTTCCCTGCATATTTGAAGAGGTTATTGTCCATCAAAATACATGAATGAGACATTATGACTGTTAGATCTCACAAGGTGTTAATTACTACCTGGTTAAACAGAGGCAAATCCTCTCAGCCATGTTCTTGCAGAGGATAACAATTAAGTCTGTTCCGTGTTTGTGCTCACAGGAATGCATTCACACACCCCCATGCATGTGCTCAGGATGCTGCCTTAAGCCATGTACAGAAGTTCCAGGAAATCTGCCTGTGGCTTTACACCAGGACATAGGCACTGTGGGCAGCAGAGGGAAGGGCAAGGGCTCCTGCTCTCCCTTCTCATTAATGAGAGGGATAAAACAAAGGAGCTTCATAGCAGTGGGTGCCAAATGTGCTCAGCTTGCCCCATGCAAGTGGATGTTTTGTAATAAAATTAGAAAGGCCTTATTTTCAAGAGGCACAAGAAAAAAACCAGCTTCTGAGCTGGTGTAATGCTACCAGCAGCTCTAATAAGGTGTACTCTCCAAAGATCCAGGACAAACTTTGTGGAGCATATTCACACGTATCTCATTTCTTGCACTTTCTGGCACGTACAGACACTCGGGGCTTTGTTTCTGCAGCTGGCTCAAGGTCTCACGCTGGCACTCGAGCAGTCTCGCTGTGTTACTCACTGCTCCAGCAGTACTTCAAGGCCTGATGTACTCACATGCACTGCAGCTGCCTGGAATACATTTTTGGGTCCTCTGGAAGGCACCAGCTAGAATTTTCTGAGGAGAAGTCAGTCTTTTGAAAGTAAGCAGTTGTGACTTTCCTCCGAGCAGGCTCCACCATAAGTGGTGGCTTTTCTCAGAGTCATCTTTGGAGCCCTGAAGCGCCTGAGCACTGGACATGATTTCTTCAGCCCAACTGAAGTTGGTTGCTGACCTTGGTATGGCCAAGATTTGCCTTTACCTCTTGGCTGGTTCAAAGGTGGACCCCATCATCTTCCCTGGAGACAGGAGACTGGAGGATACTGGAGTTCCACTTCTCCAGTCTCCTCCTGAGCTTGTCTTAGCAACTACAGGGCCCAGTAGATGCTGGGCCATAATCTTCTGCCTCACAAAGAGCTGGTTACTCCCAGAAATCAGAATCCCTTTGCTTCCTGCATTGCTGCATTGATGTAAACCATCCATAAATCGTCTCCACAAATGACCAAAGCTGCCCGGTCTTCATCTGAGGTGAAACAGAGGCCTGGGGTCTGGGCTAGAGCTGTGTGACAGATCTGGGACTCTTGACCTCTGCCCACCTCTCCCCTGGAGCAGCCCCCTGGCCCTGGAGGTCTCTGCCCTCCACATGGGCTCAGTTTCCCTCTGAGCAGCAATACCAACATGGCTTCATGCTGTAATGTAAGAGGGTGCTTGAGGACACAGAGCTCTCTGTGCTGCCAGAATTACTGCATGTGCTCCACCAGATGTTGAAGAATACTCCCTCCCATCCTAAGTTGCCCTGGGTATTATATTTCCCTGGCTTGACATTGTTATGAAATGTCAGAGCTTCGCAACTTGTCTGACTCTCTTTTGCAATGTCCCCGAGGGAACACAGCCACTTCCAAAGCATTGGTTGGGTCGGGCAAGCCCTACGGACTTGCACCATCTTTCCCTCTGGAAGAACCTCAACCATCTCTGCAAGATAGGTGAGGCACAGTGGGGTAGGAGGTGAAAGCAAGATGAGCTGAAAGCACACCTGGAAGGTAGTTGCTGGTGGATTTGTCTGAGGGCTGCCTGGGGAATGCTTTTAGTCCATATTTTTCTGTCACACAAAAGAGGGAGGAGTGCGTGGTGAGATTTCCTGATGACACAGACATGCGAGCGCTTGTCAATACAGAGAGGCCCCAGCCTATCAAACAGGAAGAACTGCGTGACCTCGAGGGTGGGAACAATGGGAATAGGACAAAATTCAGTTGTGCCAAATGTCAGGTTTGGCACGTAAGGCTGAAGGGCCAGAGTTTCACTGGGAAAATAAAAAGTCTCAGGCGCCTTGGCTGGTCACAGGATTGCCTTGAAATGGCAGCATAGCACAGCCATAGAGAAAGGTAAATGTGGGAAGGGATGAATTGAGTATTTCCCACAGGGGACTGAAAAGTATTGGTGATGGAGAACAAGTGCTGGTGGGCCCTGTGAGGAGGCTGCACTCAGCTTTATTCATCTCTATTAGGGAAAGATGAACTGCGACAGGACCAAGTGTAACTAAGGGTGCTCAGTGGGGGCTGCAGACCCTACGTAACAATAGGAAACTGAAAGGGATTGCCTGGTTCAGCCCAGCAACATTAGAGGTTAGAAAGGACACGATTGATCTATAAATATCCTGTGTTAAACTTAAAACAATGTTGGCACGAGGACAAATGGATACAAATGGCCACGAGTGCGTTTAGCCTGGGAACCAGAGGCAGGTTTCTGGCCATTGGAGCAGTGAGGCGGAGGAACAGCAAGGAACAGCTTGTTGTAAGGCGCTGCAGCATCAATTTTTGAATTGTATCATCTGACATGGGGCTTGAGATGATTGAGTGATGCGGGAAGTGCCTTGCCTTCCAAATCCCCATTATGGGTACGCTTTTGGAGCCTTCTTGCTCGTGTGGGTGCCCTAACTTGGCCACAGGAGAAAGCAAGGCTGTCAGTGCCCTGACTAGCTGTGTTAGGGCTTGGCAGAATCGAACTCCTAATTTGTTAGTGGCAATTATTTTGATTTCACACACTTCTTACAGAACAAACTGGAGGCTTACATCAGTAACCAGTTTGGGTTTCTTTTCTTTTTTTAATTTTTTTTTTTGTAGTTAATACTTTGTACTTATATAGCATCTTTCATCTTTCAAAGTGCTTTACATACATTAATTATTTAATTCTCCCCGTACCCCCTTTGATCTAGGCAAGTATTATGATGCTCAGTTTACAAGTGGGGAAAGCAAACATAGAACAAATCCTTGCTGCCAGGCTCATCCCACCGGGATTGATGCAGCTTCGTGGCTCGAATAGGCAAGGAAAGGTTCCATGATGTGCACAGGGTCCACAAGCAATCCAGTGGTGGAGGCAGGGTGATGACTCTCCTGGACACTCTCTTGTTCCAAAGAGGGAGAAGAGAGCGAGGCTGCCAGTGAGGGCTGCATGCAGGGCCAGTCATAGGATGCTCCATGGATGATAAAGGACTAGAAAATGATGTGCCCTGTGCTCCAGAGAAAGACCCAGAATTCGGTTTCACCAGAGCATGCAGAACAAAGCCATGACAGCGGCTAGGTGACTAAGACCCAAGGAACAGGAATAAATGCACATAGTTAGAAGGAGCAAATGAGTAAGAGCTGACATTGATCTGTGTAGGCATGTGTTCAGTGGAAGGATGTAAGTCTTCCCTCTCAGTTCAAAAAAAACCAAACATCTGAATGGATTTTTGATTGTTCTTGTGTTGAATGTTTATGTCGTTTTTCAGAGGGACAGGCTGATTTGGAGATTTCCCTGCTAAATAAGGAGCCATTTTTCTTGCAAATTCACAGAGTGATGTTGTTTGTGTGCTTGGGTTGCTGCAACGATGTCAGGATGCTGCAAATGCACTCTGCCTTGCTCCAAAGAGAAGTCTCACATCCCCCCCACCTCTTTTTCACCCTTTTTAAAGGACATTTCTGTCTTACAGGAGCAAGCAGTGCAGTTTGTGAGGCAGAACAGGAGCCTGGGAACAGCACACTTGAGGTCCAGTGCTCATTCTGATGCTGGTTTGGTGTCTGACATTGCTGCATCTCAGTGGCCAGTGTCCAGAGTGGGAGTTAAAACACCAGGGTACTGATTTTGACAGGTACTGACTCATTTTGAGGCCAAGAGAATGTCATTTAGCACTAACTCACCGTCCAGCCTTATGGGACAAGGAAATGTGGCCCTGTGCATCCTCCTCCTGACACAGCAGTCACAGCTTGTGCCCAGAGTAGCTCCTGTGCTCCTCTGGATCAGTCAGCACTACAACATAATGTCCTTTTGTGGGGAAAAAATGGGCGAAAGGGCCTGAATTTAGTCACATTTTTCCTGCAGCAAAATTTTTTCCTGTTCCTGCTAGCATTAATTCCTAGAGAAGTAAAAATGGCCAAGGTTTTTTAATTTCATGGCCATTTTGATATGCTAAATGGTGCCAAGAGAGTCAGTGGGAAATTAACAGAGTTCAGATCCCCACAGAACATGGAAAATGTAGTTAAAATAGTGCTGCTAAAGATTTTGTAATTAGCAAAAATTATTTTAAAGTGTAGCATTTTTAATTAGCTGCCAATGCCACTCACTCCTCATCAGTATTATCCACAAAATTGGCTACAGCTAAGACAGTTAAGCTCCTCACCTGCACAAATCCCTCAGGAATCCACAGGTTGTAACTGAGACCCACAGAGCTGTGCCCTTACTGAAAGGGAAACTGTGACCATGGAACAATGCTGAAAGCACAGTCTTCTAACAAGCACAGTAGAGTCGAAGATGCAGTTGCAGTTGCCTTGTTGTGTCACTCCCTCCTGCCAGAGATCCTCTGTGTTTCTCACTATTAATTTCTTATTACCCATTCCTTAGGACCTGTGTTAAAGCAGGGTTCTCCTCTACCCCCTTCTAACTCATCCCAGCTCATTGCACCCACGGGCTTCCTCAATATTTGGTAATGGTCCTTAATTCCAGAAAATCTCGTTCTGCAGTTGTGGACTTGTCCTTCTCTCCGGGCCCTTTCTCTTTGCTTGGGAAGTCTCAGAGTGTGAGAAGAGCAAAGCAGCACACCTCAGTCCCCAGCCTGGCAACGTGTGCAGGGCACTGGTTGTGTAAGAGGAGACAGAGGCTGCCCAGATGATGAGAGAAAGGCTCTCTTGAGGACCCTCAGTGTAGCCAGTCCACAGAGTGCTCAGGTGCTTACCTCCAGGTAATGCCAGTGGGATGTGCATCCCTAAATGTGCCTGGTGAGTTGGGTTGAGGCCTGTCTGGGGTCATATGGGCAGCCTGTGGGCAGAGGTGGAAGCTGTCCTGCTGCCAGCTGAGCCCAGGCAAGTGCCTCTACAACAAGGTCATTCATGCCTTTAATCCCTCTGCTGCAGAGGAATTATCAGCTGTATATTAGAAACACTATGCCCAGGGAAATTTGAACTTCAGTTGCCTGCTCATGTAGCACTGTTACTGTGAGGTTTACAAAAATCAGTTCACAGACAACAATCAGACAACAGAGAGAGACAATTACGATGGGGTCTGTCCATGTGGCTGAAAACCCACTGACCATCCTGTGATTCGGGACCACCATTCATAGAGCTCATCAGTGCCAGCCTGGGGGTTCTCAGGCGTCCAGACAAAAATTGGTGGGTTGATGGCAAATAGTGGGGCCCTCTCCTAAACGTCTCTTGCATGTCACTGCTGCACAAGAGGCAAGGAAGAGCATTTCTTTTAGGATACACAGCAACATTCGTGAAATCTCAACTGGTTTCAAATATGGAACTTCCAGTTCAAGCTGTATTAAAAAACACAACAATAGGTTGGAGGTTATCAATACGTTGTAACTAAAAGTACAGGAAACTTCAGGTGGAAAGGCCAGCTGTGTGGGATGAAGAAAGCAGCAACAGATATCTCTTTTAAACCAGCTTTGGACAGTGAATTGAATTGGCACAGGTCAGTTCAATCCTGGCACTTCTAAACCTCTCAGTAATTCACTGCATAGCTGTAATAATTTCTATCACAACTTTCTGAATGTAGCTTTTCAAATCACAAAAGGACAGAAATCCCATGGTCTCACGCTACTCTGGCAGTCCCATGGCTCATTAGCAGGGCAGTAAAATCAGAAGGTACCAGGTGGGACATCTCAGACAATCCAGGGACTGGCAGCAGCAGGGAGGTGGTGTAGGATGGGAGGCAATGGAAAGACCCGTGGCAAACCCCTGACATGACATCGAGCCCTCGTGCCAAATTTCAAACCTGTGCTCTAAAGCAAGGCTGTGCTCAAGCCATTCAGCAAAAAGGTCACCAGAAACATTTCATGTGGTGCAGAAGAGTTTCTTCTGCCCTCTCCTCTTGTGCTTGGTGCCAGGCGTTGGCCCAGCCCATTTGGCTGGATCTTTCCCTCAAAGATGTCAGAGGCAGCCATACAGCATGGAAAAAATCACCTCAAAATGCTTGGCAAAGTTTTAGTTGACTGAAAATGGGGTTGTATAATGGGATGTCTTGAGTAACTTGAAAAGCAAACATCCCCACCATAGCTGCCTATAGTGCAGTTGCCTGTACAAGGTGTGTAATGCCTTTTTTTTGAGTGTTTTTCCAGCTGCAGTGTGTTCACCCAGCCTTAAAATTATGTCAGTGGTATCTGTGACTGTCATCCACCTCCTGCCAGCACAGGCCACTTTATATGGGCGCAGTCACGGGGAGCTGTGCCCTTGGACAGCCACTGCTCCGGGAGCGTCCAACCTTGAGCTCCAACTACAAGGCAAAAGCAAAACCAGCCTTTTGTCTCAGGCATCCATAAGCAGCTTAAATGGGCAACAAGAGGGCCTGCTCTGCAGTGACAGCAGCGTTTTCTGGCAGCTCCCTGCTGGCTTTGCGTGGTGCCCAGAGCCCAGGAGCTCTCCTCTGGGCAGCCACAGCCCAAAGCTGAACTGGGAACACTGGAAGGATCTGTTCTGCTCTCACAGGCACTGTCAAAGGGATGCTGCCAGCCAAACCCTCACTCCCATGGCTCTCCATGTGCCATGTGAATACCTTGTCTGGGCTAGATTAATTTTTTTGTCTCTCTGATAGCTGTAATAGCTCTTATAATCCCTCTCCTACTCTTTTTACACCTGTTCTATCAGCCAGCATGGCTGAGAGCAGACTGCCTGCTGCCAGCACTGTGGATCCCAACCAGGGATTATGGACATACACTTTCCTTCACAAAATGAGGTCCCTGGTGCAAGCAAGGCCTCCTGCAGCTGTGTGACATGGTCTCAGTGACACTGGGAAGGTGATGGTGGAGGTCTGGCTTGCCAGGGTGAAATAGAAGTTGCAGGAAGGAGTTGCCAGACCCTGATGTCTGATGGCTGATGTCCCTGCTGTAGGTCTTGGCCCAGCTCTGGGTAACAAAAGCAAATCTTCTTAGTAACTTGGCTAAGACAGCTCCTGATTTCAGCACAGTTTTATCTATAGTGTGAGTCCCTGTGCCCAGACCTCAAAAAAATCCGTACCACATCTGCAGTCCTGCTGAGGAGCAGTAAAGAAGGGAGAGGGATGCCCAGGAGGGCAGGGAATTCTGTACCTCGAGGGCCAAAGAGATTCCTGCTCAAGAGGACTGGAAA
Source organism: Ifrita kowaldi (assembly GCA_013398055.1). NCBI lineage: Eukaryota > Metazoa > Chordata > Aves > Passeriformes > Cinclosomatidae > Ifrita > Ifrita kowaldi. The sequence continues at coordinate 259,285 of VZRS01008284.1, forward strand.
GCTCTTGTGCAAAGGTGGATCATGGGGTGGAAGGGAATATTAATAAAGGTGGTACTGACTGATGGATACAGAGAGCAGTGAACAAAGCCCAAGGGAAGCTGGGGCAAGAAAGCCCAGGGATGGGAATGGGAATGCTTGATTTGATTTTAAAAATGAGCAGTGAATGGCAGGAGGAATGGGGATGTGCTCAGCAGTGCATTGTAAGACTGGGATTCACTGCCACCACAGATTGCCGAGACGCAGAGCTCAGGAGGTCTGAAAAAAATGCATGGGCATTTATAAAGGCTTTGGATATCTCCAGGGTTACCTCATTGGAGATAATCAAGCAGAAGGGATATAAACCAGAGCTCTTCAGGGGACATGCCAAGTGATATATGCCTAGGGTTAGGAAAATATTTTCCTATAAGCAAGTTAGGATTGGCCATTCTGGTGTTTCTTGTTCTGGGTTTACAGGACTTGGCAACTGGGCACCTTCAGAGAGAAGAGAGGGGAGTAGATGAGCTGAGAGCCCAGTCCAAGGCAGCAGTCCCTCTGGTCCTGTGTCCTGCTGCGTGAGAAAGCATGTGAGGAATTATAATTCCCTTTGGACATGTGACCCAAATTGCAGCGGGAATTTGCATTCCTGGTGCCTGCTTCCATTTCATGTCTGTCCCCCGCTGCACAGCAACACCTGCAAGAGGGTTTGTTAGCCTCTCTGAGAATACAAGCTCAACAATCTTTTCAGGGACATTAAGAAGAGGATCTACAAAGGAAACCGAAAGGTAAAGAGGAGTCAAAAATATGTCAATGCTGTGTAAAAGCTTATATATACAAAACAAACTTGCTCAAAGAAAAATCAGCTGTCACTTTAAAATCTGACATTAAGTTTCCCAAATCACAGACCTTAATCAGGAGTAATACTTGAAGAGGAACAAAGAGAATTCATGATGAAAAATCAGGACAGTTGAGTGCTAGGCTCAGCGGGACTAACTGCATGACAATATGGATAAGAATGATAATTGCATTAGCTTAGCCTGAAATGACTGGCCAGAGCTGGTTTTTTTTGGTCAGCTGAATTTCTGTAATGACTCTATGTACTTTTTAAGCAAACTTGGAAGGAGGATTACAAATAGATTATGACATGTCCATCTAGTCTCTTAGGGGAACAGAGCATTTCAGAAAAGCATCCTAACATTGGCTTAGAGCTCTTTGAAATGGGTTAAACCAAGTGCCTCTTATGGGTCCTTTTAAAATGAAATTAAGAGGTGAATGTAGCTCCTACTGATGAAAGTTGGAGGATCCAAACCCACGATGCTCTCATTTTATTCCACACATTGTACTTTGACCCCAAGCCCCAGTTAGACACTCCCCATGGTGACATTCTCACTTAATCCAATTTTTACATCTTATTTGGTGTTTTAAAAATCAGGACGACTTCAAACAGGCACTAATCCTCTGCCTGTTAAAAACAAGATACCTCTACCTGAGTCTACATTTTCTGCAATAGGAAACTGTGGGTTTTTTCTCCCAGCTCTACAGTCAAATTCTGGTTCAAATCCCATCCCAGTGATCCAAGTCCTGGCTCCAGCTGCCAGCTCCGTGTTGCTGAGACCTCCTGTAACACCTGGTGGGAGCAGCTGGGGGTTCCCAAAGCAGTGTTGTCCCAAAACAGTGCACTGTGAGATCGAAGACAGGGGTAGTAGCAGCCAGTCCAGATGGGAGAGAGGAGAAAGGCATTCTCCCATAGCCCGTATCTGGACCACCACTCTCACTGGTAAGCATTGCTCTGATGGAACATGAATTTGCCCTTAGCAAAACCTGGCGCCTGAACTGTGGAGCATGAATGAGGCAAGGGAGATGTGAACTGCAACAAAAATCAGCTGGTCATGGCAAATCTGCTGCTGTCCCATTGCAGCATCAAATACATGGCAGTGCTACATCTCTTAGTGCTGCCCAGAGGGAGAGAAGCTCTGTAGGACTGGCCCGTGCCCATTCTTGGGGCAGGAGGCAGCGAGCCCTGTGGCACAGGCAGCACTAGCAGAGACCAGGCATCGGGACTGATGCCTCTCTGCAAAAGGGAACGAGTTACTTCTACTTGTTCTGCGCAAAATAACCAAAACATCTGTGCCTCTAATTCCTCCTTCAGCAGCGGCAGCTCCAGCGCCCTGATCCCACAGGGCGTCCTGGCAGGCAGCACAGCTCTCCTGCAGCCACCCAAAGCACCAGCTGCTGCTGCCTCGAGGTGGATGTGCCCAGGACACCTTCTCTGAGCAGCCTGGCTGCTGTCCAAGCCGCTGGTGGGTCCGTGGGGCTGAGGAGTGGCCGGACAGGCGGTGTCCGCTGTCACACAGGCCGCCTTCGCCGCGACCCGGCCAGCACACGCAGCTCCGATTGCAACACAGCCCGCCTCGCTCACTGGCTGCTTTTATTCGTCTTCCTCAAAGGCTTAAATAAACAAGAAACAGGTTAAAAACAAAATCTTGGCCCTGGCCCCTTCCTGAGCTGGCTGTTCCATGATGGCTTCCGGCCCCGTGCGCGAGCTTCCCCCTGCAGAGGGAAGCGGCGCCGTCCTGCAGCTGCCTCGAGTGGGAAATAAGGCCATGTACCTGCCTTTGATATCGGTGCCAGGCCACTGCAGCAGTGCTCTCCACACCATCCTGGTGCTTTCCACATCGAGTGGGAACTCCAGTGTGCTGTTGGGAGCTGGAAGAGGTTTGCCTTCCCAGGGCCATGGCACAAGGACGTGGGGACGGTCCCTGCCAGACGGGCGCTGGCTCCACGTGAGGGAGCATTTCCAGAAGACAAACCCCGCACACCTCTCCAAAGCGTTTTTTGAGGGGAAGAGGAATTTTATTCCACTTGCAATCTCTCATGAACATAAAAACAATCTTGGAGGAGCCCATCAAGCCAAGAGTTTTTGCCCTCAGGACCTGTGGCGTAAATTGCACTGGAGTGAAGCTCCTCCAGCCGTTTTGCTGAAGGGACGCTCGGAGCTCGTTGCAATGACCCCCTGCTCGAGGTCACCGTATGACAGCTGGGCAAGGCTCCCAGGGCTTTCGAAACACTTCACGTGCACAAAATTGCCTCACAGCACCTTTGCAATGGATGTTTTCTATTCTTGCTGTTCAGAACTTTCGGAAACAGATAAAAAGACGCCAAGGTACACGATGAGACTCTGTGCCAGCCACTGTGCATTTCTTCCTGCCCCAAGCTCCCTACCTTCTTGACAAGGCCCAAATGATTTTCCTTGCAGAGCATTTGAGGTCTGGTTTTCTGTGTGTATTAAGGAGCTTTATGTCCATCATATTGCTGCTAAAACATGCCACTATCTAGCGCTGGCAATATGTTCCTGACTAGGGCTTTAGAGTGTTATAGATAAGTTATGTGGCGTTTTCCATTTAAATTAAAATAGATCAAGCTAAACTCAAGGGAAGCTGATAGCTGCACTTCCATTTTATTTCATTCTATTTCCTCTTTATGACCAATGTTACGCTAATAATCGAAACTTTGATTATAGGTCCCTACAGTACCATGTTGCATGCAGGGCAGGCTGGAAACTGCCTCCAGCTCTTCTATTGCCAGAGTTCCAGCTGCCAGACAGTGGAAAAAGCAGGGTGATTTATATCAATGTGGCATCTTGGGGTCTTTTTCCTCCCTCTACAGAGAAAGTCTCTGCTTCTTGTCTCATCTGGCCTGAATTCTCCAGGCATGAAGACACAGATCTGAAATTTGCCTGATTCTGGCATCCATTGCTGGTGCCAGTGGAGATCTCAGACTGCTGGGGGGGCTTTGCCACACTGAGCTGCATCCAAGTGCTTTGAGAAGACTCTTGCAGTGGACAACCCCAGAAAGGAGGCTAAAAAAACCACAGCTGTTGAGGGTAGAGCTCCTGGGAGTGGATGGACTGGCCTCACAGAAGATGGAGATGTAAAGGAGACACACTGTCCTGCTGCAGGCACTTGGTAGCACCCAGCTGTTCACCCCCTTCTGCAGAGCCTCAAGAAACTCCTCTAAGTTGTTTTGGCTACACCAAAAAAAAAGGTGTTTAAACTGAAAAATATAACAGGAATGATAATGCTAATCCACAAAATGGGAAGGTAATAAAAAACTCTTAAGTTTTCTTGTGTTCCTCAGGTTTGTGGGGCTGAGGAATCACGGAATTATAGAATGGCCTGGTTTGGAAGGGACCTTAAAAATCATCTAGTTCCAATCTCCTTGCCGTGGATGGGTATGAATAAGGATGTGGTAGTGGTCCTGTTTGCCTGATTCTGCCCAGCTGAGCTCCCACACCTCAGCTCAGCTCCCAGGGCAGATGCAGTGCCTCTGATCTTCAGGAAAAAAATGAGCTGGTCAAGGTGTTATTGCCTTGCTAAAGACTTCACACACTGAGCATTTTAAAGAGTGGCTTGTACCACACAGGAAATCCCACAAGTGAGACCTCCTTGCAAATGCCTGGACCATGTGCTGAGATCCGTGGGCAGAACTTTGGCCACGGCTGTTTTTGAAAAGTCACAGAGTGAAGTTCAAAGAAAGTACTGAAATGGCTGCGTGGCTTCTTCTCCTCGCAGCAGAGCAGATTTGTGGGGACCTGCTGCCTGCCCTGCTCTGAGTGGGAGGGTGGGGTGAGCATCACCCACTGCTTTGCCTGGCTTGGATGCCACGCCTCACCTGCTCACTTCCATGAGTCCTGCTCCCCTCCAGCCTATGGCTTCCTCCTCACACCTTGTTAGGACAGCAAAGGAAGCAAAGGGCAGTAAAACAGAACACTGACCTTTTTGTACCACAGACCTTTTCCAATTTCAACATGAATTCATGAGCTTTAATGGGCACATGCTGATGCCCTGGGTTTGGTGATTTAATGCCTTTCACTTTGCCAAGGCCACCAGCAGGCATGGCAGGTTTGTGCTTGGGGTCCGAGATGCAAAGCATTTTGATGAAAAGATGATTTGGACCTTCACGGCTGTGGGGTGTGTGCACGTGTGTGTGGGGGGATGATGGAACAACAACCTCAGCAATGCCTGCCTGTGGACAGGGGTCCCTAGTGGTCCTGCTGGGGTGCACAGGCTGCACACCACCTTCTGCCTGGGGACCAGCACTAAAGCCAAGCCGTGGAGGCAGCGGGTGCCAGCACACCCCGCAGGTGGGCTGTGTGTGCGGCACTGTCCCCATCCTGTGATGCACCCCGGGCCCTTTTTCCAGCACCCTGCATCCCTCCCCACCAGGGTGAGTGTCCCTGCTGCTCCTGAGATAAAAGCCCTGCTCCTGGGGAAGACCCCGGGTCACTGCCACCCTCGCTGTCCCTGCCATCAACGTGGGAGATCGGGACCCAGCGTGGCCTGGGTGGGCAGGGGCTCATTGTCAGGATGTGCCTCGGGCACGGCGCCTCTGCCCAGCCCTGCTTTCTGACCGCACAAAGAAAACATTTGCCCAGACACAGCCCGGCCCCTTGCCACGTTGAAAGCCTGGCTGCCGGCAGCTGGAAGGGGTCATGCGATGCCTCCCCAGCAGGACACAGAGCACAGCACTGGGAGACGAGTTAAACGAGGCTGGGGTTTAGAGCCTTCCTGAAATCCGTCCTCATAAAAGGCAGCTGTCTGGAAACCTGCTCATCGAGGGGAGGAGAGTCTCCCTGTGAAGAAGGGAGGCTTGCCAAGCCTGCCACCACCGCTGCTCACACGCAGGCGGTGCTCCCGCCCCGGCTGCAGCAGCCTGGTGAAACACCGGGGAGGTGAAAACTGCGGCAAGTGACCCTGCAGGCAGGATCTGCAAGAGCTCCAGAGCCCCACACACCATGGGGTAGCTCCCTGTGGTACTGTGCACCCCAGGGAGCACTGCCAGCACAGGGCACCATGCTGCCATCTGGTCTGGGAGCAAAGGGCACGCTGGAGAAAGCAGGGAATTCAGGCACTATGTTTGAGGGGGTATTTCCCAGCTGGTACAAGGTCCAGAGGTATCCTGGATACGTCCTGACAAGCTAGGATGGGTCTAAGGGCTGACTTATCCTTCCCTCTGGGACAGTGGGTTTGAGTGATCATCACACATGCCTGTCCCATCTCCCGAGTGCTGAGATCTGTGTTGTCCTGCTCGTGCTCTGGGACTGGACTGCACTTGGTGCCTGTGCCTGTGGAATACTTTGGCTTTCCAGTCCAGGGCTGTTTCTACAATGCAGAGGACTTCTCCTTGCTTGCACATTCCAAGCAGGTCTGGGGTGGTGGTTGAAGCAGACAGGCACCAACAGATCCCCTGATTTCTCCTCCTGTCCTTCTAGCTAAAAAGCTCAGCCCTTCCCAACCAGAACTCAGGAGGACTCAAACAATAGGATTTTGGCTCTTTGCTCAGAGCCAGCCTGCTCCAAGTAGCATCTGTACCCAAAAACACACACTGGGCTTCTCTGACTTCTCTCACATCTTCTCAGCACTCACCTGTCTGCAGCCAAGTGTCTGGAATGGGGTGGTTTCTGTTTTGTAGGGGAGGGAGACTGTTCTGCCTGTCTTGCACACTTGGATTTAGAAGGACTTGGCCTCCCTCCCACACCTGACCTCTCAGCCTCCTCCTTTATTCTGAAGGAGCTCAAAATGACAAGGCTCTAATAACCCCACCATGCTGAGAAGGAGGGAAAATAATTTAAGAAGTGATGAATGACACATTCTTACTTACTGTAATTACATAGTGTGCTTCAAGAAGGTATTTTCGTATCGCTAATCCAAAACATTTGCACTCCCTTTTTTCGTAGTTTTCTGCTCCTTGGTTCCCTTCCAGACAGCTACTCCCAGGGTGCTCTCAAGGTGCATTCAGTGCTCCTGAAAATCTCTGCCCCTTTGGAGCTAGCAGGGAGGAAGGAGATCTGCGCTTCAACTTCTCCAGCCTCAGCTTTCCACAGCCACATTTGCAGTGAAGGAAGAGCAGACGAAGAGTGAAACCCTGAAGTTTTGTTTGCCCAGAGTGTTTTTTTCCTACTGCATTTTCTGATGGGCCTTGTGACAGCCTGGGACCCCACAGTAGTGTGTAACCACCATAAATACCCAGGTCAGTACCATATGGCCTTATACAGCAAGTCCAGCAGTGTTGCTCTAGGTTTATCCTTTTAAAGAGTCTCACACTGTTTTTACTAAGACTGTAAAATATCCCAGATCTCCATTTAATTAAAAAAAAAAAAATAAAGGAACATGTGCTTCTATTCATGACCCAAAACTCTTTCTTCTTCTCCCAGAAGTCCATAAAAAGGCATGCAGAAATCCTTAGGATTTCATCAAAATGGTGAGGAAGTGCTTTGCTTCTCCTGGGGCCTCCCAAAAGACTGGAATATGCTGGGTGTTATCACTTGAGGCAGTTCTGAGGAGCAAGCCACTTGACTGGAAGAGTCTGCAAAAAAAACCCCATCCCACCAACCCTTCAGGCTGTGGTCACATGGAGCTGTTTTAGGGATCCCAACCACCTCACAGATCTGCTGAAATGTTCTGGATTCAGTGTTTCTCCCTCGAGCTTTGTGCAATCCTCCCATACCTCCTAGGACTTGGAGGGAGAGGACATCTTTCACTTGGACATCTGGCACTGGTGTCCTAATAGACAAGCTCTAGGGCATTTTGTGAAATAGTCTGCAGCTCCCAGGAGCTGCTTCAGACAGAAACCCGAGGACACCAGGCAATGCAGCCCATTAATTGAATGAGTCTGTCAGATACTGTTTCATGGGGTGTCGCTGTGTTTCTGTGGGATTGTTATTTGCAATAGGGGCATTCATCTCCTGCATTTTCCACATCCTTCCTCATTCCTAAGCAGTGTAGGACTTTTTCCCTTAGCTTAGCTAAGGCTTGTTGGAAATGTACAGAAACACAGTGTGGTTTAAAATGTTTTCCATCTTTAAAATAGTAATCTCAGAACTCCGTGCTCCAGACATCACCTAACAAAGTGCTCTACAGGTTGTTTCTATGCACTAGAAATTTTATGCCATATTTGACCTTTCACTCCAGACTTTTCCACCATGACCAGAATGCTTTTCCCTTGGAAGCCCACACTCCATTGTGCTCTAAATGTATGTGTATTGTGCTCTAGGACAGTGGCGTTTCCCAGCTCATTTTCTAGCTGTATCCTACTGGGATTCTTTCTGTGATGAACTTTCAGGAGCCCACATTCCTTCTCTGGCACTTCCCTTCCTTGGTTCTCCTGAGTGAACTGGAAGTATTTGCACATCTACAAGTGGTTTGAGAGGAAACAAGCATCTCCCTCTCTGCATTCATCCTCCTGAAGAATCAACTCTTTGTGACACTGTTGCACTGCATCCCAAAGGTTCTGACTGGATTAGGTGTCCCTGCTACTCCACTTACGCCCAGAGGTGTGGTTAATTGTGCAGTTGCAAAATTGCCATTTTTCTAAAGACTTGGGCAGATTGCTTTGGGGAATCCTAGGCCCACAGAGTGAGCTAGTGCAGGGATTCATGGCCTACCCCTATTACCGTTCCTCCTGTGCAAATACCAGCAGAGCTCATCAGTAAATTTAACCACTGGCAAGAATTGCACAGGTGGAAACTGCTAAATCTCATTCTGCTGGCCACTGAAATGCTCTCCCTCTGTCACTGTGCCCAAGCAAGGTTTTGCAATGTTAGCACATCTACAAACAAACCTGTCACAGGAGCAGAGTCCTGTGGACCTGCAGCTCCGGGGAGCGGGCCAGCTCCGGGCAGTCTCTGGGCTTTTGCTTTTTTTCAGTGGAAATTCCCCATCACCAGCTTGTGCAGCAGGTTGAAGTTACCTGCTCTTGGAACAACTCCCTTTCCTTTGGGACCAGTTACAGACCGTCAGCCTTGAACTTATCACAGGCCGTGTGTGAATGCACCTACCACTTGTTCAAAGGTCTCGGTGTGCACCCATAAATAGCCTAAGCACAACAGACCTCTTGGAAGGTTGAGGCCATCCAAGGCCTCCTGTTGGCATGGTGTGCCCAACCTTCCCCACCAGCCTTTCCAGTGCAGCTGGGGCTTTGCATAAGCCCCCAGCCATCACTAAATTGCCAGGTCAGGCTTTGCTGAGAAAGCAATGTTCCCATCTTTCTTTTCTTTGTCTTTTCTGCCTGTTGAGATACAGCTTTCAGATCTATTGTGACTGACCAAACTGAACCCATCATCCAAGAGGCCTTCATGCTCAGACAGAGCTTCTTTCCAGGGACTTCAGAGGGGGAACTTAGGGGGAAGATTGTTTTACTTGTTCCTGGTTGATGTTCCTGGAAGGCATCCAGCAGACAGATGGAGATCCTTTCTGCTTCACGTGCACAAGATCTGACTGACCTGTTGGGGAAGAGTCTCTGAAGGTCCCAGGATTCCAGGCAGGCTTCAGACTCTCCCATCAATCAGGGCTGGCAGTGACCTCAGAGTGGAGCCACCTTCATTTTTTAGTGTCCCCAAAGGAAGGACAGGTTCTCAGCTACCCATAAACAATTTGCTTCACTTGAAACATACCTTTAAAGGGAATTTCCAAACTGAAGGGGTAAGGCACAGTTCCTGGCGTTTATCAGGACATCACCATGCCTCACTTAATGCTCCAGTGCCTTGTTTCTGACTTTCCCAGGTTTGGAAGTGTCTACACTCTCCTGTCACTGCTATCCACTGCAAGCTGACTAGCTTGGCCACCGTTAGCCCATGGGCTGGTTTGGGAGACTGGCCCATTTCTGGTATCACCCACTTCACATGGCCTAAGATGGGCCAAAGTCTACCAGGCTGTGACCAATGTCCCCCAGTAAGGTTTTTGCACCAGTCCTTCACAAAAACGTGGTCCTGACTCTGTCCCCCAGCTGGATCCCCCCCCGTTTCCCCATTTTGCAACCGTGTGAAGGGCTCGCTGCACGTTGTGTCTTGGCTTGGCCCACCACCTTCCCACACTCAGGTTATTTTATTTCTGCTTCTGAGCTCAGCTGTGTTTTTGCATGGCCCCCGTCTCTCTCGCTTTACATACCTTGGGTGTGTGTGGCACTCTCTGAGGTGGAAGTTCTCTTTTCTTGTCCCCGCGTGAGCCACAGAGCTGCGCTGACAGGACTGACCACCTTCCTACCACTGCCTGCTTCCTGGCCCAAGCCTCTGCTGCAGCCCATGATTTAAGGACTTGGCACACTCCTCAGCCTCTCAGAGCATTTTTGGCTTCCCATTAAACACAGAGATATCATTCCTGGCTCAGGAAGTCTCTGCCCTGCAGGCCACCAGGACCTGGGACACCGGCCTAGGGAGCTTGCATTACGTGCATGCTCTGTTTGTCTGCTCTTCCCAAAGCATCTCCTCCTGGACTTCAGAACTGCAGGACATTTTCTCTGACCCAGCTCAGGTTTTTATGTGCTTGCATTTCCCTTTTTCCCAGGTCTCAATCTGGTCACCCCCTTACTGAAAAATCTATTAATAGATCAGTGTCCAATTTCGCCTGGTTGAATACCTTGCTTTTCAACCAAAATAATCCAGATCCTGCAGCTGAATTCTCTTTGTCGCCCACTTTGTGGCACACAGCTGACCAGCTCTCTCTAATTTGATGGTTGATTCTAGTCATACAGCCAGACTAGATAATTTAATCTCTTTTCCTGAAGGCAAGTGCTCACTGATATAAGAGCTGACCCCATCAAACTGGCTCCGAGGCCTCCCATTTCAGAGCCATTCCCTCATGCTGTGGTTATGGATGGAGCTGAACAAATCTCCCAGATGTATTTTCCTCAAACACCGTGGATTTTGCACTGATTCAGCTGGGACAAATAGTCTGATTCCTTCCTCCTGGAGACTGGAAATGCTGGTGGATGTTGGTGGTAGGCGGTATGCTGGCCAGCTCGTCTGCAGCAGGAGACTGTTTATTCCTGCGGTGACCTGCAAGCCTTTTATTTCCTTTTCTGACCGATTTTCTCAATTTCTTAACTCTTTGCTGTGGTTCATCTTGGCTTATAAATTGGCCAAAGCTTTTGTTGTGCCTCTTATTTTCTGGAAAACATTATTTTGCTTGATACTCTCGCTGCTGATCACCTCTTTGATCCGTCCTGTCTCTTTAAACTGGGAATCTTCCAGAAGAATTTTGCACTCTCTCTGGACACTGAAATCTTTTATTCTTGTCTGCAGGTGACCTCTTATAAAACTCTTAGAAGTTTCCAGATGTTGCTTGAACTCCTATTGCAAAGCCTCCAGCTGTCTCAGCTCATGTTTTGCATCTTCGGTAATTTTCAATTTCCGTTCCCACTTGGTTCCAGAGGAATCCCAGAATTAGGACTTCTCCTAGAAGCTGAGTCTCACCCCGGACATTCTTTCCATAATTTGAAGGTCTGCAGGTTGTTCCAGAGAGGATGAAGCTGGCATACAAATGCTCCAGAAACGCTCCAGGTGTTCCACAAGGAGGTTGCTCCAGAAAAGCTCACCCGCCCTGCTCCCCACCGTGTCTGTTAGTTACAGAAACCATGCAGAGCCCTGCTTTCCTGCCCATGGGAGGAATCACCTGCAGGGAACTGTCTTTTCATTCAGAGTTCAAGCTCCCTTTGAGTCAGCTCTCCACAAAAGGTCTCCATATGCTTTATTTTAGGGTTAAGCTCCTTCTTTTACTTGGGCTGTTTTCTTGATGCTTTTTCAAGGACCAGTCCAGTGAGGAGGAGAGGAATTTCATGCTGAGGCTGCTTGTTTCTCTCCACTGACTAACAAGAGAGCCTGCAGCTCTACCTTAGATGTCCAGCATGGATGACTGACTTGGGGCAACCGATACGTCCTTGATGAGCAAGTTTCCCTTGCAGTCTGTGGTCCCCCTTCCCGAGGGAGCTGCTCCGTAGTCCAGGCTTACCCAGGTAATGTGCTACAGGAAATTTAGGTTGGCTGTTAGGGAAAGTTTCTTTCTCCAGAGAGTGGTTGAGCACTGCAAGAGGCTCCCCAGGGAAGTGACCATGGCCCCAAACCTCACAGAGCTCAAGAAGCATTTGGACAACGCTCTCAGGCACTTGGTAGGATTGTCCTGTGCAGAGTCTGGAGGTGGACTCCAGGATTTTTGTGGGTCCCTTCCAACGCAGA
>VZRS01008286.1:0-27682 GCA_013398055.1 Ifrita kowaldi
GGTGACACCGGGCAGGGATGGGGCTGGGGACACCTGCCCTGAGCGCCACACACAGCTGGGAGCAACCAAAGTCCTCAATCCACCAGCCAGGGCAAAAATTTGGGAGTCTCATCCCCACAGGCACCTCTTGGCCCACAGATCCCTAGCTCGGTAAGGACATGGATGGGTTGGGGAGAATCCAAGGAGGCCACGGAGCTGCTCTGAGGGCTGGAGCCCCTCTGGAGCCCGGCTGGGAGAGCTGGGGGTGTTCCTCTGGAGAAGGGAAGGATCCAGGGAGAGCTCAGAGCCCCTTCCAGAGCCTAAAGGGGCTCCAGGAGAGCTGAGAGGGACTGGGGACAAGGAATGGAGGGACAGGACACAGGGAATGGCTTGACTTTAACAAAGGTTAAGATTAGACGGGATATTGGGAAGGAATTCCTGGCTGGGAGGGTGGGGAGGCCGTGGCACAGGGTGCCCAGAGAAGCTGTGGCTGCCCCTGGATCCCTGGAAGTGTCCAAGGCCAGGCTGGACGGGGCTTGGAGCACCCTGGGATGGTGGAAGGTGTTGGGGCTGGAACTGGATGGGCTTTAAGGTCCCTCCCAAACCAAACCACTCTGTGACTCCACGAATCCGTGCCCATCACACCAGGGTTGGATTGCCCAGGCGAGCCAGGTCCCTGCAAACACCTCAGCCCAGAACTCCCCAAATCCTGGATTTGCACTCCTGACTGACCTGTGGCACCCCAAACAAACCCCCCATCCCACGCCAGAGCAGCCCAAGGAGCATCATCTGGCTGGGAGGAGCTCCCAGGGGAGGGGCAGCCCCTGGCCGGGCACAGATGTCCGACTGCACCCGCACATTCCAGACTGGATTCGATTTTCTGCTCCTCGCGCAGGGCCCTGCGGAGCAGCAGCTGCCTCAGACTGCACCTAAGATGCAGAAATGGAGGCACAATACCTTATTAGAAAGGAATGCATGTCTGAGCAGGGATACTGTTACCTTCCGAGGAGAAGGGGGAGGCAAAACGCTGGGAAGAGGAAGGAAAAGTGACAGGGATCCCAACTGCCTCGGAGCAACGAGACAAAAAACAAACCCAGGAGAAAAAAATCCCATTAACCCCATCCCCTTCCCGTGCAGCTGAAGGAGGGATGAGTCCTGGGCCAGGCTGGGGGAGGACCCGGCTTTGCTTCCCAAATGCTGGGAAGAGAGGATGAGCCTGGTGTCCTTGGCACTGTTTGCTGCTGGGAGCAGCTCCTGGGCACCAGGATGTGGAGGAAAATCCATGGATTCAGGAAACCTGCGCTGCCACACTCGAGCGAGGCCAGGGTTTCATTCCAGGGCTGAAAATTCCTTGGAGCACGGGGTGGGGCTTTGGTCCATCCAACAAAATCCTGGGCATCCTGCTGTGCATGGCATCCCTGCTGTGGGTGTGGAGCGTGGAGGCCACCAGGGTGGGTGACTTGGTAACACTGGGTCTCGTCCCCACACTGCTCTTGGGGCAATTTTGGGACAATCCTGCCCCAGCCTCCAGGCCTGGCAGAATTCCTGCCTGGCAGAATCCAGGCAACACCCAGGCAAGGAGAGCTGAGCCGGATGCCAGTGCTCCACGGCCACAGCAGCCCTTGAGAGCCTCGTGGGGTTTTTGGGGAGCCGGGATGCTTTGCTGTCCCCCAGGAATTGCCCCTGGAGCCCCCCCATGGCTGCCCAGGTGGGTCAGAGCAGGAACAAATCCATGCTGAGCCTGCCAGATCCTCAGCTTTGATCCTCCCAGGCAGGGATGGGAAGGAACACCTGCAGAATTATTCAGGAACGAGGGCAAGGAAAGGTTCTGGCATTAAAGGCACTGCTGGCGGAGCTTGGAGCCTGCCTCAGCTCTAAGGAGCTGCTTTTCCGAGGGGTTTTTCAGGCCTGTTTGTTTTTCCAAGCCCTTTTCCCTCAGCTGGGCACTTGTTCCCTGCGTTTTCCCCAGCGTATCCCTGTTGGTCATTGCTGTGTCCATGGGGAAAGGGAGGAGGGACAGCCCCAGGGCTGTGGGGCAGTGGCTGTGCCACCCCCACGAGGACCTGGGACATCGTCCTGCTCCTCCAGCCAAGCCCTGAGGTTTCCTGGGAATATTCTGTGCCACCTCAGACCAAGGAAAACACATTTGTGGAGCATCTCCCTCAGAACAAGGGCACCAAGCGGTGCCAGCAACCATGGAAACCGCGGGGAAAACAGCAGAAATGTGGGGTTGTGTGCGGCTCCTGGGAGCTGCAGGAGCTGGATTCCCACATGGAAAGGGAATTCGGGCTCACTGGGCACGCTGAGAACCCTGTGGGTGTGACCTTCCAGGGACGTGGTGGTAATAAAGGTGGGGAGAGAGGGATGTAAGGGTAGCGAGAGGGAGGGATGTGAAGGGAAGGAGAGACTGGGATATAAATCCAGGGAGAGGGAGGGATATAAAGCCAAGGAGAGAGGAATATCAAGCTCTGTGCTCAGCAGCTGGTGTCGACCAAAGTCCTTGGAAGAAGCTGAAAAGCCTCATACAAAGGTTGGACATTCCTGTTTTAGGGATGTTCCTCAGCAAATCCCGGTCTGGGCACCTCTGGCAAGGGAAGAGCAGGACCTGCTCCAGTTTAGTCCACAGGATTCCCACTGGGATCAGGAGGAGGGATGGGAAAGGAACTCGGGACTTGCGGCAGCTGCTGGGGAGGTCAAACCCTTCCCAGCCTGAAGCCAGGCAGAGCCAGCTCCTTATTCCCTGCGGCAACACCAGGTTAAACCAGACCCAAATCCAAGAACTTCCAAGCCCTGACAGTGGATGGGGACTCAGTGGAGTCCCAGGAATTTTCACCACGGAAGACATGGAAACGGAAATTCCGAGCCTGGTTTGTCTGCAGGCTCTGCGAGGAGGATTTCAGGGAGAGGAGTTGGTTTCCCTGCTAAGGATCCCTCCGGTTGTGATGATTTGTGACAGGCATAATCCCAGCCTAATTAGATTTGGGGGCATGTGTTGAAAGCCCTGCACACTTTCATGTGGGCTGGGCTTTAGGGAGACTCCTGCTTGTTCTGCACAATTGTTTGCAAATTAATCCTTGGAAGCTCCAAGAAATCCAACAGGAACAATTAAAAAAAGACTTTAATTGTGAATTCTCCCCATCCAGTTGCATACCAGGTTCCAATCTCGGACATTTCCCCTCAAAAATGTGCCAGGCTGTCTCCTCCCATCCCATCCCTGCCGTCAGCTGTGCTGAGCTGCTCTCCGAGAGTTTTAATTCCGTTTGCTCTTGGCTAAACTCCATTCCTAATCCTGTTTTCACCCCTTTCGATCCAATTTAATCCATCTTCTGTAAGTCAAAATTAATTACTCCATGTGCTCTCCCAGCCCTGTGGGTTGAGGGGAGAACGGAGAAATCCCACCTGGGCATCGAGGGCACCTCGTGGCTGCTCTTGTCCAGGGAAGCTGCAGAGGGAAAGGAGTCGGATGAGAAAATCCCAGTGTTTGTCTCAGTTTTGTTATCAGTGTTTCATCCTCATGGATTTCTGCTCATGGGATAGGGATGCCCATGGAGGAATGCTGATATCGCAGGACAAGGAAAGGAGTCAGCAGCTCTGGGTCACCTCCTCCCCTTTCCTTCACCTCCTCAGGAATTGTTCATTTGCCTCTCATTCCCAGAATTAATCATTCCTTGTGTCCAAGCTTTCCCAAAAGGGAAAGGGAAAGGGAAAGGGAAAGGGAAAGGGAAAGGGAAAGGGAAAGGGAAGGAGTCTGCTCCCACACCTCTCAGGTTTCTTCTCCTGCTTCATGACTTATCCCACCTAAAAATCAGGTTTGTTCCTTCCAGGGATGATGTGGATTGGAATTTACTGGGATTTGTAAAGTATCCTGAGAGTATTGTGAGGGGTTGTGCCTTTCCTAAGTACCTGGTCCTATAAAAAAGAAATCCAGACTGTTCCTATTTCAGAGTTCTTTTCCCCCTTTAGCTCAAACAACAGAAGTTCACGTGGCAGAGCTGACGGATTTCATGCAGGATTGGCCAAAAAATGAATGTCAGAGTTTCCTGAGGCCTTTTAACCCCCACCAAGGCTTTTGGAAATGAGTTGTGAAAACAAAAACCACCCCAAAAGCCACAAAGAAGAGAAAGGCGCTGCTTGACCCACCCAAGCTCCAGGAGCTCGCTGGGTGGGAGAGCATCTCCCAAGGGATGCAGAATTCCTGCTGTATTCCATCTGCCCACGGAGTCGTGCCCTGAAACGCCGCTCTGGCCACGCTGAAGTGGAGCAGGCACAAAGGTGCTCTTTCATTCGGGGAAAGCATCATCTTCAAGTAATTAACTGGGGATTAGCCCCAAATGATGCCCAAACAAAGGAGATAGGAAGGGCAGGGAATGGTGTTCCTGCCCTGATCCCGGCGTGGAGCTGTGCCAGGGCAAACAGTGCCTGTGGGAGGCTGGAAAAGCAGGATTGGCAGTCGGAGCTGGGTGCTGTTTTCCCAATAAAAGGAGCTTGGGGCAGGCGGTGCCTTTGTCACCTTCCAGTGTCCCCAGGGCTGGCCCGTCCCTGTCTCTCCAGGATGCTCACAGGGATGGCCTGGGATCGCTGCACTGCCAGGGCTGGAATTCCAGCAGCAGCTGAAGGAACAGCCCCGCTCCTCCTGTGAGGTTTCCTCCAAACAATCCCTTCCTTCCATGGCTGCTGCAAAGGTCAGGAAGGGACAGCAGGAGCGAGGTTTTCCTGGGAATGTGTCTGTGCCTGCTGTTCAGCCTGGTCTGGGGGAAGTGTCCTGCTCACGGCAGGGGGATCCCAAAGGTCCTTTCCAGCCCAAACCAGTCCGTGCTTCCATGGCTCCATTCATGGGAAGCACATCTGGGAAGTTCTTCCTCTGGAAGGAGCAGGAACTGCCTGAGGTCCAGGTCCAAGGCTTGCTCAAAAAAGGTTCTTTGCAGATTAAACCCTGGTCTAAACTGAGTGCAAAGCTGGTCCTAAACTCCCCCCAGAACTCGAAACATAGAGCAGAGAGGCTCTCCATGGGCAGGGACACCTTCCACTATCCTGGGTTGCTCCAAGCTCCATCCAGCCTGGCCTTGGACACTCCCAGGGATCCAGGGGCAGCCACAGTTTCTCGGGAATTCCATCCCAGCCCCTCCCCACCCACCCAGGGAGGAATTCCTTCCCAATATCCCATCTTGCCTTGTCCATGTGAAGCCATTCCCTTTGTCCCAGCACTGCATCCTGACCACCCTGGGAGCAAACCATTCCCTCTTGGAAAGCCCAGGTGAGCAGAAGGAGCTGGAAAAGCTGGGAGCAAGAATTGAGTGTGTGTGAGGTGACTTTACAACCGCACTGCTCCGGGAGGGCCGTAAAAGGGCACAGCCCAATTACCGGGGTTTAATTAAGAGTGGAACATTTAAATGAGGTGCATCGCTGTCTGTATGGCACGGGTTTCATTTCGGTTGTTGCTCTGCACCCCGAAATAAATCAGCTCTGTTGGATCTGCAGTGCTGGTGGCATTCCTGAGCGGGAGGGAATGGAATGGAATGGAATGGAACCGCCTCTGGAACTTTCCTTCTAAATCACCCCTGGCTCTGTCTGCGTGCAGCGACACTTGAGACAATTAATTCCAGCTAATTAAAGGTGTGAGTTTCGAGCAGATCAGCTCAGCCACCCCGAGCAGCCCTCTCCATTCACAACTCACACGCCATTGATCCAGCTCGGATTGATTCCCTCGGCGTGGGATGGAAGAAATGGAATTAAGGCCGTTTGAAATGTGAATGAACATCTGCTCCAGCCTTTTCCAGGGATTTCATTTATCCATTTCTTTTCCCTGAACATCCCTGGCTTTTCTGGAGCTTTGCAGGAGCTGTGCAGGTTGGGTGGGCAGCTCTGCTCTCCCAGATTTCAGCTGTGTTGGGAATCTCCAGCATCCAAAGTGCTGCTGGCACTGAAACCCCGTGGATGGCACTGCCAGGCTCTCCATGCCCTGCTCCATCCTCTCCCATCTTTCTGCCCTGTGGAATTGGAATATCTCAGCTCACTGCCATGGCAGATCCACTCTGGAGCTCTTAACATTCCAGCTGGGAAGGAATTTCCCTGCAAACTTCAGCCTCTCTGTCCAGCCCGCAAATCCCTGGGTGCAGGAATCCTCTGGCCACTGGTGCCCAGCCTCAATTTTCATCTGCTGCTGCAGCAGGGATGCTCCTGCACCTCTGGAATAACTCAGAGATTCCCAGCTCCCACCCCTGCAGGAGCAGGGGTTGGAGCTGCCCATCCAGCGCTGGGGTATCCGAACACACCCCCAGCATTCCAAAAAATGCCATTACAAGGCTCAGCCTTTTCCTGGCTCGGCTCCATCCCTGTGCACACTCAAGGAATTCCTCCTTATTCCACAGGACAGCCAGGAAAGTTTCCAAGTTGGTGGCAAATCCCTCTGAAATTCCCTGCTGGAGCAGCAGGGCCGGAGCCTGGAGCCCTGGAGCTGGAAACACGGAGCGTTGTCAGTGCTCCAGCAGGGAAAACTCAGGATCTGCAGGCACTGGAGCGCATGAAAGAGCCCTTGTGGTCCCCAGAGGCTGCTCCTTGTCATCCCTTCAACTCTGTGCGCACTTTTCCTGGGAGGGAAGTGAAATTCCTGCCTCGGGATTGGCGCCACTGTGCCAGAACAGCAGTGACCTCTGCAACCACACAAGATTTAGTGGTGACTTGATTTCAGCTGTAATGAGCCTTTGGAAACCACCAGCAGCCAAATGTTTTCTTCTTCTTTAACTCTTGGTGGATCTCGGGGAATAAATAACAGAGCAGACAGGAATAAATGAGGGAACAGACGAGCTGGTGGGGCAGGAATGGAGAATTCCCGGAGAATTACCCGGTGTCTGAAGTGGGAGCGCGGTGGTACCCGGAGCAGGGAGGTGCTGAGTGAGAAGTTATTGGGAGAAATGAGGCCTGAACTCCTTCCAGCAGGAGCAGCCTCGGCTGGTGGGAGGCACCGGGAACGGCTGGGAACGTCGAGGAGAATCCGAGATTCCTCCCTGCCCCGAGATCCAGGGATTCACTGAGGAGTGATTTCCTCCAGGCCCTGCTCAGGCACGTGGGAGAGGTCACCTGAGCTCAGCCAGCAGCATCCCACAGAATCCCGAATGGTTTGTTGGGAAGGGACCTTAAACTCATCCAGTTCCAGCCCCAAAACCTTCCACTATCCCAGGTTGCTCCAAGCCCCGTCCAACCTGGCCTTGGACACTTCCAGGGATCCAGGGGCAGCCACAGCTTCCTTGGAAATTCCATCCCAGTCCCTTCTCACCCTCACAGGGAGGAATTCCTTCCCAATATCCCATCTAACCCTGATCTCTGTTAATGTGAAGCCATTCCCTGTGTCCTGTCCCTCCATCCCTTGTCCCAAGTCCCTCTCCAGCTCTCCTGGAGCCCATTTAGGCCCTGGAAGTTTCTCCAGGCTCTGTCAGGAGAAGCGTGTGCTCATCCTTTTGATTCCCACACAATCACAGAACCGATTAGGCTGGAAGAACCTCTGAGCTCATCGAATCCAACCTAAATTTCTGTGCAAGCTGCATCTGTAGGGGATCCCTTTCACACAGAAAGTGCTCCTGGCTGCAGCCTCCCAGCAGGACCTGCTCTGAGCACCGAAGGCAGACACGGACCGAGAAACCTCCTCATGGGAATCAAAATCCATTTTAAAAAATCTGGGGGTTACGCTTTGGAACGAGTGTCCAAACTTTTCCACTTCCACAGCAGAGAGCTGCAGGAGCTGCTGGGGCTGGGTTGATCTGGGATTCCCCAGCAGGGCTGGAGAGGGGCAGTGTCCCCAGGCCGCGGGCAATGCCACCGCCGTGCCACTGGCAGCGCCGGAGCCTGGGTGACCCAATTAATTTGGAACAGCTGGAAACGTCTTTCTCCAGGTTTAATTTGCTGCATGACTGAACCTCTCCTTCGTGAGGGTTTAATGTGGGAGAGGGGCAGGGCCCTGGGCAGGGGCAGGGCACGGAGTGATGGAAATGAGGCTCCTTTCCAGGTCCCCCTGCAGCGCTGGGATCCACGTGGCACCAGTGACATCCCTCGTGCTGGTCCCAGTGCTCCCAGCAGAGCTGAGGCTGCCCCAGCACCGGGACAGGGAAACTGGGGGTGCTCAGCCTTCCCTGGCTCCTCAAACCCCAACCCCAGCCCCAATCCCAGTTCCAGGGCAGTTTAGCCCCATTTAGTCCCAGGTTTGGGAATTCCTGAGCTGTTTATCCGTGAAGCCAGGGCAGCCCAAGGCCGGGGATCTGCTGCATCCAAAGGGGAGGGCATCCCCTGTCCCTGCTGGCAGCAGAGGAGCTGCTGGTCACGTAGAACTGAGAATTCCTCAGGAAACCGAGCCTGCTGAGATCCCAAACTTGGCTGCACCACTGATCCCTGCGGCCCAGAGCAGCCCCGTGGGGTAGAGCCAGCAGGAGCCCCCAGGGGTGAACTCCGAGTCAGGGATTGCTGCTCCCAAGCCCCAGCTCAGCCCCGGTGAATAACACCAAGGGAGAACCGAGCTTTCATCGGGAGGCTGCCCCGCTCTGGCTCAGGGAAGATCAAGAATTCCCATTAAATTCACCTCGTGGGCATTCCGTGCCCAACCCTTTGCCCAACCAGCAGCAAACTGTGGCTGAGCAGGGGCTGCTTTCAAAGGCTTGCAGGGATTCACCGCATTTTTCCAAGCACCCCATCCCTTTGTTCGCCTTCTGGTGAACTAATCCAGCCCGATCCTCCCGTTTTTGTTACAGCCATGACCTTTTCTATCCTGATTCCCATCTAACTCCAACCATTTTGGCAGCTCGGAGCTGTTTGCTGTAACAATAATCCTGCCTCCCTGAGCTCCCCAGGTTTATAACCTCTTGTGCTGCACCAGTTTTTATTTAAATAGATAACGTCAGATTCTCACCTGCGCTAAGTTGGAGGGAAGTCAATTTATGCCATCAAAAGAGCTGGCCCCGAGTTTTAACTCCATCAAACACCTCTTTGATCTTCATTTGGAGGAAAGGGAAAATAGAATAACTTTGTAACTGCACGGGGTTGTGCCCCACATTTTATCTGCTGCCTCTAAATCTTCCCGAGTGGAATTGTGCTGTTCCCAGCTAGTGACTCCCAGCATGGATTGTGCTCCACACTGGCCCTCAGCAAGGCCAGGGGATCACACCTTCAACTCATCCCACAGGACAAAGCTCCTGCTGGGCTGCCACGGTGAGAGGAGAGGATTCCTGCACACTGCAGGGATTTGGGAACGGCAGGATTTAATCCCACACGTCTGGGCAGTTCCGCGTGTGTTTGGCACCGCAAGGACAGGCTCTTATCTAGTCTCATCTCTCTCAGGTCAAGGAAGGACCTGACCCTGTCACTTGTTCTCGCTACCAGGAAGAACCCTCAGCTCCACACCTGTGGTGCTTCCAAACAAAGGCTCCTCTGTTGGCCACCCAGCGCCTTCTCCTCCTCACCTTCCTCCCCACTCCCTCCGTTACCTCCCTGTGTTCCCTCTCATGATCCCGCTCTCATCCCACGGAGCAGCCCCTCTGCAGCCAGACAAACATCCTGGCCATGTTCCCAGTGGGATTTCTCAGGGATGTGACCTTTGGGTTGCAGAAGAACATGGGGAAGCTTCCGGAGAGGCTCTTCGTGCCTTCACTGCAGAGCACCATGTGAGAGGCACTTTCCCAGTCAAATTCCTGGATTTTCTACATTTCCTTGGGCTGTGGGATCAGGCTGAGCTGCTGAGAGGGTCTGCAAGCTCCATCTAGGTCACCGTGCCAAGCTGGCACCGCTGCCTGGCTGCCCTGGTGATGAGTGTCTCACCAAGGGCAGTGCCAGCCTCAGAGCTGTCACCTGCAGCCAAGCATTCCCTGCCTCCACCAGCCCGGGTCAGATCCCAGATCTCAGGAATTGATGGATGCATTGTCTCCTCAATGACCCAGCTTCTGCTGGAGCTGCGGGAATCCCCACGCTGGGCTTTGAGGGAGGAATTTAATCAAGTTGGGTCTCCCTCATCTTCAGGAGCGACTCAGGCCAGCTGAGAGGAACATCAAGCAAGCAGCCAGCGTGTCCAGAAGGGAAAGGTTGTCCTTCCCCCTGTTAATTGGAGCTTTGCAGAGCACTGGAGCATGAGAATTTATAACCTTTCCCAGCTATTGCTTCTGGGCTTTTCCTGAGGCTCTCCAGCTCTGGGTGTTTGTGTTTCACCGCTCTTCCTCCTCCCTCCCCGCTGCTCCAGCCCATCCTGACTCACCTGCCGTGGCACAAGGCCCCAGCCAGCCCAGATAGGGGTTGTGCAATGAGCTTTTGGAAACTCTGAAAGGTTAAACCATCCTTATAAACAGAGGAAAGGTTATAAAAGTTGTGTTTCCAACCCTCCGCCTCTCCCCGGGCGCCTCGGAGTCATTTTCTTTATGGCAAAAGAAAACAGAGCTTTTAATTCAGCGTCTGTGCTGAGCCCACTGAACACTGGGAAGAGGGCACTGGGTCCTCTCCTGCTTTTAGAGAGCTAATTAATTTTAACTAACTTTGCCATAAGCCTGGCTTTCCCTCTGTCTGGGCAGAGCAGGAGCGGAGCCGTTCATGGTGTGCGAGACCAAGGCCAGGCCTCACCGGGAGGAGCCGTGACAGCAGCGAGGGGGCCCCGCCGTGAGCCCCGGGGACGCCCTGCCAGCCCAGGGCTGCAGGAAAACCCATTGCACCAGCGCATGAGGTAACCCACAGACTGGGAGACACCGTCTGCCACTGGGCTGTGCGGCAGCAATCCCCACAGAAGTCCCTGCCTTGTGAAGTTGTCAAACTGTAAAGTTAATGAGGTAGAAATGAGAGCTCGGCGCAGGCGTCTGAGCGCTGGAATTGCTCCCCGACGGGTTCCCCCCGCTCTGATTGCGGCCCGTGCAAATGAAGTGGCTGAGGGTCCCCTTGGAGCCCGGCCAAGTCGCCACTGCTGCTGCAGAGAGCTCCTTTTGCAGCTCCATAAACACGGGGAAGGAGCAACATGTGGCTCCTCGGAACGAGACAAGCAGGAAAAGCAGACAGACATTACACCGCTCCTGTCCCGGGCAGGAAACACCAAAGCATCCCAGCCGTGCTCACACCGACAGCCCTGCACTGCGCGGGAGGCTGGGACAGAGCAGGGGCGTTCCAGGAGCCTGGGGACACGGGGACACGGGGACACGGATCTGCATGGAAGAGGTTGGAGGGTTTGTGCTGAGCAGGAAAGGGGTGGGACAGAGCAGGGGCGGTCCAGGAGCCTGGGGACACGGGGACACGGGGACACGGGGACACGGATCTGCATGGAAGAGGTTGGAGGGTTTGTGCTGAGCAGGGAAGGGGTGGGACAGAGCAGGGATGTCCCAGGAGCTTGGGGATGCTGGGGGAGATTGAGGGTTCAGATCCAGATGGAAAAGGTTGGAGGGGTTTGTGCTGAGCAGGGATGGGGTGGGACAGAGCAGGGGTGTCCCAGGAACCTGGGGACACGGGGACACGAGGGCACGGATCTGCATGGAAAAGGTGGGAGGGGTTTGTGCTGAGTAGTGATGGGCTGGGACAGAGCAGGGACGTTCCAGAGCTTGGGATTGCAACAGGGCACAGGTCTGGATGGAAAAAGTTGTAGGGTTTGTGCACTGAGCAGGGATGGGGTGGGAGAGAGCAGGGGTGTCCCAGGAGCCTGGGGACACGGGGACACGAGGGCATGGATGTGCATGGAAAAGGTGGGAGGGGTTTGTGCTGAGTAGTGATGGGCTGGGACAGAGCAGGGACGTTCCAGAGCTTGGGATTGCAACAGGGCACAGGTCTGGATGGAAAAAGTTGGAGATTTTTGTGCTTTGCCTCTGAAAAAAAGCACTTGGATGGATGGGTTTGGTCAGAGCTGAGGTGGTGTGGAAGGACAGCACGCAGCAGGAGCAGGCAGCTGGGGAAGGAAAACCTTCCCTTTGGAGCTGGGCTGTCCCCACAGGGAAGCTCCCGGTGTCTTCCCAGGAACCCACGGGCAGGGTGAGCACCACCAAACCAACCATGGGAAGGTGAGGGATGGATTGAGCCATCTGCAAACCCTTCCTGGCTGAGGAACCCGTGCATCCTGCTGGGAGCAGCCCTGGCTACCCCACAACTCCACACCGAAGTGGAGGAGGAATATTAATTGTGGAGAGCAAGAGCAGAGCTGATCCCTCCAAGACATCCGGGTCTGAGGCGTGGGACTGGGAGATTTTGCTTCCAAAAATCTGACCAAGGTCACTTAGAGGAGTGGGCCATGGTCCTGAAAGGAATTATGTAAGAGCTCCATGAGGAAAAACTGAAGGAACTCTGCAGATTTTCCATCATTTTCCTGATTGCCAGGAAGCTGAGAGAGCTTCCTTGGAGCTCCAGCGCAAGCAGAAAGTTTGAGGTGTGCTGATGATGTCCATCAGGAAGATGCCTGCCTCGTTAAATTAATTATTCCAAGCAAATCCTGTCTGTCTGCCCCTTCCTTGTTGCCAGAAACACGAGGGCCCTGTTACAACACAGGGCCTCCAGGAACAACTTGTTGAGGACACAAACACATCCAGAGGGATGTGAGAGTGGGAATAAGGGCTGGAACGGGCTGTTGGGATGACAGGAGTGATCTGGTCAGGTTTAAAAGAGGATTTGGACCCCATTCCTGCAGCAGAGGAGCTGATCCAGCTTTGAGAGCAGCCATCCCAGTGAACCCCCCAGTGATGTTCTGATCATTGTGAGAACCAGGCCACCCCTCACTGCCCGCTCTGCATCATCAGAACAATCCCATTTTTGGGATTTAAGGCTCAAGTCCATCCCCAGTGCAGGCTGTTTTGGTAAAGGAGGAGCCGGTGAGGTCTTGTACGTACCCAGACACACACAGGCCGCCCAAGGTCCTCCCTCTCCACCCTGTGTAGCAGCGGGGAAATTGGGAAGATCAATTTGGCACCAAATTGAACACGAATTAACATCCCCGTGAGCTCCCTGATGCAGCACAGTCCCACAGCTGTTCCCTTGGCTTTGGGGCTTCCAGAGCTGCTGACGGTAGGAAATTGCCAGGCTGTGGCTCTGGATTCTGCCAAGAGGCTCTGGAGAGGCTCCAGGGAAGCTCTGTGACAGCTCTGGGGAAGCTCTGAAGTGTCTCATCGGGAGTGGGGATGGCTGGGATGACTTTGGGGAGTGTTTCACGGTTGGGGTTATGAAGCTGAGGAGCTGCCAGTTGAAGGGCGATTTTCAAGCATCCCCGTGTTCCATCCCTGTTCCTCCACCATCCCCATGTTTCCCTTTCTCTCGGAGAGAAGACCCAGAATGCAAAGAGGGCAGGGCTGGAGCCTCCCACGTCCCTGCACGCCTTCCTCCTCCTCATTTACTTTTCCACAGAATCAGGGATTTTCCACACACACACTTTCATTACAAGTTGTTTCTCCAGGTTTAATCATTCCCTGGGAGTCCACACTTCCCTGCCTCCTTCTCCCACAGCTGCTGATGTTTTCCTCTCCGTGGGTGCACATTTCCCCTGCCTTGCCTTCCCTCTGCACCCTCTCAGGATCCCGTTACCGTCCCAAGCAGCAACCAGGGGCTTTCTTCATTCTGTGTGTCTCCCAAATCTTGCCAGATGGGTTTGTAGGAATCCCCAAGGAACAGGAACTTAGGGGAGGGATTTCAGAAGGAGCCAGGCTGCAAAGTCAGCCCATCCATCCACCTTCATCCCAACATCTGCTGGTCACTATCCCTGCAGGGATTTGACAGCAGATGGGGCACTTGGGGACACGGTTTAGTGGGAGAAGAGTTGGACTCGGTGATCTTTTCCAACCCAAATTCCATGATTCCAGGACTGTTTCCAGCAAGCCCTGCCAGCCACTGGTGGTGGCTCCTTCCCACCATCCCAGACACGGCTCTGGATGCTTATCCCAAGTCTGCCTCCCCTCTCAGGGCACAGGAACACCGCACCATCCAGGGGATAAGGAATATCTTCCCAGAGCTTCCCCACTGCAGGGCAACACTCCTTGAAAGGGTGGGAACAGCTCCTGTTGTGCAAATCCCGGCTTTATGAGCTCCCATCCCAGCACTGGAATTTAGGATTGGATTTGGATTTTTTTTTAAATGTTTTTTGGGTTTTTTTAAGGTAAAAAAGGGAACCGAAGCACTGCTTCTCCCAGCTCTTGGAAAAACATCAAAGTGGTTTCTTCCTCCTGCAGCACCCAAGACCCATTCCTGCTGCACCCAAAGCTTGGGTTTGTGCCATATTCCCAATGTTACATCCCCAAATCCTCCCTTCCCCAGTTAGGCCCAGTTTGCCGTGCCTCCAGCCTCTCCCATGCCTGGATTTCCCCTTCCACGTGGGCTGAGCCACCAGGAAAGCCACGAGCAGCCTCCCAGCTCCCGGGCTGGGCCGGGATGCAGATGTTGTGCACGGATACTCCCCGGTGCTGTCACAGCTGGACATCCCATTAATAGCAGCAATATTTGGGTTGAGCTGTTTTAATTGAAACCACGGCTGGGATTTTTTATTTTTTCTCCCCCCCCCAACTCATAGGCAAACATGTTCCTGTCGTCCTTCCCAGGACAGTTATTGCTCGGAGACATCTGGTTTCCCAGTTCCAGCGGCACAGATGGATTTCCACCGTGTAGTTCCTCGCCTGTTGACAGGGCAGAATTTTTTAATATGGGGTTACTATCATCCAGACTTCCTCCACCTCCTCATTTAGGTGATGGAAACCTCTAAACAGTCCCTCAGCTCCTCCATCTTCAAGCTGCTGGCCCCGCTTTATGAGCTCACAGACACGACACCTCCATGTCTGATTTCCCTCTTCCCTCCCCTCCGAGGTGAAATCCAAGCCCCAAATGTGAACCGGACCTGATGGGGTTTTTTTGGGGTTTGTTTTTTTTTAGTCCCTTTTGTTGAGGTCTGTTCCATAGAAACCAGAGCAGCAGCTTGGAGCACCAAAGGAAAATCCTCCCAGTTCTGTAAGGGGGATTCTAAAAAAGAGGGAGAGGGGCTTTTGTATGGACAGACCCTGGCAGGACAAGGGGAAATGGATTCAAACTGCCAGAGGGCAGGGAAAGATGGGATTTTGGGAAGGAATTCTTCCCTGTGAGGGTGGGGAGGCCCTGGCACAGGGTGCCCAGAGAAGCTGTGGCTGCCCCTGGATCCCTGGAAGTGTCCAAGGCCAGGTTGGACAGGGCTTGGAGCACCCTGGGATAGTGGAAGGTGTCCCTACCCATGGCAGGGTGGGACTGGATGGGCTTTAAGGTCCCTCCAACCCAATCCATCCTGGGATTCTGTGATCCTGGAGCTGCTTCCAGCACTTCCCTGTGACACCGATGGGAACGGCATCGTAGGATGGAGCTGAGACCCAGAGTGGTTTGGGTTGGAAGGGACCCTAAAGATCACCTTGATCCACCCCCAGGGACTCCTCCCACTATCCCAGGCTGCTCCAAGCCCCGTCCAGCCTGGCCTGGGACATTTCCAGAGATCCAGGAGCAGCCACAGCTTCTCTGAGCACCCCATTCCCATTCCCTGAATCCTTGCACCACCCAAGAGGGGTTTAAGCCCAGCTCACCGAGCTGCACTTTCCCTGCAACAATTCCACCTGCTTGCCCAAGGTGTGAACTCGGCTCTTTATTTTCTTTTCAGGCTTTATTGCCCCAAAAAAAAAAAAAAAAGAAAAAAAAAAAAAAAAAAAGGCAAAACCCAAAAAAAAAAAAAAAAAAAATTATTAGTAAGGTAAAAACAAACTTTACCTTTCATTCCTGCTTTTATTGGTTACTGGAAAATAAGTTTTACAAACTATCTCTTGCAGAGGACTTGTTTGCAGCTAGTTTATATGGTAGCTTTTGTTCACATAAAAATTTAGAAAGCTCCTTTCCTCCTCTCCTTTCCCCCCCCTCCCTGCAATCCATAAGGGAGGAATTACAGTGTGAAATATATCCAGCGCTAGCAGGGCTGTGTTGTGAAGCTAAAATGAACACAGTAAATTCTGAGAAGGAATTTGTTTAACCTATAACCTTAAAGTAATAAGTGGAGTGCTAAATGTTTTGGCTCACACTGATATATTTTTATAACACTTGGCAAGGCAGCTCGGAGGCTGAAAGAAAAGCTGGAGTGCTGCAGGAACAGTTCCGTGCCTCTCCAGCTCCGAGGAGGCCGAATCCCGGCTGGGCACCATTCCCCCGGCTCCATGTGGGCACCGCGTGGAGCCGGGATGTGCCACCCGTGAACTGGGAGCGTGGTGGGATGGACGTGGATCCGCCCAGGGCATCTCATCCTGCCTGCTGCAGGCTGCATTAGCTGAATTAGCTTTTTAATTTAATTAGGATCCCTCTGGGGGGTTCTGGAGCCGTGTGGGACCACGGGCACCGCGGCTCAGCCTGGAGCCACCAGCAGTGACCCCGGGGACCCCGCTGGGAGCAATAATTCCCCTCCTCCCCCCACACGCGTTTTCCCGAAGATTTAAGGGCGCTGCAGAGCACGGGCCTGGCTTTCCTTCATTAACACCCGCCTGACGTGGGCTCCAATAACATCGGCCCTGCCCGTGCCACGGCCGGGGCTGAGGGAGCCGGGATGTGCCGGCGCTTTCCCGGCTCCATCCTGCGCCGAGCCCGGCCACAGGGATAACCCGGGTTCCCTGCGGGGAAAGCCGGGGGGAACCGCCCTGGAACCACCGGAAAGGAGTTTGTGGGGTCGGGATGCGGAGCAGCAGGAGTGCCGGGATGCAGAGCAGCAGGATCGGGATGCGGAGCAGGAGGGGTGGGATGAGGAGCAGGCGGGATGGGATGAGGAGCAGGACTCGGATGCAGAGCAGCAGGGCCGGGATGTGGAGCAGGATCCTTCCCATCCCATCCCATCCCATCCCATCCCATCCATGCCTTNCATCCCATCCCATCCCATCCCATCCCATCCCATCCCATCCCATCCCATCCCATCCCATCCCATCCCATCCCATCCCATCCCATCCCATCCCATCCCATCCATGCCTGGCCAGGCTCCAGGGCTCCGTCTCGCCTGGAGCCGCCGGGGTGCTTTGCCTGCAAACCCACACAGGTTAAAGCAAATCCTTCTTTCTTTCCAGACAACGTCACTCTTGTTGCATCCCAGCCCGAGGTGATGTTTTTCCTGGGAAGAGCCCAAGAGCTGGATTGCAGAGCCCTGCTGAAGGTGCTGCTGCTCCGGTGGGGCAGAGCTTGCAGGGAGCTGTGGGGGAAGGAGGGGCTCCAGCCCCAAATCCCCATTCCTGGGGGTCCGTAAGGTGGGAAACAAGGGGTATCCATGTGGGAAACACCCCAGGACCATGGGCAGGCTGGATGCTGAGCCGGGCTTTGGGTGGGGGGGTATCCTCACCATGGAGGAGACGGGAATGAGGATTTTTGGGGGGACCACAGGGGAGCATCCCCAGCCCTCCCAGCAAAGGGGTCTCACCTGGAAGCTCTGATGAGGAGCAAAGTGTCTGCCCTCAGCCTGGAGCAGTGCAGAGCCCTCCAGCCACCTCCTGGATTTGGGAAAGCGGCACCTGGCAAAGACTTTCCGCACGTTCTCGGTTTAGATTTATGTGGTGGCACCCTCAGCACTGAGCGTCCATTCCTCTCATCCATGTAGGACGCCCTAGGGAATTAGGAAGCACCGATATTCCATGTTTAAAGGTGGGGAAACTGAGTCACGGCACTTTTTAGTGACTCTCTCCTTGTGGGAAGTCTGGGGCAGGTCAGGACAACACAAGGAGCTTGACCCATCTCTGTGACCCTCCAAAGCTCCTGAGAGACCAGGGAGGATCCATCCCGGGACTCCGTGATCCCTGTACATCCCTTCCAACTCAGGACATTCCAGGATCCTCTGAACTGGGGTATTTTCCCTCCCAGGAAATCAGGGAGCAGCAATGATGGCAGCAGGAATGTGTCGCACCCCTACTCCTCCTCCTCATCCCCCTCTTTAATTTTTTCCATTTTTAATTTGGCATTATTAATCTCGGGGCAGGGGGGGTATAAATAACCTTCCTCCCCCTTCCCTGCCTCCCCTCCCGGATCATTTCCCATGGATTAATATTTGCTAGCTCGTTTGCACAGTAGCCTGTAGATTTTCAGCCCCGCCGCCGGGACGATGTTGACTCGCTGAGAAATTCCAGGGGCTTTGCCCTGGCACAAAGCAAACAGTGTGTGCTGTAATCAGACTCAACACCTCGGCAGAGAGTGAAAAGAGATATTCTGTGGCTCTGATTTCCACGTGGGATTAGGTGTTTGTCTTGTAAAGCGTTCAGGTGCGAGAACGAGGGGGAATTATGGGTTAAACGCTGGGAGCGGGGCCGGCCCGGGGGAGATGGGGCTGCAGGAGCTGGGAATTGGCAGCTCTGAATGGCCCTCACAGCTCCTGGGGGCTGCAGGGACTCAGCCGCTATTTATGGATCCCCACAGCAGATCCCGATCCAAACCCGCCGGCTCCGCAGGAGCCTCTCCGTGCGCTGATCCCCCTCCGAAGATTTTCTGCTCGTCTTATTTCGGGGTAAACCCAGAGCCCCTCCAGTGCTGTCCCCAGCTGGCACGAGGCCACCTTGAGCCGCAGCAGGAGATGGATCTTGTTGGATCAAGGAGAAGAGGCAGGATGAGGCCGAGCAGGGTGACACTGTCCAGAGTCACATCCCAAAAACGGCTCTGTGCCCTCCAGCTCCGTTCTGGACAGGTTTATGGCCCTGGCTGGGAAGGTGTGAAGGGACAGCAGCGCAGAATTTCCTCCTGAATCGGTTCCTTGTTCGCTGGAGGCTGGAGAGGGCCCAGCCCCGGCTGGCCTGGGCAGCCAGGAGCCGCCGGCTCTCCCTGGAAAAACCACCACAGGCACCGGGCTGGGAATGTCCACCCACAACGAGACTCTGGGGTGGCACCGACCCCGGCGGGGCCCAGCGAGGGACAGCCGGAGCCAGGAATGGAAACCACACAAAACTCTGCCTGGGAATAGGGACTGCTTGGCGCTGGGAAGGAGTGTTAGTTACTGTCAGAGATCCCATGGAAAAATTATGGATTCGGCAGCTCTGGATGGATGCAGGGTGAGAGCTGCTGTTCTGGCAGTGAAATCCCTCTTGGCTCAGCACATGGACAACCTGGAGGTGCCTCAGGGCCTACACGATGCCATCCCAGCCTCTGGCTCTGTGAATCCGAGGAGTTTTCCCTGGAATAGGCCAAGCCAGCCCAAGCAGCTCCAAGCAGCGATCCAGAATCCAAGCAAAAATCCCTCCTGGCCAGTTGGTGCCCACGCAGGGCACTGGAGCCGTGGGCTCCTGGGCAGCCTGGCAGGGACTGGAGGAGCAGCCCTGCAAAGGAAGGAGCAGTGTCCAGGCTGGCAGGAGCCGGGAATGGGATGAAGGAGGCTGGGATGGCTGCCAGGAGCACCGGGCGCCTGGCACAGAGGCCGGAGAGCTCCCGGAGCCATCCCGGCTGCCCAGCCTGGATTTACCCCATGGGGATGGGCAGGAAGCAAAACCCCCCTCAACCCTCAGATATCCCTCGCTTTTCCAACCTCATCCCTGTGCAGAGAATTCCCTGGGCACGGAGGGTGGGTGACAGCGAGGAGCCCCCCCAGCACCTCCCCATTCCGGGCCCTGCTCCTGCTTTCCCCGGAGCGGAGTCACGGCAGATCATCGGGAATGTTGTTGCAGTGGCAAGAGGCTCCTGCATCCAGGAGCAGGCAATATCCTGCCTGGAATGTTCAGGGAGCTCTGCCATGGGCACATTCTTCCATGGAGTCATTTGGGTGGCAGCAGCGGCTCTGCTCGGGACGGGCTCCGGCAGTTCCTGGGTTTTTTCCTTTTCTTTGCAGGAGATTCACCTTGGATTTGGATTATTGGACACAAAATGTTCCAGAGGAAGCGTGGGGTGACAGGGCTTGGGGTTAGCGTCACCCAAAAGAAAAAGGGTGGAAGAAAGGAAGAATTTGGGAAAGCCCTACCAGCCTTCCATGGTGAGAAATGTGGATGTGAAGTCAACATTCCAACCTGTATCCCCAGCTGAGTGCAAGTTTTGGGGTTGGATAAATGACTTCTAAAGGTCTCTCCCAACCCAAATGGTTCGGATTCTACGGCTCAGCCCACTGGGAGCTGCTCCCTTCCCGAGCATCCATCCCTTTTACCCCTCCTGTCCCTTCAGAGCCGTGTCCCTGCCTTCCCCCTGCAGCCCATCCCACAGAGACCCGGGGACAATTAACATGAAATATTTATCCCAGGGAAAAGAAAAGGGCTGTGCCTTGGCTGGGGAATGAGGAGCCACCTCCCAGCTCTGTGCCAGCCGGGATTTCTGGCACGGAGCAGGGACAGGGAGGGCATCCAGAGCTTGGTGGCCCTGGAGCAACCCGGCACAGCGGGTTGTCCCTTCAGCCTGACTGGGAAAACTCTTCCCAGCAAAGCAGGGAGAGGTTTATTGCCACTGTCGGGATCTGGGAGTCAGAGACTGGCAGCACAATACAAAATCCAAGCCCAGGGTAAGAATTCCAAGTCCCTGGGGATGAGGAGATTAAATAAAAGGGTTGTACCCACCTCCCGTCCTGTTCTCAGAGGATGGGATCTGCTCTGGCTGCCTGCATGGAAAAGGGCTCTAAACAAGGCCTGAGCCCCTGGCTGCTCCTTCCACCCTCCTGGGGCAGTCCCTCCAACCCCTGTCCCTCCAACCCCTGTCCCTTCAATCCACATCCCTCCAAATCCCATCTCACCCTCCAAGCTCAGTCCCTCTAAACCCCATCCCTCCAAACCCTGTGCCTCCAAACCCCATCCCTCCAATCCTCATATTTGTGAGCCCCATCCCTTCAAACCTCATCCCTCTAAATCCCATTCCACCAATCCCCATCCCTCCAAACCCCGTCCCTCCAACCCCCGGCTCCGGCTGTGCCAGCCCCAGCTGCCCCAGGATGTGGGATCTGTGCCGCTGGAGCTGCAGCGGGCCGGGATAACCCCATTCAAACACGGCGGGATGGGATTCCTGTTCTCCTCCCATTCCCACCCTGCTTCCATCCCACCCATTCCATCCCGCCCCTCCCGCGGCCCGGGAGCAATCCGTGCCCCCTTCCCCGCTCCCGCAGCTGCGCGGGGCTGTCTCCTTCAGGAGGAGCCCGAGACACACAGGAAGGGGCCGGCGGCTGCCCCGGCCCCGCTCCTGCCGGGATTGTCCCTCTCGGTGCTGCCCAATCCCTTGGGATTCATCCATGGATACCCCGAGGTCCAACACCCAGCGCCCTCCTGAGGACTCGCAGGCAGGAGGGACTTTTTGGATGAGATGCTGGAAATCGGGACAAACAGTTTTAGTTCCTACAGGCAGGAAAGTTCTTCCCTGTTATGGAAAACAGTGGGAAAAGTTACATCCCTCTCAGTAAAATCCATTCCTGGAATTTCTGGGATTATCCATGAGGGAGCTGCCTTTGGGGACCACCGAGCCCCTCTCCCAGGACAGCTCCATCAGGGTGAGGGACTGCAGAGTTTGTGGGAGCAAGGGGGATGCAGAGCTCTGGGATGAAAGGGAAGAGTGTCTTAATGAGCCAAAATTCAGGGAATTTCACAGGGGAAAAAACGTAATTAATAGAAAAAACGGAGGCAGTTAATTGCAACCACTGCAGCTGTGCTTGCCCAGGGAGGAGCAGGACCTCCAAAGGCTGCACTGACCAAGCTCTGCATCCTCGTCCTCCAAATTCCACATCCAGAAATCCCTCGTGAGCCAGCAGGGCCATGGATACCCCCAGGAAAGCTGGAAAACAATTGCCTCCCGCCCTGGGGCTGCTCCAAGGAGCCTCTGCACGGAGCAAAAGGATGCAAATCCCTGTCCCTTTCCTTTGCATCTCATCTGCATCATCCTCCTGCTCCGGGACAGGCTGGGGGGAGAGGGGAAATGCGGGGGAAGGGGGATAGGGATGGGAATGGGAATAGGGATGGGGCAAGAGATGGAGATGGGGAAAGGGATGGGGATTAGGATGGGAAATAGGATGGGCTAGGGCTAGGATGGGGATGGAGATAGGGATGAGGACGGGGGCATGGATGGCACCGGTGCCACTCAAGGCAGGCCCCAGGTGCAGAGCCAGCACCTCAGCCGGCGCTTTCCTTCCTTGTCCATTCACCGGAGGAGGTGAAGGAATCACAAATCCTTCAGCTGGGATAAACGCACGGAGTAGAAATATTACTGAAATTAATGAAACCCTTTTCGAGCCGGGACAGCGAGGCCAGAGCATGGAAAAAAGTGAAAACTTCGGCAAATGAGGCTTATCAGGAGTGGGAATAAGGCGGGAACGCGGGCTGGAAGGGGCGGCTTCCCGGGTAATGAGGATTGTTTACCCAGCATTTCCCTTGCAAAGCAGGCGCGGCTTCCCAGAGCCGGGCTCAGCACCCGACTCCACCCAGGGATCACCCGGCTTGGGCCAAATTCTCGGTTTTTGGCAGTAAAATGCCAAAAGTTGGGCTGGCAATGCCCTCAGGGATGCTCCAGGACTGAGCCAGGATCCCACTTTCTTCCTAACGCAAAGGCAATTCCACGTCCTCCGCAGGATCTGCTGAGCAGGGAGTTACAAACCACAGAAATTGGGTTATTTTTTGGCAATTAACAGTGGTCATAATTATTTTTTCTCATTATTAGCAGGCAGAGTGCCTTTCCTGTGTCATGGAACAGCACTTCCCAACGGCCTTGGAATTCCCTGCAGCGCGGCTGGGGTGTCAGCAGGATGGGTGTCCTGTTCCCTCCTTTCCAAGGGATCGCCCTTTCCTGGAACCAGCTCCAGGCAGATCCAGAGCAGTCTCTTGGAGCTGGTTGGGTCACAGCCCTGCTCTCCAGGCCAGGACAATTCCCACACGTGTGATCCATGTGTTCCAAACTCTGAGTGCTTTGGGAAGGCCCGAACTCAATTCCACTCTGCGTTTTCCAGGCTTTTATTGGAGCAGCGAGCTGTGAAATTCTGCTGCAGATTCCCCCCGGCTCCATTTGTGTCTGGGATGGAGGAACCTGGACAAGGCCCATCCAGCACAGGGACACTCACAGGAATCTCTTTCCCAGTGCAACTGGGGAAGGAAAAGATTTTTCCTGCTGATTCTTCAGCACCGGAACACAAGGAAACATCCCAAACAGCCGGGGCCTCGCTGTCCCTGCAGGATTAATGTTTGCAGGGCTCGAGGAACCATCACTTCCCTTTTTATGGAGCAGCCAAATCCCAGCTCCAGCTTTTCTGCTCCTTGTTGCTTTCCAGCAGCACCTGGAAAAGGGAGCAGCTGTGCCCCAGACGTTGTGCTCGGGCTGTGGAGATGGGGCAGGATGGCAGGATCAGCTCCAGCCCAAGCTGAGTATTCCCTGAGCGTGCTCCTGCAGGCTTCTGGTGGGATCCACCCTGGGATCTGGACTGAGACAGAGGTGAAAGATCTCTGAGCTGAGGTCCCTGGTGGGCACAAAAGGGTTTTTTTGGGATGGGGAGTTCCACAAAGGAGATTTCACCCTCCTGAATCCTTCTGGAGAAGGAGCTGCAGTGGAACCATGCAGGAGCTCCCTCCTGTCCCACCCTGGCTCTTCCAGTGGGTTTTCCATGGGACAATAGGAGGTGGCTCCCTGTGAAGAAGGGAGTCCCTAATGTCCCATCTTGGCTTTTCCAAGGGATTTTCCATGGGACGCTCGGATGTGGCTTCTCCTGGTTCAGCTGCAGAGCCACCTGGGCAGGTTGAGCTCTGTCTGTGGCAGCAGAGGAGCCCCCCCAGCCCTGGTGAGGCCGTGGAGAAGGGTGGGAACAGGGGAATAGAATCATTGTTAAGGCCAGTGGGTATTTGGGGCAGAATTCCAGGCCTGGCAGGCGCAGAGAGCTGGGCCCCACCACGCCCATGGCCAACAATTCCCATTCTTGTTGGCATTCCCGGGGGGCCCAGGGCAGCCCTTGTGCTCCCGTTTTTCTGAGGGACAGGGAATTCCCAACAAAACATTGTCCCATTGTCCCCGTGCTCCTGGATCCCGAAGAACAGGGAGAGGAGGCAGCTCTGGGTCACATTTCCAAGCTTTCATCTGTGCTCCAAGAAATTTCCAAGTGTGGCACTGCTCATCCCAAAAATCTCCAGGGGAAAAATGTGGAGGTCAGTTTGTTACAGGGGTTGGGGTTTAATTCCTGTGATGGTTTCAGCAGGAGCTGCTGGAATAAATCTCTCCATAGGCTTTGGATGCTCCTGGGCCAGGCTCAGCTCTCATGACCCCTCTGCAATCCCAAGTCGCATTCCCGGTGTCCATAAAGATGCTGCAAGTTTGGAGACTCGGAAATGAAAGGAGGATTTGGCCTGGGATTTCTCCCACCAAACCTTTCTCATGCAAATCCCAGCCCTTTGCACGCGCCTGGAATACCAAATCAGCCCCAATTCCACCGCTCATGGAATTCCCTCATGGAATCCACACTTCCAGGTTTGTCCACGCTGGGAACAGGCACACGGCTCTCCCTGTCTGTGTGTATCCTGCTGGTGGAGATTCCACTGGCTCCAAACCCAAATGGTTCCAGTCCCACCACCTGCAGTGTGGAGCCACCCCAAAGGAAAGCCCACTGGGAATATTTGCCCATGGAAATCGGGATAATTCCTTCTGGCACGTGGCACTCAGCGCTGTGGTTTGGTTGGCACCATGCTGATGGATCAAAGGTTGGACTCGATGGCCTTGGAGGTGTTTTCCAGCCTAAATGATCCCGTGGTTCCATCAGGACATGATGGGAAATCCGGGAAGCCTGCGAGGAGCTTTCCTTGGGCTCTCGGTGGTGGGTGTGGGATGGGGATGGGTGAACCCCCCCAGACCGGGTTCTGACCATCAGGCAGAAGCGCTGGAACAGAACAGCGCTTTTCCACGGCATTTTTCCAGCACGCCAAGCGTCTCCAAGGAGCAGAGCCCTCATTCCCAGCCCCTCAGGTGCGGAGCTGAGCCGGGGGAATTGACTTTTGTCTGGCTCCGAGTGGTGCTGCTCCCGCTGCAGCTGGGAGGGGATTTCCCGTCAGCTGCTGGAAAAAACCCCTCCTCCATGGAGGGAGCTGATATTCCATGAATAAATGGAAGTGGTCAAGTCCCATTTTGTGTGGAAAGCACGGTTCCCTGCCGGGGATCCGGCTCCTCGGGACTTTGGGGATATAAATAACTTCACAGGCTCCTTCTCCAAATGAAAGCAACACTCAGTTATTTGATGATTTTTTTCTTCTTTTTTTTTAATTTTATGCAAATGATCTTCTGTTCTGTGTTATTATGTAAACGAGCCAACTGAAATGGTAATGAGGGAACCCAAAGTATGCATATATTAACTGCTGCTAGAGAGCTCTACACCTCCAGGAATGGCACCAGATCCCATTTCCAAGGGAGGGACAGGTGTCCAAAGGGGGAAGATTTTCCTCCAGGATGTGGTTCTTGCTGCAATCCTCTGGAGGACAGCCAAGCATTGGATCCAGACAGCTATCCAGCACTGCAATTCCTGATTTTCAGTGTGGGAAAAAGGGTGGCATTCCATTGCCACCGGTCTGGGAAGCAGCAGGTCACATCCCACCTGTCATATCCCGACTCAGATCAGAGCCAGCACCATCAGATATCCCGTGATGGAGGCGGAGCTCTGGGAATTATTCTCTCCGAACACTCCATCGCAACAGGGAATCCATGGGGAAACCATTCCTCCATGCACTGGTTTAGGCTTGGGGAGAAAGGAGCATTCCCATGGATGATCCCGTGTCAGAGGAGACACCAAGAGCAACGTTAAGGCAGAGGCAAAGCCCCTTTCCAAAGGTCAGGTGGTCTCCAGTGAAATCCATGGCAAAACTTACTGGTGTTAAAGGAATTAAAACATTGCTGCTTCCCACACCCCATCCCTGCTGCTCCATGGGATCCTCTGCTGCGTGGGACACGCCTCAGACCGGGAAAAACACCCTGAGGAGAAGAACACAAAACATATCTTCATTTTCTACCTTCTTCCAGAGAGCCAAAAGCATCAATTTCCCACTTTTCCAAAACTCCCTGAGAGAGCTGAAGCTCAGCCCACGGAGCAGAGATGCCTCAGATCCCTCCGAATCCCCGTGTCCAGCTGAGGTGTGAGGCCATTCCAGGGCCTTTTCCCAAAAAGGTGGAGCAGGTGTCGGACACAGAGGTGCTCTGGGCTCCCAGGGCTGGAGAAACCTTGGCCAAAATCCACCTCCTTGTGTCCGACGTCAGGGATATTTGGCTCCAAACCACCTGGGATACGACACCACGGATCCGACTGTTCCCAGTTTGTGGGCTCGGGAGTGGGGTGGGATCCTCCTGCAGGCCGTGGGAGTCTTCTCCTTGATCCCAAGGCACGTGGAAGGGAAATATCTGCAGCTTCTGGTTGATAATTAAATAAGAACCAGCAAATAATGGATAATTTGTAATAGGAAAAGCTCCCCCGAGTGCTTCGGCCTCATCCAAGAGCTCAGATCCAAGAGCCTGTGGAAGCTTTCCCTGAGCTGGCTGGGTTTGGAACAGGCCCGTGGTGGTAATAAAAACAAATCCCTGTAATTAGGGAAAAGGGAAAATCCAAAAGATGCCGTTGGAGCCATTTAGGGCTGGAAATCCGTGTCAAGCTTGGGCTGGGAGCTCAGGACACCCCGGGAGCCCGCGGGAGGTGGGGATGGGGGGGCACCCCAGGGCTCAGCCCCTGGTACGGCAATTCCCAGGAAAGCCGGGGTGTCCTGAGGGCGGGATGAGGACACACCACCAGTTTGGGATCCGGCTGTCCCGTCCCTGGATTCTGCCCATCATTCCCTAAGGAAGCTCCAGCTGCTCCCCCAGGCCCGTCCTTCCTTCCTGCAGGACAGTCCTGGCCAGGTTCCTTCGCCACCCAAAGTGCCAAGGTCATTTCAGGCCGTGCCACAGCCTTTCCTTGAGTGCACGTTCCCAAAGATTCAGACATTTATCCCTGGGAAGACCCAAAAATCAGGATTTACCGCTCACAAAGCAGTGCAGACATTTCCAACTTCCCTCTCTCTCCCAGGCAGAATTGAAAATCTTCCCGGTTTGGGGCCGATTGTTTCAATCCCGTTTTTTCCTGGGGGGTTTCAGCGGATCTTTCCTGCCTTCCCAGAAACAGAACACAAACACCTCCCACTCACATGTTTTGTGAAGTTATTTCCATTCAAACAAACAAACTCGCTTCCAGCTGGGAATTTCGGGAAGCGCTTTGGAGAGGTTTTGCTGTTGCTGTATCCCATCCCCAGGCTGGATCGCAGCCAGCTGCTCCAGGCTCGGACACTCAGCTCCGGAGGGATGCTCGGGATCTGGCTCCGGAGCCTCACCTGACATTGTTCCGAGGGATTTCTCTCCAAGCTCCTCCTCTGCCGAGCTGATTTCTCACAAATGTTGGGAGGATCTGGATTTCTGCTGGAATTTTGTCCAGATTTTTTATTCCTATCTCCATGTGGGGACCAGGAGAGGCTCCCGAAGCGAACAGATCCTGTGGGATTCAGGTGGCCTTGGAGGGATTCCCAGGGAGCTGGAGCACCCAGGACCTCCCTGCCCACCTGGAGAGGTCCCGGCAGCTGCTCCTTGGATTCTCCTGGTCGGGAAAACGAGGGATTTGTAGGAAAAGCTTTTCCTGCATTCCAGGAGTGGAGGAGCACAAATGGTGCTATAAATATATATAAAAATATATCCAAATAGATATCAATTTATAAAATAGAGAAAATAAGTGGAAAACCATATAAATAGATATAACTAGAAAGAAATAGATACAAAATACAGAAATTTAGAAAATAGATATCAATAAATATATACAAATGTACCTACATTTATAAAAATACAG